>MQTX01000153.1:312243-359938 GCA_009735665.1 Angiostrongylus cantonensis | reverse complement strand
TGCTAATGGATGTGCTACACATTCAATTTCATCAAGCATGATTAGAAATGATCGAACGTATCTC
Organism: Angiostrongylus cantonensis; assembly: GCA_009735665.1. Taxonomy (NCBI): domain Eukaryota; kingdom Metazoa; phylum Nematoda; class Chromadorea; order Rhabditida; family Metastrongylidae; genus Angiostrongylus; species Angiostrongylus cantonensis. Next base: position 359,874 of record MQTX01000153.1, on the reverse strand, counting down.
TGGCCTATACAATGAGTTGCAGAGGTTTACTGATGAGTCAAGTCAGTGCTGGTATCCTTCCAGCCATGTTTGGTACAAGTTTGTCGACCTCGGAGTGACAGACGGTTATATGAGTCAGTGGCGCGGGTTCAAACTAATAACCGCGTGGATATTGCAGCGCACGTTTGACTACTACGCCATATGCGCCGCACATATATCTAACATTGTGTATGCGTATAACGGTAGGACTGGGCTAGAGTCGGTCTGCAGTGCGCACGTGGTCAGCGCTGCAATCATGATCTGGGGCTAAACAAGCATCCCATACTTTTATGGTTGGAGCACTGGTACCAGATTTGTTTGGAAGAGTAAAACACGTGATTCATTGGTGGGCCCCTACAAGTCATTGCAAGGGCCCAATGTGTATCTCTCATTGCTAAGGGGTTAATTAACAGCGAACTATTCATCTTCTTGTCCTTCAAGCATGGAGTGTATTATGTAAATTCATATATATTTGTCTATATATGCATATATGTTTATTTAGCTATCTGCTTATTTATTTATTAAGGTCATTATGGGTTCCGACTTGCCAAATCTGCGTCGTCCTGTCAAATCCTTCGGTTTCTCCCTATCTGGGGGTTCCGATCTGGATGGAAACGGCTATCCAGATCTTGTTGTCGGAGCTGTTACTGAAAACTTTGTCACCATACTGCGGTAAACTTCTATTTCGTTCGGCTTTTCGAAATTGAACTTTTAAATGGAATTTGAATTAGACTAAAATTCATAGTCACAGTCCAAATTGATTTTTGTTTTTGTCAGATCCCGTCCTGTGATCAGCATATCGGTGTCGCATAAGACAAAGAATAAATATATTGATATCGAGAAAGGCAAGAATTGCCCGCGTGGTACAAAAACTTGGTATGTTTAATTATTTATTTTGTAAAGTTGATATGATCCGATTTCCATTTAATCGTAATATCGTTGCTGTTCAGTTTCCCACTGGATCTGGAAATCTTCGTCGAATGGGATTCTTCCAAAGGAGGCAATCTTTTCGATTTCAATTATAACGTTTTCACTTGTAATTTAGAGGTTCGCTTTTTTTTAGTTTTTGTATAGGGGTGAAGATTTCCCAAAAGTTATCTGCAGGTTGTTCCTTTGAATCAAGGCGTGGAATTGCGGGCAAACATAGGTGGATCTGCTTCAACTAATCATAGTTGGCCGTGTGGTCGAGGAGCTCACCGTGGGCGTCAAAAGTACACTGAAATAATTTATATACCTGTTAGTTATATTGTTGCTTAGAAAAATATGCTACTTTTATAATGTGGTGGTTTAATTTAGGAGAACGATAATTCTGCAAAGGATTGGATCAATCCTCTAAAGTTCCGCTTTACCGTGCGGATCATGAATGAGCAAAAACCATTTCAACCAGAGGAGGGTCATCCTATTGCTGATCTGAACCACTATCCTATGCTTAATAAGTACGGCGCCAGTTATGAGTTTCAGGTGGGGTTTACTCCTATAATCGAAGAACTTAATTAGATTGTCATTAGAGCTTCTATTTCCAGATACCATTTAACACCAGATGTGGTGAAGATCAAGTGTGTCAAACGGATCTTGTTCTAAAGGCGATATTTGTCGACATTCCAAAGTATATGTTTTTTTTTCAATTTTTATTGAACGATGAAAGCAAAAGAATACCGTTTCAGGACGGAAAATGGTTACGTGTCAAATGTTGGTGATAAGGATTTTGTCGATATCACTTTTACGGTAGAGAATCGGAAGGAAAAAGCTTATCAAGCAGCATTATTTCTCAAATTTGATGCCGAAGAACTGGAGTTGCCGATGATTGTCGGTTGGTGTGAGGCACATTCTTCATTGTTGGCTTGAGTGGATTCTGTTTCTTTTAGGAAAGACCAGATTAGGGTGGGAAACGAACAAGAACATGGTTGTCGTACAGCTAGGTAATCCTATGGACTCTGGCACAAAGGTATTGCTCATTGTAAACAATCCTGACAAAAATAAGACTTTCTACAACATTCGTGCTTTAGCATTCGTTTGATTTACGGTTCAAAATAGTACGCGGTAGGACAGAAGGGATTGGTAGACCACTCCAATTTGCAGCTCTTGTTAACTCCACGTCATCAGAGATTAACGAAGGTGAGCAAAGATAGTTCAGCTTTAGATTAGTGCTTGTTCTGAATAGTTAGCGCTTATTGTCATTTATTGAAGTATTGCAATGAATGAGTCTTATTACCAAATCAGTGATTTTTCGAATGTGGTGACGAAACGCAGTCAGTGCTTATAAGCTTAGTCTCATACTTTCATACTTTTTACGAGCATTGTAGTAGTAGTTCTGCAGAATTCTTAATTTGTAAAATGTCCTAGTTCTAATTTGCATAAAGCTTACCTGGAATTTTGCAAGCATAATATTAACAAGTATTAGCTAATGCTATTATTCCTACACTTTATAGTAATTTCTGTGTAACATTGGTATTTGAGAACTTGAAGTTTTCCAAAATTTATTTCAGTTCTAAGGTTGTTCATCAGTTTTGAGAAACTTGAGAGCGTTTTTCTAACTTTTCGAAAATTTTCCAACACAATCATATTAGTCATGATCGTAAATACACATTCGGGGACATCCTCATATTGGACGAAATCCCATTTATGCAAGCTCTTCGCTGTATGAAATATGATGCTGGTCGAAGAAGCGAAAAATTTGTTTTCTGAACCTCTACGAATCCGAATTCCGCAGTAATAGAATATCACAACTTGCGTCCTATTGGTCAAGTTCTGTGAATACCGCCGTCTTTTTTTTTTTATTCAGTCATTAAAGTTTCGTGGGGAGATCTCTATCTAAATTTGAAATCGGTATAGTTTTCGGTCGTGTAGGAATTAAAGGTGTTGAGTAATTTCACGTAATTAATTATGTATTAAGACGCTATTTTTAACTATAGTTCAAATTTTGTAGAAGACAATGTTTGGAACTCTGAACTGCAAATAATTAAAAAAGCTGAGTTAGAGCTCATCGGGACCAGCGATCCACCACTCATTCGTTTTGGTGGGGAAGTGAGAGGTGTGTGATGCTCGTATTCAAAATCTCATTTCACATTTTTTTTTCCTTTATAATACGGGCCAGATACTTAGATGAGTCTTCAATGGATTTGGAAGAAGATATCGGAGTAATGGTTCGTCACAATTACACCCTTCACAATAGAGGACCATGGACTGTTCGTAATGTTTTTGCCAAGGTATTGTTCCCTTCATATTTATTGAGCGTTTTATTCAGAATTACTGTTGAAAAGGCTGTTGCTCTATTCGCCGTCAGTGGTCTTTTTCTCATTTGTCATGGACAAATATCATGTATGGCGATTGCTTTAGTTTGATTGGCCTTACCAAGTCGAGTCAGCTCACACGAAGCGGAAGTGGGCGCTTTATCTCCTCGATGTTCCAACGGTCACAATGCATAATACTGATGGGACAGTAGACATTAGAAGGCATGTGTTTAAAGGATTTTGTATAATTAGCAATGAATGCTCTGTTCATTTTAACTAGTTCTATAGGTGTTCTGTTGAACGAAGGCTCGAATTTGTGAATCCATTGGACCACATCAAGTTGAATACAAAATATACTACACAGGAGACATTTCCACCTAGACAATCTATGGAAAGACGTTTGAAGGTTTACTTTCTATATCCACAAATTTACTGTTGAAGACATCTTTCTTCTTGCTTATTTATTCACTTTTGCACTAACTGATTTTCTTATAGAGAGACGCAGCACTCAAGGTTATGGATGCTGGCTTTTTACGATCGCGAATTAAGCCTCATAAACGAAAAGAAAACGGTGTTGACGTCTCAGTCGTTACAATAGTGAGTAATCTTAAAACCGGTTGTTGTTTAACTGTGTTCAGTGCCGATTTGTGCTCTCCTGATCAATCCCGCTGACGGATGATTACTGATGGCAGGGTTAAGTAGAAAACTAGTTGTGAGAAACACAAGGCAGAGACCTTACTGATGCAGCGTGTAATACGATCCTCCAGAAAGGGCAATCGTGGTTCGATGTGGCCCAGGGTCGACGTTTTGCGAATCGTTGTGTCAGCAATCGTTGTGTTGTATTTCACATCATACCCTGCCATGAAAAGTTATACTAGGCAGCAAATAAAAAGTCAACATTGGTTATATTTGTCGCCATAGTATCGACATTACTGCTATAGGGATGTGCCGAAAAGACAGCCAAATGCTTCACAGTGACTTGCCATTTTGACTTCCTTGATGCAAACTCGGCACCCGTTATCGATTTCCGAGCTCGGTTGTGGAATTCTACATTCATTGAAGTAAGCCATGTTCAGGTTCCTTCAACGTAGATCACTTGTCAGTTTCGTAAATCTCCTACATTGTAGGATTACTCCGATGTAGAATACGTTGAAATAGCATCTTTTGGGAAAATAGAGGTAGATGTAGCTCAAGGAATTGAGGATAGTCCATCTAATAATGCAGTGAGCGCGAAAACAATTGCATATCCGGATCGCCCAACTCTTGGTTTGTATTTTGAGATCAGTACCTTTGATACGCTCTTGATTGTCGTTGCTCAAATTAAATGGACCAAATGTTTTAGGTTCACGCCCGGTTCCATGGTGGTTAATACTAATCAGCATGTTTCTGGGTCTTTTGATTCTTTTTGTTTTGGTGATGATTTTGTGGCGCTGTGGGTTTTTCAAACGAAAGAAGTACGGTGAGCCGAGTCTTTATCGAGCTGAGTTACAGCATGAGCACGAACAATGGAGTCAGTCTCAAATGTGAGGCGTTTGACAACTTTGCTACATTTGGGTCGGTCATAATATGGCCTATTTCTTGCAATTTCTCGAGTCTTCTAAAGACAGTATCAGATCAGTTATATCGCGGCATGTTTCAACATTTCTCTTTTGCTCAAGACGTTATTCAGTTTTTCACATTTATTCTGTTTGTATCTGCCCTCCCACTTATCTTTCGGTACTTTTTCACTCAGAAACATATCTGTTATCTAATTGGGTGCATATGTAGCGGTTGAAGCTTCGAGACGAATCTATCAGCCGCTGTTGTTCAAGCTGTTACGTTGTTGTGTACACATGTGATGCTGTTCACTTTAATAATATTTATTATATCCATAAAGTGGTAGCTCGTAATTCGACCAATTGTTAAGAAATAATTCAAAAGACCGACTTTCTATAAACCTCGGCATAAATGATTGGTATATGTATCTGTACATTTTTATGAACTGGTCTTTTTGAGCTGATTCGAATCCTACTCGTAACAGCACGGCTCTCTGAGGAAGACGAAATCGCCGGAACATCAGCCATCGACCAACAACAACGAGAACGAAAACTTGTACCAATCATCGTCGCATCAGCTCAATAAGATCAGTACATAAATATAATTCAATTAATCAGTAACAGTAAGAATAGTATTCAGTACAGCACTGAGATCAGGTTTCTTCATGAAAAAGAGAGTTTTTTTAAAAATTTAGAAAAAAATACATGTATTAGCAACATTAAAAATAAGGGAAGACTATTTTCTTTTTTACGGAGACAGTTGAATATTCGAAAAACAACCGTCGTTGTCTACTACATAAATATGCTTGGTAAAAAGAGATGCTAACATCATAAGATTTTCGTCAGTGAAAAAAGAAACGATGGAACGCCGTTCACCAGAAGAAAATGCGGCAAGGACAGCGAGTGTGTTAGACACAGCGCTTTGCTCCAAATAGCTCTCTCGATCGGTCTCCACCTAATTAACTATTAAGAACGTGGAATATGTGAGTCGATTCTTTTATAAAAGAACGAGAACTGCTTACTATAATTAGCGACTCTTCATTTCTCACAGAATAGTCAACCGACAGTTTAGATGCTTTTTCAAGGGGATAGTCCTCCCTGTAGTAAAATCTAATTCTTTTGTATCGTGCAGGATCCACGTAACACGTCTTAGGTACGACCGTATTTCTAAAATGATCACTTTGTGAAATAATTTTTTTGATGCGGAAGGAAGAAATGTGCGCGGAAAGTTTAGCACGTCACTACGTCATATTACAGTGCTCTTCGCTTCTTCATTCGTCTCTCATTGCTTTGCCCTTTATAAATCCATCACCATGCTACCGGTTTAAATGGGTTAGTTGAAGTGAAAAATAGAAAACTGTCCTATGTGGAACATTAGATGGTTTTGCTACAGGAATATTAGCTTTTAACGATAAAGGGATCAAATTCACTGAAAAAAAGCGCTGGAACCAAAATGAGGACGCGAGAACAGTTCGGGGCAAACGGCCGTGGTGCAGTCGGTAATACCTCAACCACTGGAAAGAGTAGTCATCAATTTGAAGCTGGCGTGAGGTTCCGAGTTTTGCAAATGCCTCAGCATCGTTCTGGTTGCATCGCAAATCTGTTCCAATTTCGGTTCGCAACTTACCTTTCACACCTAGACCTCCTGACGTAATGAGTTTTCCTGTGCTTTGTAGTAGTCCATTCAAGCGCTGCTAAAAATAGTTGCTCAGATATGTTACTGGATGAGAAGATGACCACCATGTTCTCCGAAATCCTATCCTCGGATGTCAAAAGGACCGACATCTATAACAAGTCATGAATAAGGGGCAGAAAAAACAGCTTTTCAAAATTAAACGACAGATGTTGGTATTCCGTGCAGTATTTGTCAGACTTCGAACAATGTTTGTGGTGTTGGAACAAAAACGAGCTGCAAGCACAACCTTCATTCCCACTTCTTATAACAAAAATTGGAATACGTCAATAAAGAGCATTTATGTCGTATGGAATAAATAGGCCATAATCAATCAATGTAAATATTCCACAGATCAGCAATGGTAAACCCTGGTTTTAGCTGTTCAATCGCTAAGCCCAGTTCTTCACTAAACACTGGTGGACGTCGTTCGTCGGAATGCACGTCACCATCGGAGAAGTAGGCCTTAATAAGTGAATTTTTACAAAGCAATAGAATCTTGGTCTTTACAATGGAATGGAGACCACATTTGCTAATCTGAACATTCCCTATATAAATGCGTAGTTTTCTTGTTCAGCAATCGCGAGGTTGTTATATAGCATACATTTACTTCCATAGAAAAACACACAATACAATACAACAGTAGCTGACCTTTTGGCAGTATCGCCTTCTTCAGAGCCGCTTTTTTACATGACTTCCAATGAGGAAGGTTAGAACAGCTGATTGTAGTCGCACATGGTTGATGACGAAGGGCGAACAACGAACAGGATGCATTGCCACCACGGAGTGTCGTTTCCCTCTATCCGAAGTCTATTTTCTTCACTTTCCTATATTTCCTTCATCCCCCTTTCCCAGTGTCATTTAACCAAGTAATGTCTATTTTAATGTTTCCCCAATATCCGCACAGGCTCGCTAGTCGAGAGTACGAGGTCGTGTGATGGCGTTCCACGTTAAGAGTTACGCCACCAACTTCCTCGAAATATCTATTCGAATAAAATTTTGTGTTTCAAAAAAAAAGAAAAAAAATTAGAAAAGCCAAAGAGTGAGGTCCCGAGCACCTCCTATTGAACCGAAATCGGTCCCAAGCACTAAATGTCTCCGAGTCATCAACCATATGCGACTATAATCAGCTGTTCTAACCTTCCTCATTGGAAGTCATGTAAAAAAGCGGCTCTGAAGAAGGCGATACTGCCGAAACGTCAGCTACTGTTGTGTTGTATTGTGTGTTTTTCTATGGAAGTAAATGTATGCTGTATAACAACCTCGTGATTGCTGAACAAGAAAACTACGCATTCTTTTCATACCCCAATGACGAGGTTAATAGAAAGTCGAACCTGGGAACTCCCTATATATTTAGTTAAGCTTTTGTTCTCGTGGATAACGCTAAATTTGAACATATTTTCATTTTTAACTATCAGTAGCCTACGGATTATTCTTTAAAGGATGGACAGATGACTTTAAATAAAATTTAATGCACTAGACCACTACGCGCACAAATTTTGGCTAGTTAGAACTCTCAAGGTCAACCACAGCCATTCATTCAAGGCCGAATCTACACTTAAACATGAGTAACCATTCCAGAGGGTAACACCAGTAGCACCTTATGCTGCGGATTTTACCTCTTTTAGAAGTTTACGTAATGATTTCACCAAATAACATGACATCATCCATCTTTTCCGAATCACGAGCTCTTGGGAAAGACGGTGGTCGCTTACGCCGTTATCTGGTTATCCTCACAATGAGGTGAAAACACTCGAACACTACTAATTCGTTGGAATTGTATGACTTTTATTGCACTTACGGCGAATGCGTCCGTTCTTAACTCTTTCTGTTCAACTCCTTCCTCCTCTTCCGTTACATTCATTGTTTCCGCGCTTGAATCTCGAGGAGAAGGCTACAAGTCCTTAATTCAATGTATTGTCACTCAACAATATCTGCAAAAACCCACAGGCTTATCCTTCGAAAAAGTCACGCCAAAGATAGGCCGTATATTCGCAGCTTTGTGAAGAGCCTGAATGGCCTTGCATACCTGTTGGAGACGTTCTACAGGATCAATACGAAATCCCAAAACGTATTCTCCACTCTAAATGGCACTTCATAATCGGAGAGATTAGTAGAAATATGCAGTCTAAAAGTATCTACTGTATTCCCATAGTTCCAAAAAACAATATACTACTTACACTTAAAAACTGTAGGTAACGCAAAACTCAACATTTCATTTTTACAAGCGCTACAGCATCAGAAAATGAAACGCAGCCATATTGGTTTTCAGTTTTCGAAGAAAAACCCAGCTTCAAAGATTTGCAAAAGCAATCTCTACGAATCAAAATTCTTTAATTATATTAATGCATATCTGGCCTTTACAATGATTTGCGGTGGCCGGCCGATGTACCGAGCCAGTGCTGCTATCCTCCGAGACAAGTCTGGTACCAATTTGCCGGCCCCGGAGGGATGGAAGGCCTGGTGGGCCATGGGCGCATTTCACGTGCGCGCCGCAGTGGCGCAATTAATTAATATAATTTATTAATATTTAATCAGTTAATAAAAATTCGAAATTCTACGAATTACATTGCAGAGTAGGTTCACCAGAGTTGCAAAATCGGTGTAGAAAACTACTCAGAGAGAGATGGTGACACCTTAGTTCCTAATATTTTTGTTTCTACTGCTACAAAGAATTGTAATGCCTGCAGTTTCTCCTAGCACTACTGTCTTTTTTTTTCATTGAATGCTGACAGCAACATGACTGCATAGTGACAGTGAGCGGAGCGAAAAAATTGGTCCCCAACAAACCCGAGATTGGACGTCGTCGTGAGAGTGTTAATATATGAATTGATATAAATACAACAAAATGTTGTCAACATTACGCATATCATGTTCATTTCGTTATGAGTGAAAATACAGTGTGATTGTAAAGTGGCTCCCTATTTTAAAATAGCAACTATTTATATATTGTGATATTCTCTCAAATTTTTTGTCCATTTTCGTCAGTGTACATGAATTAAATTTATGTTAAATGCAATCATAATTTTAATGAAGCTGAGATATTTGGAAAACTCTGGACTGCAGGTGTCTATGGTAGGGAACGAACGCGCTATTGTCCTTTCCGGGGAGTAACGCGCTCACCACCACACCATGCGGTTCCTTCGTTTCGCCTGTAAACAAAAACGGTTAAGACTGTGATTATAATTAAAGCCTCAGCTTAACTGGGTTCATTGCCGATTTGTGCTCTCCAGATCAATCCTGCTGTTGGGTGATTGCTGATGGCAAAAGATCGATAGAACTAGCTGAGAGACAGAAGAAACGAAGGACCCGCATGGTGTGGTGGTGAGCGCGTTACTCCCCGGAAAGGACACTAGCGCGTTCGTTCCCCACCATGGTCCAGAGTTTTGCAAATATCTCAGCTTAATTAAAGTTATATATCGCAATATACCCTGCCATCAAAAAGAGTAGGCAGTAAACAAAAGCGGTTAAGATTGCAATCATAATTATGCTGAGATGTTTGCAAAACTTATAACTCCAAGTGTATTTCCAACCCGTCAACGGGAATGATTTGGTGAGCACAAATTGGCAATGGAACCAGTTAAGCTGAACCTACAGTCGAAATCACAGTGCTTAAAACTTTGTTCACTCCCTGTTAGCGGTTACTGGTAGCACCGCTAGGGTAAAAAATTGATTGAGAGAAAGGCAAAGCAAAGGCCTCGACGGTGTAGTGAACAGGCTATACGTGAGCTCTCGGAAAGGGTAATCGCGGGTTCACCTGCAGCTCGATGTTTTGTAAATATCTCAGCATCGTTCTTGATTTCACTTGTAAATGAAAAATCAAGGATTTTAAATTCATATTGTCTCTTTCAAATCGGTTACTTTCTTTAGAATTTGGAAGCCCTATAAATATGGCTGGACGTTTTACCCTGCAAGAGCGTGTCCAGTCAGCAGCATGTTGCGAGGTATTGAGATCCGCTGTTCAAGTAAAGAGACGGTGGAGAACAATTACAACAAAACATGTTCAAGTTGAGGGCGCGTGCGGCACAGTGGTAGTAGGCGCCCTGCAACACACACGTGGAATCGATTCCCGCGCTCATAGCCCACCAAGCCTTCCATCCCTCCGAGGTCAGCAAATTTTCACCAGACTTGTCTGAGAGGATAGCAGCACTGACTCGATCCATCGGCAGGCCACCGCGAGTCATTGTAAGGGCCAGATATGCATTCAATCACCTCCAACGATACTTAATGAAGTCGAATGCATGGCGCATCCCTCATGGTTGATCAACGCCGAGAGCTTTATCGTTTATCCATTATGTTCAAGTTGATGAAAAGACGACAAAAAATTGCCAGGAAGAACTCATGGCTATAGGATGTAACTGATACTGGAGCAAGTAATCGCTTTTCTAAGTCCAAGGGCCTGGAGGTAGTGCAAGTTTCTCAAGAGATTTTTACTCGTAGCCCAAACACTCTAACTCGACGTTCGTAATACATCTGAAAAAAAGAAATCTACTCAAGATAACGTTTGTTCTGAAATGACTTCAGACAGGATTGCGGGTCCTTTTATATTTCGCGACCATGAATGCCGAAGTGTACCTTACCATGCTGCATATTATTAGTAACAAGGAGGATTGTAAGAGTTCAATTTCATACAAGATGGTGCTCCTCCACACTTCGCTATTGTTTTTTGTGGATATTGTGGACTGAATTCCCAGTTTTCTGGGAGATGGATGGATCGCTATGCTCCACATTAGTGGTCAACTCTTGGCTCAAACCGCGCGATCTTTTTTCTTTGTTCATTAGGAGAGTAAGTCTGCTCTAATTAAATGAAGGATTTTTGAAGAAATTTAAGGCAAATACGACAAGTGATGCCACTCCACAAGAGCACTGGTAAGGTCAGTTGGTACCGTTCCAGTACCGCTTAAAAGACCGGTGGCGAATGTTGTTCCTCATATTGAATCTTGAATGAAACTTCTTACTATCCGCCTTCTTCTCGTGTTCAGTTCTCATAAAAATTATGGTCAAAAACAAAATACAACAGGTCGTTATTAAACTCCATAGGGCTAATGTTTGTACTTCGTCGTATTATTCGGAGTGATATTGACTCGAGTGGATTGCCCACAACCAGTCGTAGTAACAACGTAGGCCTCTTGTTGCCTTATCGAGTCGAGTCGTTTGGAGTGCAGTGATGCTCAGGTTACGTGGCAACATTGCAACATGGCAACAACCCCATATTAGCCTGATCATTTAGGAAAACGCTGATTATTCATGCTGCAGTTAAAGGAAAATTGGATTTTAGAAATATTTCAGCGTTATTTGCCAGTTACAATAACACCAATTTCTGCAGGATGCACTGCCATTATGAAAGCAAATCAACAGGTCATCTTGGGTGGTAGAAGTCCAACAGTCATCCAAAATAAAAAGCACTGCCGAGTGAGGATGCTTAATTCGAGCCGTGCTCCACTCCGAACGACTCGACTCGATGCGACAATGACCGATTGTGGACAACCGACTCAGATTAACCTACTCTGATGAAAGCAAAGAAGTTGAAACGTTAGCCAAAGAAAAAAATTTCACTACAAGTTGGTGTTTCCTCATCAACAGAATACTGAATTGTAGACCATAAGAGTTTTAAAATAGGGAGCTGCTTCTCAATCACGCTGTACAAAAGAACAATTCGTTTCTAACATCTCATTTGAGATATCACATGTGATAAATATTGAAAACTTAACCGTTTTATTTATTGCCTACTATTTTCAATGGCAGGTTATAATGCGAAGTATAACTACAACGATGCTGAGAAGAACAATTCGTTTCTAACATCTCATTTGAGATAAAAGCTCTAAAAAAGCTCTCGGCGTTGATCAATCCCTGAGGGATGCGCCATGCATTCGACTTCATTAAGCATCGTTGGAGGTGATTGAATGCATATCTGGCCTTTACAATGACTCGCGGTGGCCGGCCGATGTATCGAGCCAGTGCTGCTATCCTCCCAGACAAGCCTGGTACCAATTTGCCGACCCCGGAGGGATGGAAGGCTTGGTGGGCCATGGGCGCATTTCACGTGCGCGCCGCAGTGGCACCTCCAACCACTGCGCCACACGCGCCCTCATTTGAGATATCACATGTGATAAATATTGAAAACTTAACCGTTTTATTTATTGCCTACTATTTTCAATGGCAGGTTATAATGCGAAGTATAACTACAACGATGCTGAGATATTTGCAAAACTTTGAACCGCAGGTGTCTATGGTGGGGAACGAACGCGCTATTGTCCTTTCCGAGGAGTAATGCGTTCACCACCACACCATGCCGGTCCTTCGTTTCTCCTGTCTCTCAGCTCTAAGGTGGTTTCTGAAAATTGTAGTAGGCAGAAAATAAATGGTAAAACATTGTAATTTCAACAACAGCCTCAGCATAACTGGGTTCAATGCCGATGTGGGCTCCTCGGTGGAATCCCGTTGACGGGTGATTGCTGATGGCGCTGATCGATAGCACTAGCTGAGAGAAAGGCGAAACGAAGGACCTGCATGGTGTGGTGGGCCAATTTCTGCAGGATGCACTGCCATTATGAAAGCAAATCAACAGGTCATCTTGGGTGGTAGAAGTCCAACAGTCATCCAAAATAAAAAGCACTGCCGAGTGAGGATGCTTAATTCGAGCCGTGCTCCACTCCGAACGACTCGACTCGATGCGACAATGACCGATTGTGGACAACCGACTCAGATTAACCTACTCTGATGAAAGCAAAGAAGTTGAAACGTTAGCCAAAGAAAAAAATTTCACTACAAGTTGGTGTTTCCTCATCAACAGAATACTGAATTGTAGACCATAAGAGTTTTAAAATAGGGAGCTGCTTCTCAATCACGCTGTACAGAAGAACAATTCGTTTCTAACATCTCATTTGAGATAAAAGCTCTAAAAAAGCTCTCGGCGTTGATCAATCCCTGAGGGATGCGCCATGCATTCGACTTCATTAAGCATCGTTGGAGGTGATTGAATGCATATCTGGCCTTTACAATGACTCGCGGTGGCCGGCCGATGTATCGAGCCAGTGCTGCTATCCTCCCAGACAAGCCTGGTACCAATTTGCCGACCCCGGAGGGATGGAAGGCTTGGTGGGCCATGGGCGCATTTCACGTGCGCGCCGCAGTGGCACCTCCAACCACTGCGCCACACGCGCCCTCATTTGAGATATCACATGTGATAAATATTGAAAACTTAACCGTTTTATTTATTGCCTACTATTTTCAATGGCAGGTTATAATGCGAAGTATAACTACAACGATGCTGAGATATTTGCAAAACTTTGAACCGCAGGTGTCTATGGTGGGGAACGAACGCGCTATTGTCCTTTCCGAGGAGTAATGCGTTCACCACCACACCATGCCGGTCCTTCGTTTCTCCTGTCTCTCAGCTCTAAGGTGGTTTCTGAAAATTGTAGTAGGCAGAAAATAAATGGTAAAACATTGTAATTTCAACAACAGCCTCAGCATAACTGGGTTCAATGCCGATGTGGGCTCCTCGGTGGAATCCCGTTGACGGGTGATTGCTGATGGCGCTGATCGATAGCACTAGCTGAGAGAAAGGCGAAACGAAGGACCTGCATGGGGTGGTGGTGAAGGCTTTACTCCTCGGAAAGGACAATAGCGCGTTCGTTCCCCACCATAGACAGCTGCGGTCCAGGGTATTGCAAATATCTCAGCATCGTTGTAATATTGACAACTATTGCAAACGCTTCTGTAAATAAGTTAAATTGAAAAACCATAGAGTACCAAAAGAATGGGATACCTGCGTAGTAGTTTCGATGACAAGAGCCAAGCCAAACTTCGATTCTCTTATTCTACAGGAGTAAAGTTGCAGATAAGGCACTGAGACATTGTAGAGAGGATTCGTGCTTGCAAACCAAACAAGCCGAACATTAGTGATAACAAAGCAGCCCAACGTGCCCTGCCAGATGGTAACCGTTGATACTTATAGGAATTGAACAACAGTATAAAAGATTTGCTTCGTAATACCTGGTCAGTGCTAAGATTCCACACGCCACTGACATTCTCAATTAGTTGTTCAAGAGGCAACAATTTTAGATTGTGTCTTTCATCCACTATCGATCCTCTCATTTTCAATTCGCGGTACAGTTTGGTTGTTTCATAGGCGCGATGTACAGAATTGACAGTGTTGAAAAGCTTCGAGTGCATCTGAAGTGGTATTATTATGAAAAACAGCAGAAAACACTATAGAGTCCCAACAACGGGAAAGCATGTTCTAAGCCTCTTAAGACTTCTACATGTGAACAAAGCATGCAAAAAATGAAGTCGATAAATAACGGTTAGAAATAGCGGATGCTGGAGTTGGTGGCACTTTTAGCACCAATAAACCTGCAAATAATTTTGGCAACCTGAACGGGCAACAAGATTTTCAATCGCTCCTTTACAACACATGGTAGACCTGCTCAGTGAACTCTGCTCGGTCGAGATATAAGAAGAGCATAGATGTTCTCACATGGCCTTTCAGATACTTTCAATTGGGTTAGACGCTGTTCGTTGATTCGACATGAAATGGACAATCCATGCCCATGTATTCACATCCATGTACGTATGGATAGATCATGTATATGTGGAAGATATAGTCCCAAACCAGTACAGCAGTTATTTAGTGAGTCCTAAAACGAGACGTGCCATTTAGACTCGCTAACTGCCTAGATGTTCCTCATACGAGTGAGCTCTACGGCTTTTCGAAGCTAATGAGGAACTTAAACAGATTGACAACCAGCATTAAGAAAAGCACAAAGCTCATTTAAACAGTAATCAACTCTCCTCTAAATGGTCACATCGTGGTGAAGACAGTTACCTGGGTGTCATAATGTGCAAAATAGCAAGCTAAGAATCATAGCTATCTCTTTTTGCAAAATGACAATCTCCCTTACAACCCAAATGAGTTGGCGAATTCTTTTGATGACCTACTAAACCCTTGCAACGTCTACGTCAATAATCTACTCAAAAAATTTCACAGGTGAGACATTTCAATCAAATGAAAACTATGCTAAGACCCAAACAATTCGTTAAGAGGCGATTCAAACATCGAAGTACCGTCAGTTGCTAGCCCGCGTTTTACTATTCCATAAGGCTAATTCCGTAGCTGGGATTGGACCCCGAGAACGGAATTCTCCCCAACGGTTTATCGCCTCATCGGTGTTACCAGGTGTCGAGCTGCGATATACAGCAGGGGGATTCATCCCATCGGCAGGTCTCCCAGGATGAGAACGAGTCCAGCGTTTCCATCAGGAAGCAGAGCTACGAGTAAACGAATACATGGATGCACCACCGTTCTGGTATCCAACTAGTCGCATGGTGGAAAATTTCCCTCTGATCGATAAAGGCGGCGACTGCCTGTGGTGGTGACGACTTGTAGCAGAATTTGGTCAGGCTGACTGCGGTACACCGGAGAAACACAACGTCTAAGCCAACGAAACTCCGGAAAATGGAGAATATGCTGAGGCCCGTACAACCAGTGAGGACGGGCCGTCCAAGTATCCAGGTAAGTAAGTAAAAATGACCTTTCCCTAAGACTGCTAGTCACAAGTCAGTGACTGCTAGTAATAATTAATTACACTTACCCCACTGGTCATAGCAGTGAAAATAAACTCGAATTTTGTCGAAAAATTGGGAGCACGTGCCATCACGTAGAGAGCTTCAACTTCGGTACCACGAATTCTCTGCAAAATAATAGCTTTAAAAAAGAAAAAAAAAGCCTCTATGTGAAAACGTACTGATATAACTTCTCGACTTTGAAGTCCTGTAATATTATTATATCCAATAGAGAGGTTTATTCGCGGCATCGAACTGGCGTACCAAATAAGCCTTAAGTTTGTTACTCGCATCACACCTGAAACAAGGGTTTTTGGAAACGCGTGTATACAACATTATCGCCATCACCTCTATCGCCGTTATTTCCCTTCGTATCCTCAATCATATCTACACGATCAATCTGCACTTCACCGGGAACAAGTCGCAACATCCTGTAAGAACCTCCATCCTGTAATTTAGAACCGATGGAGAAACACTACAAAGCAGAACATATATGGAGGTTTCAGGTCTTGTCTCAATTGGCACGACTATAAAAAAGACATTCTAATGGGCCAGACCATTACACCTAAAACATGGTAAGGTGGATTAGATCCTTCAATCCCCACCTAATTACCTCAGCATAGCTAAAAATACAGCTTCGGAATGTCCGACTGGATTGTACAATTCAGAATGTGCCTCAAAAATCAGCACTTACCTGGACGGCCTGCCCTCGCTGGTTCTGCGAGACTCCTCGTATTCTCCACTGTTCCGAGTTTTGATGATTTAGCCATTGCGTTACCCCGTAGTCCCGAGGTCAGCCTGGTCAAATTCTGGTTCAGATCGCCACCACCACAGGCAATCACCGCTCTTATGGATTAGAGGGAGAGTCGCCATCATGCGACTAGTTTGAGACTAGGACGGTGGCGGATCCCAGTACTGTTTTACTCTTAGCTGGGCTTTCTGGTGGAAACGACGGACTCCTTCTCATCTTGGTAGAGCTTGCCGGGGATGAATCCCCCGTTCGACTTCCCAGCCCGTTACCCAGTAACACCTCCCATCCACCGCTGGGAGAGATCAGTCACACAAGCAGCTTTGTTCGGAGGCAATTTGACATCGTTGGTGTATTCAAGACGATACTTGTACTCCAAAATATAGGTGATAGCAATAGTATGAATATATCTTTCTAGATAAATCAACAAGACATGACAGACACCTCGTGTTTGCTAAACAGAAGTAAAAAGACATAATGTTAGATACAAAGGCTGCATTTAGCGACATGGTTCTCGCCTACCGGTGATCGACATCAAATCTGATATCCTTGTCCTGCCACAATTCGTCGCCATTTATTTTGTCTCCAGACATTGCATTCCTCGCTAAGGTGGTAAACGGCTACAGAAAATGTGGTAGAGTTATATGACAGCCACGCTAGTGAATATACATCCTTCATCACCATGGTGACCGTCACTTTTAGCATGCCGAGAAAGCGGAAAAGGGCGTTAAACCTCCGTACATTATACCTAGTCAAATCTTTATTTTGGTACCAGTACGTATGAT
Source organism: Angiostrongylus cantonensis (assembly GCA_009735665.1). Lineage (NCBI taxonomy): Eukaryota > Metazoa > Nematoda > Chromadorea > Rhabditida > Metastrongylidae > Angiostrongylus > Angiostrongylus cantonensis. Next base: position 342,319 of record MQTX01000153.1, on the reverse strand, counting down.
CACTCAACCAACACATAATGCGGTAATGCTCTATAACCACTGCGCAAGCCCCCCAATACAAATATTTCTAGTAGATTAACAAAATTACGAAACACTGCAGTTGGAAAATAAAACATGGAAAGTGGAAGACAGTAGAAATCAGAATAGAGATCCCGCATAGAAATTTGGTTATAAGAAAACCATAAACAGACTAAAATATGAAGTATTAGCTGGACACTCCTTGAGAATATGTTCCATTCGGTGGACGAAAAGTCTGAAATTAAAGGAAATTATACTCTCATTTCTTTCGAAGCCTTCAAGAACAATAAGAAGGAAAAATTAGTTCAGTGGAACAAACCTTTGGTAAAAAGTGCATTTGAAAGGGACTAAAAGAATAAACAGCTTTTCCCACATTCTTTCGGCAGTTCTCTCTACGAGCACCGTCTCTTCTCAATGAAGCAATCACCTCTTGCAGCTAAAATTTCTTTTACTGGTAGCTAGAAGGAAATAAGTCTTGCATAATAATGAAGAATACCAACTACAACGTGCATTTCGACGCTCCAGACCAGCCACGAAGTTGCACACCTTTTTATTTGAATTGTAAGAAATAAGAAATTTCTGAACTGGTTTCAATTCAAACAAACATTCGTTAGCGCAGTGGTAATAATGACGCACATCCTGAGCACGATGCTGGTTCCATTTTGTTTCGTGCCCCCCCAAGGCTGACGATGGGAAATTGGTACCAAATTGGTTACGAACAAGATCACTCTAACGTAGAAGGTAACGTCCTTGCAAGACCACCCTAAGACCTCAAGCGGGATCGACTCGACCAGCATTTAATGACGTTCATAACGAAAACGAAAGTCCTCAAACAACAGTTGAATCCACACGTAAAAGTTCGAAGTGAATGACGGAAGCTAGGTAACGAATCGAATGCAAGAAGCGCTGTGACTCGCACAGTAGATATAAAACAGGTCATAAAGATGGAAAATTTCATTAGCAACCAAATGGCGGCACAAAATTTCATGACAAATAGTTATAGAATCTCTGGTGTAGTTGGACGAACCTGGACAGCATTAAGTCCGCAAGTCTCTCGAAACACACGGCCTTGTTCAATTGTGACAGCCATTCCCGTGCGATCCTTCCCACTCTTGCAGCAAATCACAGCCTGTCCACGCAGCAATTCACATGCAGTCATAGCCCACTCGAAAATGGCCAGGTTTTTACGCGACGGTTCACTTGCTACCTGAATCGGGAACTACGAATCAATTATCAATGCAAAACAACATTTAACTGGAAATAACAGGAACATCCTTCTATTAATTTGATAGTGTCAAGTTAAATATAACGAAACTTCTAACCACGTTGACAAGCTCCATGACTGCCTCCCGTGCATTTTGATCTACCGAAAATCGATTTGAATAAGATAAGACCCTCTCAGCTCCTTCCTGATTTATTGCGGTTTCCAAAGCAGTACCACCAAACGACTGTCCTAACGTTGCCTCGTGGTTGACCTGAAAAAGCATTATTGGTGAGGATTTCCTTTAGATATTGTAGGTTCATCACACCATCACTGTATACATTACGAAAGACTGATTACGAAAGAACTTTTAAAAAATGGCAAGGATAATTTGAAAACTTACGGAGGATTTGGCAGACTATTCTTTACACTTAGATTAGAGGAAACCCGAGACCAACTTTCTCCTAACGTCAGCCTTAATCCATAATTCACATTTCTCTTGATGAGCAACATGAGATTGTTATTACAGCATTTATTAATACACAATAACCGATGTTTCGACAATTTCACCTTCTTCAGAGCTTGGAAAGGTCAAATTGTAGTCTATTTAGCCAAACACTTTCATACCCTAATTTCATACCCTAACAGCCAAAAACTTTGTACTTAAATGGAGCTGAGATATTTGCAAAACTCTGGACCGCAGGTGTCTATGGTGGGGAACGAACGCGCTATTGTCCTTTCCGGGGAGTAACGCGCTCACCACCACACCATGCCAGTCCTTCGTTTCGCCTGTCTCTCAGCTAGTTCTATCGATCTTGCAAATATCTCAGCCCCATTAAAGTTATATTTCGCAATATACCCTGCCATCAAAAAGAGTAGGCAGTAAACAAAAACGGTCAACTTTGTACTTATTCACAAAAATCGGGCAGTGTTTAAAAAAACTTGTCTGTTACGTGAATGAAAACTTATGTGATAAGTTTTGTCTAATGACGTTATGCCGAGGTTATAAAAGCATTTGCTTGGGAAGATTACATGTCCATTTAACCTTCTTAGACTCTGAAAAAGACGAAACCAACCAAAATTTAGCCATTGTGTATTACTAAATGCTGTAAAAACAACCTCGTATTTGCTTATCATGAAAAACAGTGATACAAAGAAACCGTTTCAAACAAAGTGAAGACAACCGATGATTTCTCGGCGGCCAAAAAAACCAACTCATCCGCGACTTAAACAGAGCAAGTGCTGGTTCTTCACCAAGCTTCTCATTCCTTCAGGGTCGGGGAATTGGTCCTAAACTTGCCTTCGAATAGTTGACAATTTGTAGTCCAAATAGAAAACCTCCAGCAACAAGTGCTGGTATCTTCAAAGTACCTGTGAAAGACGGGCTGTATAAAACAAATTTTAAAAACATTGCTATGATCCACGTTCAGCAAGGCATTGATAGAATAGAAAAAATGCAGTAAAAAAAACCTCTCAGGGGCAGAAAACTAAACAAGTGTGGTCTCATTTCGGCTCACACTGTTGCCAATGTGTTAAAGGAGCCTGTTCGTCTCAACCTTGCGGTGAGAGGTTTTTGTGGTGATAAGGATACAGAGGCGTCTCTACTGTCTCGACGGTACTATGACTGGATAGTGGACGAAGTTTTCCTCACCATATATAATTTGTACATTTTCTAAAACAGGGAACGAGTTAGAGGATACCCAATAACAAGACGTAAAAACGTAAAGAAAAGATCGAAAATTACGTTGAAAAACCTAGTTATATGGCGGACAATGTAGGAAAGTGGTGCGTTCATTTTTGGATGGCCACAGTAGACACAAATCACATAAGGATTCGTAGCGAAGGATACAATGAACGATAAAGAATCCGAATATCCAGCCACATAAAGTTAGGGTTCATCGCGAATGCGTTAAAAATGGTTCAGCCAGTGGTACTCTTCAAAGTTAAATGCTCGTGGTGCGGAAAGAGATAGGCCCCGCGAAACTTAGAAGGCATCAGGAAAAGCATTATAGGGACACGTGGTGATAAACTTCTCTGACAATATGACAAACAGTATAAATACAAAGTTGAACTGGTGGCATGGTTGAACTTGGTTGAAGGTAGCACCAATGAGCCAAAATCATTCAAGACGCACTTCATGGACGGTCTTCGAAGGCCAGTTTTCCATGCAAGAAGTACAACTTTCCTAGTGAAATTCTGCCCTATGATACCCAGAGTTATTATTTAAGCTAGCAGTGAAGATAAAGATAAAGCTCTCGGCGTTGATCAGTCCGTGAGGAATGCGCCATGCACTCGACTTCATTAAGTATCGTTGGAGGTGATTTAATGCATATCTGGCCTTTCGAATGACTCGTGATGGCCAACCGTTGTATAATTCCACGTGTGTGTTGCAGGGCCTCCTCGACCACTGCGCAACACGTGCACATTATACCCTTAATACAACATGAAATCATACTCTTACAACTACTTCAGAATAAGATAATTTCTGCACACAAGTCCAAAGAAGAATTTACTACGCTTTCTCAAAGGTGTGTGGTACTTTTGCCGTCTAATGTTGTATGATAGGAAGCATCACTTCATCAACTTACGGTGACGATGATTAAAATCCGAAAAGACGTACCCCAATATTGAAATACGCTACGTGAACGAGGAATGACGTCCTATCTTTTAATTCACAAGGAAGAGAATCATAGACGTCATGAGGAACTGGTATTGAAACCTAAACACTTTAAATACAACACCAAGTTAAGACAGGTTAGTCATACGGGTTTACTGAAATAACAAGAGATATCTGCTGCATAATCCAAAAGAGTTTCTTCACTAACACAAATTGTGGCACGTTCACCAGATACAAGAGGGATGCAAGTGCGACAGACTGCAGAGGGTGCTCGTATCAACGTGAAAGCAACTCGGGACTCTAACTGACGCCAAGCTTCCCACGCATCTTCTGCCATTCCCTTTTCATCACCATAAACGGAAAGAAACGAAGCAACTGTCAGGAGAAGATCGCCTGCATAGCCTGGAAAACGTCTGTTAAGATGCATAAAAACATAAATGAACTTCGTGCACTTTGAAAAATCCAGAAAACCTTATGAAAAAGAAGAAGCAACATTCTAGAGAAGTGATCGAAGTTCCGCCCAAATTATCTTATTAGCCAACTCATAATAATTTCACTATGGCAAAGTTTTTCCTTCTTTCTCCTGAAGTAATACTTTGAAAGATATTAAAAGATAACAAATAATGGTCAAGGTCAAATTATTCAGTTCTGACTTTCAAACAATACTACGAATAATGAACATCTCTAGACTAAATCATCTTGTTATACTACTCTTCTTGGCAGTATAGAAACACGGATTGACTCCATGCTAAGAAAGATCGCACCGTACCATCAATTATAGGCCATCCACGGTAGACAGTGTTCAGTATAGCAGTAGCAGCAATGGTGATCGTTTGGGAAAGAACAAAGTCAGACCGTATTTGAATGTGGAAATAGAGGTGCAGCATGGAGTTTTTGTGTGCTTCCATCACTAAATAATCCTTAAACAAATTCGAGCATTTTTTCACAACGAAGATTAGTAGAAAATAGGTTGGACCTCACTGCTCCTTTTTAAGAACAATATTCTTATTTACTGAAATTTTGAGCACAGGTAATGGAGAAAAACACGGTTAAAGTGAAAAAAAAATGAAATTCCCTTGCATTCTTTTTTGGCAGACGAAGATCGAAACCTTTTTTTATTTCACATTACACAACGTGATTGCTATTTCATGAGTACCGACACCTCCATTCGATTCGTTTTCCTGCACCTACCATCAACGAAAGCCCTCGTATTTTTTCCATACGTCGACTCGCTGCATCGTCTTTATCCATGTCGCCCATGATGCTCCTAAGTTTTGCCGATCTGAGAGAGCTTTCCATAAAGTCTGGTAACAATTCCCCGACCCCAGAGACATAGTGAACCCTGCTGATCTAATGTGGGTTTGAACCAGGGCCTTCTTTGCAGTAAATGGCATTACTCCTCTATTGGATTCACATCGAGGTGAAGCCTTGTATGCGCCCTTGTAAGGTTAAGTCAAGACTCCAGGAAAGATCAAATTGTTCAACCAGCAAGACTCCAGGAAAGATCAAATTGTTGAACCAGCTTCACTACACCGCATAATGGGTGCTTCCATTCATGATGATAGTCGGCGGGACGTTGATCTCTCAGGCCTCAAAATCCCCGGCTGCGCAATAAGGCACTGGAGCTGGATCTGACGAACACACGCACTATATACTTTGGAGATTGTTTCCTACTCTGCAAGTATAATGCCAGAACACTCTCCTGTAACACCGATCTTCATGCCCTTCTTGAAGCAGCAAATCACATGAAAACACATGTGACCGCATTGAAAGAAACAAAAATCGGGAAGTCCGACATACGCCAACTAAACAATCGGACGCTTGTCATCCAGGGAGCAAAGTCTCTCACATTTCGGTGGCGTAAGCTGTTCACCCGTCCATTGTCCACCTCGTCGACTCGTATGAGATCCTTTTTTTCTCACATGGCCGTCCTCCACCCTCAATTAACGCGTCATAAGAAGATCACTACCAGCCCTGATGAACGAAGGAGGATCATTAAAACCTCCAATCATAATATGAAACTAATAACTAAAAGGTTCTACACCAACCTTTCCCGTTCCACAATCTCCGTCCTGGACCCTAAAATCCCCGCTAGAAAAAAACTACCTGGAATTCTTCTTTCTGAATAATCTCTTAATATCACCACCAACTATCCTATTGCTAGAAGCCATAATTTTCTTGCACTTCCACGCAATCAGTATAACTTGCCATCCTCAAAAAGAAAAAATAACCCAAACCAGTGAGCGATGTAGCGCACAGTCATCCTACGTAAGAAATGTGACCGAAGGGATCTTCATAACTATCGTCCGATATGCATGTTGGGTGTACTCTACAACCTCTTCACGAAGATTATCCTGTATCCCATATCAAGGGCATTGGATGAGGCGTAACCAGTTGAGCAACAAGGATTTCAACAGGAATTTTGCCGCATGGATCACATGCAAACTGTGTCCATGGTCATTGATATTTATCGGGAATTCCAACCGCCCCTAATCATAACTTTTGTCGAGTATGAAAAAGTGTTTGACAGTGCCGAAACGAATGCAATCCTATCACCGATAGTCGAGGAAGTAGTGGACCCGTCATACATAAGAACTCTGTCTGACTGTTATCGGAACTGCACTACAAAAATACAGCATTTCCATCGACCTACCATACCCACAGGAAAAGGAGTTCAATAAGGTGACATAATATCGCCAAAGCTGTTTAGTACCACAATGCAGTGGATAATGAAGTCACTCGACTGGGATGAGAAATGCATACGTATTAATGGAAAATTCCTGCCAAACCTTCGTTTCGCCGACGACATCTTCAACTTCTCAAGAAGTACTAGCGAAGCAGAGACGATGATCAATGAGCTGAACGAAACGGGAAAGAGGATCGGACTACGTACGCATAAATCGGAAGAGGACCCAGTTCATATGTGAAGATGAACAAATCGAATTGGATGATTCTCCGATTGTGGAGACTACGTCGTACGTGTAGCTTAGACCTTCAGTGGACCTGGAGAACAATATGAAGGAAGAATCAGAAGAACAAGAGCAGCTTCAGCTGCATTGTAACTAGTCAAAGAAGCCGCCGACCAACTGAAAGACTCGAAAATCCGCGCTCCCCTTTACAATTACAGTCCTTCCAGCGCTCTGTTATGCTGCGGAGACGTGGGATGATACTACAACGTCAAGAATGCTTCGCACTACTCAAAGAGCGCTTGAGCGTTGTCTTCTGAAATATAACCGGCACTCCCATTATCTAGGCGGAATGCGAAGTATTGGTCCTCGAAAATGAAAACCTCCGAAAACTAAGCGAGATGGACTGGTCGTACGAAAAGAACGGACGACAGATAGACGAGAAAAGAACTGCGGAGTGGACTCCAAGAGGGTGTAGGTGTCTCATAGGACGGAACGAAACTTTGTTCAGACGTTTTCGTAACTAAAAGTCAATCGGTTGCACTTGAAGCTGCAGATGCTTCACAAATCAAGGCATTAGACTCTCACTCGCCACCACGTTCGAGGAGAAGAACCACCATGGACGACTGATAGCGAAAGAAATAAGTAGCAAATGTGCTGGAGTCCACATCACAGGTGAAAACGAACAGTCCAACTATTCAAGTAGTAGTAAATGAGATCACTATTGCTGCGCTACTAACATCCCGAACAATGGAGAATGGCGTAATACAAAAGGTATTAGCTGTGTAGGCTGTAAAATAAAGCCAAATAAAACTAGCAAGCAAGAAACCTAGACCAAGCAGTTGAGCTTCCAAAACTGAGTCAGCCAGTACTAGTAACATGTCGAGACATAGGCATATAGCATCATGGACAGACTTCTCATAAAGCTCATTCTTGCTCTGCAATAAAAACAAGTAAATTTGAGATATGTAAGCCATCTCAAATTCTTCAAGCCTTGAAGTTTGACTTGCAGTAATCCTTATATCACCTGTTCATCATTAATCTTATCCATAATAGCCAGTTTCGTAGTCAAGCTTACGAACATTGCGTCAATTGTATCCTTTTGATTTTGAAGACTGTCCCGTATTTGTCTGTCGATCTAAAACTGTGGCGCTATAAAAGCAACGGAAAAAACTGCTTAGGCCAACTCTGAGATATGATACAACTTGCATTTTCTCCCGTGGAAAATCTCCGTTTCTCTTCGTCGACCAATAGATCGGCATATGTGTCTAACTCAGCCATGTTATCAGTTATCTCGTTCAACTGTTCATATGCCTTAGAATGACACTGTGCATCGAATTTTTTGAAAGAGAAAGAAAACAAAAAAAAAATGAAAGCATTCTACTTCTTGTAATCTAGATGACAAATCCGAACATAGTTTTGTTCGTCCAGTGAAGTCTGTACCACTCCATTCCACGTCTAACCTAAAAACATTTTTAAAAAGTTGAACAGAAAATGGGTGTCGAAATGGTATTATTAAATAGATGAATAGTTCGGAAAACTTGGACCCCGAGCCAGATCTAACCAAGATTACCCTTTCCGGGGGTTCGCGTATTAGACACTGCACCACAGAAGTTCCGGGTCCAAGTCTTGCGAATATCTCAGCATTGTCGTGGTTGCATTTCACCTCATACTTTGCCGTGAAAAATTGAAGTAGATAAAAAGTAAAAGGTTAATACAAATTAAAAGTAATACGCACAACATATCCAATAGTAGGAAAAGCACAACGAGACCTAACACGTAGGTTGAAAACTGATAAAAATATATTGAATTTTTTTTAAATCACAATGTAGCGGGGCACCATTTTAAAAAACACTTGCAAAAGAACAAAGAACAACACCAGTTTTACAACAGTTAATATTATATCATAATAGTATAGTATAGTACAACAATTGTAGTAGGTGAATATAATACAATACTGAACATGTGAAGAGCAAACAGCGTAGTGTGATCCGACCCAACCCACCCAGTTGCTAGTTTGACCTTGTCCCGTGTCCACGAAGCCTTTCATCCCTCCGGATACGGGTTGTTAGTAATAGAGCTGTCTGAGACAAACCCACTCTCTCCAATCCAGGTAGCAATCCTCCAACACCACTGAGGACATTGAAGGAGAATAGACTCAACCAGAATTCATAGAAAATCTTAGATCTTTAAGATCCTTAAACAGCACGCGAAATTTCATGGAAAAAATATTTGAAGACCTTCGTGGATGCCAGTTGTAGGGAGATTAATTGAATGCAAGAAGTGATGAGAACCGCACAGTGTGACACATGAGACGTCGTGTCATCTATTAACAGCAACAAGAAAAAACTTCATGCAAAGACCAGCTGTCCCCCTATTGATCGTCGAATTTATCAATCTCACACTAGATTGCCTAAGTGGGCTCTTCTCGACGAACAAGTACGGATGGCATCGAAGATTCACTCACATTCTTTATAGACAAGTCTGATTATCGCATCATTGGTGTTCCTGCTTTGTGTTGCAGATAATGTTGAACCCGATTGCCAACGGTTCTTGCCCACCTGTTGCCCTTAAGATCTGATGTTCAGTTTCTTTTTAAATCTGATTTTAGATAAATTGACATATACTGCATCGTGCTCGGTCTTCGACTGTCATCAAAGGCCGGAACCACCAGATTACTTTTCTCATTTTCACGATACAGGGATTCTTCCACCATCGCTCACAAGACAGTACATTCTATAGTGCTGATTATTCTTTTACTTCCCTTAACATTTACGCAACGATATGACTTCTATAAAGGTTGGCTAGAGGATACACAACAAAAGCTGCAAATTCCCCTCTATAATAGTCATGTTCTCAACACTCAAGACCCTTAATTACCGAAAAATTACCGTCTGCTGTTGAAAAACCAGCGAGCCCGCAATAACATGAAATTAGGCATCGTTACATGTGTTAGCCAAGCTAAATTAGGCGTCGCTGAACAAGCGTTAGGCACAGCACAAAATTCGCAGGGGTCTGTTAATGCAGGTACTATCGCGTAGTGGAGATATCACGAAGCCATGTGTTCATTCTTTGCTTCACAACATCTTAGATGATCTCATAACTTTATCAAATCGCTCAATTGCAACGAAGTGGTTCACCTCTAGGATTTTCTAACTCATGCACAGTTGAGATGTTTTGAGATATTCGTTCTGCCGAGCACGAATGACGCGACAACAACAAATCCGTTTGCCAAGAACACCAGATCATTTCCTATGTTCAGAGGATACAAACTGTTCTAATGGTAGGATATGCAATTGCATGAGCTCGGGTACAGCGTACCCGATCTTTTTAAAGCATATGGAACGAATAAGTTGGCGAAACACGTAAATCACAGCAACCTGTACAAAAAAAACAACTAGTGCGAAAAATTAAATTCAAACAAAGCACTGAAAATAGGTACAAAGACATACGGAGGAAATTTCGAAGTGAAAGTCACTCTCCCCAAACACGAATTTCAAACACCAGTCCATAAAACTCTTGAAGCATTTTGTATAAATCCAAAAAACCAAAAATATACTGCAGAAAGGGGTGCCTTGTGATCACATATGATCCAACCCCATATATAAGGTTGATTTCTCGACCTAATTCAAACGCATTCTTCCTATCCATGTAAGAATGTGGGCATCCGGTTTTGAGCAATAACTGGAATGCTTACAAATGCAATTGCATGAGCTCGGGTACAGCGTACCCGATCTTTTTAAAGCATATGGAACGAATAAGTTGGCGAAACACGTAAATCACAGCAAATGTACAAAAAAAAACAGCTAGTGCGAAAAATTAAATTCAAACAAAGCACTGAAAGTAGGTACAAAAGACATACGGAGGAAATTTCGAAGTGAAAGTCACTCTCCCCAAACACGAATTTCAAACACCAGTCCATAAAACTCTTGAAGCATTTTGTATAAATCCAAAAAACCAAAAATATACTGCAGAAAGGGGTGCCTTGTGATCACATATGATCCAACCCTGTGTTTAATTGGCAACAACAATCCAGAGAACCACAAGTAAAATTGAATTCTTGGATGGCCCGTCTTCACTGGCTGTGCGAGCACCAGAATAACCTCCACTTTTTCGGGGTACACGAATTTCAAACACCAGTCCATAAAACTCTTGAAGCATTTTGTATAAATCCAAAAAACCAAAAATATACTGCAGAAAGGGGTGCCTTGTGATCACATATGATCCAACCCCATATATAAGGTTGATTTCTCGACCTAATTCAAACGCATTCTTCCTATCCATGTAAGAATGTGGGCATCCGGTTTTGAGCAATAACTGGAAAGCTTATAATGAACAAAGCAGTGAGTTACAACCACTACGATGCTGAGATAATCGCAAAACTTAGGCTCTGAGCCAGATCGAATCACGAAAACCCTTTGTGGGGCTTAAGTATTAAACACCCCACCACGGGGGCACCTGCTCTGCATTTCTCTCAGTAGGTTTTCTACCTAATGCTGCCATCAGCAACCACCCGTCAGCTGGATTGGTCTGAGGAGCACAAATCGGCATCGAATCCAGTTGAGCTGAGGTTGTAGTCGAATTCACAATTTTTTATTTTCTGCCTAATACAATTTTTCACGCCCGCTGAAGTGTGATTGCTGATGGCAGCATTAGGTAGAAAACTAGCTGAAAGAAATGCAGAGCAAGTGCTTCGGTGTGTAATACGCAAACCCCCCTCCCCCCGAAAGGGTGATTCTGATTCGATAAAAACCAGCGGTTTAAGTTTTGTGAATATCTCAACATCGCTATGGCTTAAATTCATATGATAGTGTGCTGCGAAGAATTATAGTAGGTAGAAAATAAAATGTTAATATTGAGAAAGCGGTGTGTTTAGGAGAAGCAGTTTACACTATGGATGAAATTTGTGTAATAAGTTCTATCTTCGGAGGTTATAAAAGTATTTGTCTGAGTTGATTGCGTGTTAGTTTGACTTTTCTAGGTTCTGAAGAAGACGAAACCACTGAAAAACCAGCCAGCAATGAATAAATGTTGTCACTACCAACCTTGCTCAAGAAAGAAGGAAACATGAACTTCTTGAACGATGCCAAGGTTAAACTAAGCTGGTCCTGGGGTTTAATCGAAATAAATGTGCTTAATTCTCAATCTGAGAAAAATCTTATTCTTACATAAACAACTAGCAAACACAGAAACGGAACACCTGTGACTTAATTGTCCAAGATATCTCTTCAAATCCATAAGAATCTTCCTTTTTGACCAGAACGGAAAATCTTGATATGACCGGTCAATTCCCAACAAAGCAGATAAGCGAGTCAAGCCTCCAGACTGCAAATCCAATTTTATTTCTAAAAAGGTGGCCGTCAACATTATTTCACACTTGGAAACGCAGAGGCAATGCAGAAGCTGTCCCACAACTCAGAACTTCTCGAGTAGCTCGATTATCAATGGTATACTGGTGAACGTGGAGGTTTGTGGGTACGGGAGCAAACGCAACTCGATGTTTCTCAGTCGACTTACGGAAAGGAGGACCCTAAATGCATTTGTACTGTACTGGTGCCAAGCACTATTTGTTGCTCTATAAAAACTTACTGAATAATTCTCTAAGAATTCACGGCACTGTTCCAATGTTTCAGAGTTTTCTCTAACTTCCCTAAGCACATCATTCAAGATAGGAATAACAGAGCCTGGCCATCGACTTCGCTTAGTTTCCAGTAGATAAAAGAATCTAAATTGCATGTACTCAAAAAGGAAACGAACATTCGAAACCAAATATTGTGTTTAATTGGCAACAACAATCCAGAGAATCACAAGTGAAATTGAATTCTTGGAAGGCCCGTTTTCACTGGCTGTGCGAGCACCAGAATAACCTCCACTTTTTCGGGGTTTTGCTCGTTTAGCCATTGTGGTTCCTGGAGTCCCGAGGTCAGGTCGGCCAAAGTCTGTCACAGGTCGTCACCACCACAGACAGCCGCCGCACTTGCGGATCAGAGGGAGATTTGCTACCATGCGACTAGTTTGGTACCACGACGCAGTGACGCATCCTGGTGGTGGTTTACTCCTCTTCTTAGCTGGGCCTCCTGATGGAAACACCGGACTCCTTTCAGTTTCGAAGACGCTGCCAGGTGGATAAATCCCTTCGCTGTACATATCAGCCCTACACCCAGGAACAACTCCCAGCTACGATGAATTATAAATCGTTGGGACGAGAGTAAAACCAACATTACTCCCCATACTAAAATAACTTGGTAAAAAAAGAAACTCATGACACGCAGAAAATCTGAAAGAAGTATAAAAAATGTACAGACTCTGTTATCCATTTTTTGTAAAGTTTGATGAGCTCCAGAGGTAACACGATAGACAGTTTCGATTCGGACATCATTTCCTCAAATGATACACGTCTCGAAGGAAGATTGTTTTGCTAAAACCAAGTCATGCGTATTCAAGGGAAAAATTGTAACTCCTAAAGTGCTCAAATCGAACTCAATTTGACCAAATCACCAACGATACCTGACATATCGCGAAATTATGGGAGATCTTATGAGGATTCGCAAGGTAGAATTCATGAAACGAAGAGTTTTTTACGTCGAAATCTTGTCTCGAGCCCATAGTATAGAATCTATACGCCATATCATCAAGCTCTGCTCGAGCCATCTGATGGGAGCAGGTTGCAATCTGAAGACTCAACGGTACTAGAAACAAAACTCGTATTTAACTACGCACAATGATCCACATAGAAAACACTCACCATCCACAGAGGTTCCGCTACTTTCTTAATGTATACATAATTGTTATACAGTATCTACGATATGTTTTTCTTATCTGCTGCCTATTACAATTTTCACGTGGAGTACTATGTGTGATGCAACCACTGTGGTGTTGAGATGTTTGTAAAACTTCGGACCGTAGAGGTTGGACTCCGGTGGGGAACGAACGCGCTATTACCCTTTCAGTAGGCTAATACGTTCACCATCACACCATGCGTGTCTTTCGTTTCGCCTTTCAGCAGCATTGTGGTTGTATCACCCACGATATAGTTGGAAGCACTATTGCGTCCTTCTGGACAAAACCCAGATTGCTCAACTGGTTTACTTTTTGTTAGAAAAGTCCGTCCTTGTAGAGTATGTCGCTCTTAGCATTTTTTAAAAATCAATACCACTAAAATCAAGTATGGGCTGAAAAATGTTGGTTCGAAATTGAACGTGACCACTATTTTCGCACCAAATGCATTATGCTCATAACACGTCAGATGTGTTAAAGCAGAGAATTCCATCGTTAAAAATAACTAATAACATAAAAATTAGAAAAACCTTGACCATCCAATTTTCTCGGAGCTTTTCCGACTCAAAGTGGAGAACGAGATTATCATGATAGTCAGGAAATGTTAGGATGCAGGCAAACGAGGAATCCTGAAAAAATATCAAACAGCGCAGTATCAGCGGCCACTTGATAGAAGCAACACGTGAACGACTACGTCTGTACCTTCGTTTCGAACTTTTGAACTGTTACGCCTTCGATGACAAACAGGAGGGGAACCTTAGCGGCGTTCATAGAAGTACAATATAGAAGATTTCCATGGAGAGCTAACTGCAAGAGAAAATTTCGATAACGACAGTCTACATCGAAATGAATTAAACTACTGCACGAATCAGATGACCTCGGATGTGCAGATTCAAAAACGGGCTTCATTTCTACTTTACTGATGGCGTTGCCACAGTAATGGAAAGCACTTGCCTGGATACTTAGATGTTTGGATGCCTCGTCCTCACTAGTTGTGCGCACACTAGTCTGCCCTAGGACGTCACCACCACAGGCAGTAGCAGCTCTTGTGGATCAGAGGGGGATTTGCCACCATGCGACTAGTTTGGTACCAGAGCGGTGGAGAATCCTGGTATTGGTTCACTCCTAGCTCAACTTCCTCATGGAAACGCGGACTCCTTATCTCCCCTTCAGCTTGGAAGACCCTGCTTGTGGGGGGATGATGTAAATGGCAACCCGACAACCAGGAACACCTTCCAGGCAAAACGAGAAGGTAAGCCATTGGGAAGGACGAAAATATAACGGGAAAGAATCTTTGGATAGTGAAGAAATCTTTGCACTAAAACAGTTCACAAAAGAGCTATATAGATACCTCCGCATCGTACGTTTCTTCATGAAAACTCGCAGAAACACGCTGTTGACTGGGTGTCGACAAAGTAGAGAGCCACTTAAAGATGTCATGAGCATTGTCTTCTTCCATGCGACTTCTGAAAAGCAACTACACCACAATTGGTATGGCAATTACTTTAATGAGTCAGCTCCTTTTAAAATTTAAGCACAAGGAATAATTATAGCGAAACTAAGTCAGACACCCACCAATGACGTTGACCGCTTTTATTCACCCGAAGTGAAGCATAGCTAATGTGAAAGGACTATGCGCTCTAATCGTGATTTAGCTGACCCTTTAAATAGAATTCTATCAGGTGGCAATTCTTCGGCATCGCATCCATTCCCCTTCATTCGTCAAACTACAGATGATCTTTAGTGGCTGGATACTGGCTTCTTGACATCTCCAATGCAACAGGCAGTACCGGGCAATACCGAGAGAAAGGATTTGCTTACTGTGTTTCCGCAGGACAAGCCCTCAAAGCTTCCCGCCATCTCATTCAAGCAGTATGTGGAGTCCTGGACAGGAAAGCAAATCGCCCGTTGGATTGAAGGTGGAGCAATATGAAAAGAATGCATGTTGTTGTCATAGTAGATGCTTCACTGGTTTTGCATTGTTGAATTCGTCGAATTTGTGTTTTCAGGTTTTGCATTTGCAGGTCTCGGCGACGCTATGAATCCGTACCTTGGAGCGATCAGAGATAATATAAGAAGCGGGAAACTTCTCCATCTGGTAGACGACGAGATGCTGATCGATATTGGAATCACTGCTCTCGGTCCAAGAAAAACCGTTCTTCAGGCTCTGCATCTTTTACTTTGCTTCGTGAGCAACATTAAAAAACTGACTTCCATACCGAGGTGGCCTTTTCCTTATAAATTTGTGTATTCCGTTTTTCCAGTGTGTCGAGGCGCCATCTGAAAACCTTCAAAGCCTGGCGATGAAAGCTGTTGTGGCTTGCAAAGCAGCGACGTTCGAATTGGGACAGGCATTGCGTTGCCGAGATGAGAAGGTTCGCCATGGCACAACTAAATGTATCTTTTTTATCTTTATATGACCTGTCTTTATGTCTACTGGCGATTCCTAGCACTTATCACATTTGATTCGTTTCCTGGCATCCATCACCCACGAAGATCTTCCAATGTTTACGTGTGGTTTCATCTGGTGCTTGAGGATTTTCTTTCCATCATGAATGTTGTTGAATGCAGGTCGAGTCGATTCTCCGTGAAGTCCTAAGACAGCTAGGCTGGAGTGTTCCCAATTGGATTGCGGAAAGTGATTTTTTTTTTTTGGACACAAGTCCGCTACCAACCTCCTGACTCCGGAGGGACGAGAGGCTTGGTTGGCCCATTGTGGAATCGAACTAACACTATACTCGTGTTGAGCGGCATCATTGCCCCATCATTGAATTCCCTTTCACTTTAAATAATGGTCTGTGTTCTGCTCTTCTTATCTTTAAGAAGAAACGTTTCAGCCGTTGACTAGGGTTTACGCTGTGGCCGTTCTGAACGGCATCTTTCTCTCGATATCTGTCCTCGTCGAAAATGTGAAGAGGCTTGTGCTTTGGTTGGACAGGTATTTTTTACAACTTTTCTCATCTGTCTAATCATTTAACCAGCGTTTTTTTTATTCTGGTTTTGCGCCAAGAAATTATTTTTCTCTAAATAAGGAGCCCATTTGATGACCTCAAACGTTACGTTGAAATACGGAATCGGATCTCGCTCACTATCTGGCAGTTGGTGCGTAGTATTAATGTTCAACCGAAATCATTGTTCAACGATGTGTCAGAAATTATCCAGGTTAGGATTTTTTTAAATCCTTTTTTTATAACTGTTGTAACTAGGTGAGGTGATGTCAGCATCTAGAAAAAATGAAAGGATAAAGCTGTCAGCGTTGATCAATCCCCTGAGGGATGCGCCATGAATTCGTCTTCACTAAGCATCGCTTGAAAGTGATTAAATGCATATCTGGCCTTTACAATGACTCGCGGTGGCCTACCGATGTATCCAACCAGTGCTGCTATCCTCCAAGACATGTCTGGTACCAATGCACCGACTCCGGAGGGATGGAGTGCTTGATGGGCCTGAGGCGCGGGGAAGGATTCCATACGTATTGCAAAGAGCCTCCTACCACTGCGCTACACGCGTCCTTGTACGTCTGCTCCTAAGTAGCAAAGTGCTTGCATGCGCGAAATGTACGGAATTTTCTAGGCATAATTTTTTACCTTTTGAGTATTTACAATTTCTTGGAAAATGATGTATCTTTTTTGTAACACTACACGCGTCCTTGTAGTCTGCTCCTAAGTAGCAAAGTGCTTGCATGCGCGAAATGTGCGGAATTTTCTAGGCATAATTTTTTACCTTTTGAGTATTTACAATTTCTTGGAAAATGATGTATCTTTTTTGTAACTGAAAAGTTTAATGGAACTGAAAATAAGGAACTGGCCTAGAATCAAAGTTGGTTCTATGCCAATTTAATTCCACTGCATTTTCTAGATAACTAATGATCTCCAGCAGCAGTGTGAAAATATTGTACAGAATAACGACGATCCAGTGGTGTTGTACACTGCATACATCGAAAGTGCTCTTCTGCGGAGACGTGACGTGAACACGAATTGGGTATTTTCACTGGCGGTCTTTCTTTTTTCTTTTTTCCTATTTTTGCTTGCAAGCATGCCTTCTGTATTAAGGGTATTAATTTGCAATCGTCTTTTCGTGGTATTCACATTATAAGCGAGGTGAAATTAGGATCTCCGGCTGACCTATGCGGCAGAATTGATGCTGGAGACGAAATAATACTAATAAATGGTAAGACGGTGCGTAAAGGAAGTCACTTATCTTGATTCGTCCTCTGCTTCTAAGTCATTCTAATTATATTTTTAAATAGTCTTTAAATATTTATTGATTATATTATGCTTCCGTTTGAGGTCCTCGGATGGGATCTCACAAAAGTTGCGCAGCGTCTTGGGTCTTCCACAGACACGGAGCTACATCTAGTTGTCAACAAAAGACCCCGTCATTCCGTTCCTCTTCCTTTCAAGAATTCTCTTAGGCCGAATCGGCCATTGGCTAAAATGATTCCTGGTAGCCAAGCTGCAAATACAGCTGAAAGGGAAAAGAAAGTGTTCAAGGTTCGAATTTGCAGTTTTCCTTAAAACGACGTTGTCGTTTTCGTTTCTTTTAAGATTGTCAGTTGACTTGATTTACAGTTCTTATGTAGGAAGTAACATATCCACTGAATCGCCGTCGCTCTTCAACATTCGTGGCTGAATTACTCAATTTGATGAAAAGAAAGGGGTACTAGTGTCTTTATATTTACACTTACCCTTTGTTTGCTTATGTGTAAGTGGAATTCTAAGGGCCAAGTTGCGAGCTACTAGGCGCAACTCCTTATGTGGAGGAAGTCCCAGAAGTGAGTTTTTCTTCGAGGAGGATGAACGACCTTGCGTCAGTTGGGATCTTTTCGACCTAGTTAGGTAACGTACACATTGCTTTATTGAAATTAACTGCAGATCGTCTTAGACTACTGCTAGTTTTCGTTTTTCAATTCTATAACATCTCTTTTGACAACTCCATGTGGTTTTCTAGTTAGAACTGTTTTTTTTTCGAGAAGGAAGCAGTTATATTTTAGCGTTCCTGGTCCTAATATTCATGAAGGTTCTATTGCGATTCCGCAAATTGTTCGTCGTGCACGTACAATGCGACATCAGCCGGATGGTTATGTGAGGTCTTTCATCGATAACAAGGTTATCCAAGAGATAGATGATGACGTCATTGCGGAGCAGTTGCCATTCAATGTTCGCTGTAAGCGATTTAATCATATTTCTGTGTGTAATTTCTTCTGTAATTTCTATCTGGAACATACGTGAGCTTGCTGGCCAGTCAGAATGTGCATTTGGGACGTTCGATGGCTTTCCCAAGAATTAGAAACCGTATCAAATGTAAATTTTATGGTGACAAATTGAAGCATGTCAGTGTTCAGTTGAAAAATATTGGTACCGCAAAAATAATAATGGATAAAGCTCTCGGTGTTGATCAGTCCCTGAGGGATGCGCCATCTATTCGACTTCACTAAGCATCGTTGGAGATAACTGCGTGCATATCTGGCTTTTGCAATGACTCGCGCTGTCCTTCCGATGTGTCGAGCCAGCGCAGCTATCCTTCCAGACAAGTATGGTACCAGTTTGCCGACTCCGGAGGGATGGAGGGCTTGGGGACCGCTCCCGTGTTTATTGCGGGTCGCATTCGACGACCACTGCTCTACACCGGGACGCCTTCGACGAGCCCCTATTCGTACCATATTTGAGATAAAGTGTACTATTAAAAAGGAACTTCATTAGAGTTGCTGTAACCCGATGTGTAATCTTGCCTAGCCAAGTATTCAAAAAAGGAAACGCATTAGCTTAAATAACCGCTGAGAGTGAATTAATGACATGATGCGTTAGGTCTTCTGACTCTAATCACTCTTGATCGTATTTTCTTAAACCCTTAGCATCAATTTTTATTCCGTTTTTCTTTCCTCTACCTATGTTTTGTTTATTTTTTTGTTTGTTTTTTTAAAGATGAGTTCCTTAATGTTTTCGTAATACTAAATTAATGAGTACATTAACCATGTGCCGTTGGTTTCAGGTCCAACTGAATTTGCTGAGGTGTCTATAGTTGAACCAGCGGAACTCTGTCGTTTAAATATTACGGTGCCTAGTTGCTTTGATCCTGAGTGGTGTGCGCCATATGAGGAAGGATCACTGCAGAGATTTCGCGCACCTGCAGGTGATTCTAATCTGTCAGGAGTTATACTTGATTCGCCGAGGTATTTTACTTCCTCTGCCTTTTATACTCTTGTTGTTCCATGTTTGGTTCTTAAAATATGCGTTATGCTATTAGTGGTCTTTATTTAGATGCGCTACTGCTACAAGTGGAGAAGATTTGTGGGCGTTACCTAGCCCAGCATCTGTCACATCCACGTCTTCAGTTTCTAGCCCAACTCAATGCCGTCTGACCGCCTCGGGTGATTGGAATAATGAGGATACACCTCCAACACCAAGCACCCCAGAAATGAAAACAGCCGAGAAGACCTTCGAAGGTTGGGTTAGAAGAAGGTACTTTTCCATCTCCCTTCGTACCACTGATTTTAAGAGTCAGCTTAGGATTGGTGTTCACAAGCTGTTTTTTGTTTTTAGAAAAACCGCAAACGAATTGTTGGTTAACGAGGTTACTAATAAGTGGCCAAGGTGTTGGATGTGTTTGCGTGGACCTTATCTCAATATCTATCCAACTCAGTTTGTAGGTTTCCATTCATATCATTCATATCTTTGGTATAATTCTCAAAACTGGACGATTTGACTTTCTTGTTTAGACTCGTCGTGCCGATTTGACAATTAATGTTACCAAGTGCATTGTATCTGACGAAACTGAACTGAAAACATCGAAGAAGTTGTAAGCACAAAAGTTGGGAGTTTTTAAATTAAAACAACTTTTACTGTGTACATATTTGTTTAGTGTTTTTCGATTGTCGAAACCTCCAATGGAGCAGCATTTCTCCTGCTATAATCAGAACGATATGAGAATGTGAGGTTTAAAGGTGTCTACGTTGCGTTTTGTGCGGGTAGGAATCAAAGAATTTTTGGGGTCTATCCTTTTTTTTCCAGGTGGATCCATAAAATAAGGGTAGCTAGTGAGCTTTATAGCGCGGAAAATCGTTCCATGTCGAAATGTAAGTGCTATGTGGAAGTCTATATCTTAACGTTAAGTCCATTTCATCTAAATTCCAGTGGCATGTTGTCTGTTTAGAAGGTGCACGTAGCTTGATTTCAGCTATCTCATGTCTGGATGGTGAGCAAGGAGATGCTCCGTTTGACCATTACAATACGCTGACTAGATTGCCATTGTCGATGTCTCAAAGTCAAGTTAGTGTTTGGTTTATACTATAATTTACTCTCACTTAGGTTATCACCTTGTTTTGAGGATATACATCGCGAAGAACCCTACGGTGGTTTTGTTGCGTGTAACACTCTTCCTCGATCCACAGGTGGATCGTCTTCAAAATATGGGGGAACAATAACGCGGTTCATCGCAAAAAAATGAGTAGGGCGCCTGCTTTTCAAACCACATTATTATAGATTTTTCTCTCCTTTCGCTGTACATATTTTAATTTCTTATGTTTCTTATCAACATATGTTACTGAGGCGTGCTTTTACCACTGTCGTGTGCTTTAGCGTGTTATTTAATCTCATCAAGCTTTTCAAAGCTTTATTAAACTACTTTAAATTTTGGTTCCATTGTGGGCCACTGTGTTTTCTTTTTCCTTCACTAGATTCGTTATCATTTTCATTCTGTGTGATATTGATCTTTTTCTAGTCCAATATGAAGTCTTTTTCGATATGACTAAAGTCTGTCGTAAATGGTGGCGAAGTTCCTGTGCTTTAGGGTTTCTTTCTGCTTTCATATTTGGAGTAGTATCACTGACGAAAGTATCTAATATAGTCACAATTCACAGAATACATGTTGTACACATTGGCTTGGATTCTGATCGTATACGTCTGTTATTCTCTGTGTGACGGCGATACTGCATCGTTAGTCAACAGTGAGAAATATTCAGTGGCTCGTGATAGAAGATTCCTACTCTATGATGTGAATCATGGAGAAGGGTTCAATCTTAGAAGAGACGTTTACATGCGCATTGCTAATGCTGTAAGATTGCTTAGAGAAGCTGGTAAGTAGTTCTATGCCATTCTATTCAGTATTGCTGATTACCGTGAAATGTTAACGACAATCACCAGAAGGTGATATTTTAGATTTTGAATGTAATGGTTTACATTGTGAGCAGTTTTAAATGTAAAAAGGAATATTCATTGCATTCCGGCAAAATTGTGTTGTCCCAGAATCAAATTGTTGTAATTTTGTAGTGATTAGGCACCTAAGAGACCCGTGTTGAGTGGTGGTCGGAGGCGCCCTGCAATGCACATGGGATCGATCCCCACGCTTATGGGCCACCAAGCCTTCCATCCCTCCGGGGTCGGCAAATTGGTACCAGACGTGTCTGGGAGGATAGCAGCACTGGCTCGACACATGGGTAGACCACCACGAGTCATCGTAAAAGCCAGTTATGCATTCATTCACATCCAAACGATGCTTCGTTGGGTCGAATGCTTGGCGCGTCCCTCAGGGGTAATCAACGCGGAGAACTTTATCCCTTATCTTTTGAGGAACCTCTTGTCAAACATCGCTTGTGTTTGTGGATGATCATGTGATGCACCTCTAAGTTTCCAGACAGTAGTATCATGCTTCTCATCATCGCATCTGTTACTAAAAATCGTATAACTGATTTCATACCTTCACTTGAATTCCCTCAGTGTTTAGCCCTCTGAAATTGTCATGCTCGCATTGAGGTTCCGTGAATGGAACGCGGTAACGGCTGCGATTTCCATCTCATCCGATGAGGGATTTGTTAGAGTTGGAACCTTGGGCTCAGTGTAGTCCTTACTTTCACTCTTTTTCTTTCTTTTCTGCTATGAGCAGTGCCTTCTCATCACCCGTGATAACCGTAATCCTTGACCATTTGGCAAAATTGAAACACTACAGAGAATTTTAGCATAGATATTTATGCAACGACGACATGGAGATTTGCCAGAAACTGGTCAGGATAACTTCAATGATGCTAGGATATTTGCAAAACCACGGACTGCAGGTGTCTGTGGTGGGAAACGAACTCGCTATTACCCTTTACGGGGGCTAATGCATTCACCACCGCACCATACGGGCCATGGTCTCGCCTGTCTCTCAGTTAGTTCTATCGATCTCTGCCATGAGCAATTACTCGTCAGCAGGATTGATCTTGGGAGCCCAAATTGGCAGTGAATCCAGTTAAGCTGAGGCTTTAGTTATAATCACAATTACCCCCGGAAAGGGTTATACTGTGTCCGTTTCCCACCCAGACACCTGCGGTGCGGAATTTTGTAAATATTTCAACATCACTGAAGTTATATTTCGCAACATACCTTGCCATTTCTCCAACAAAGAATGCAAGCGGCGCAGTGATTGGAGGCGCTCTGCCACACACGTGGAATCGATTCCCGCGCCCAGGGCCTATCAAGCTTTCCATCCGTGCGGGGTCGGCAAATTGGTACCAGATTTACCTGAGAGGATAGCAGCACTGGCTGGACACATTGATGGCTCACCGCAAGTCATTGTAAAGGCTATGATATGCATTCAATCACCTCCAAACGGTGCTTAATAAAGTCGAGTGCCATGGCGCATCCCCCAGGGATTGATCAAGGCCAAGAGCTTTTTCCTTTATTATTTTTACCTTGCCATTAAAAGGAGTAGGCAGTAAGTAATAAGTTAACATTGTTGTCGAACGCGCAGTGCAAAGTTGGTTTGAAAAGTTCGTCTTTGGGAATTCACGGAAGATGAGAGCGGTCACGGATGTCCGCTGTTGACAAAGTGAAGGCTTTGATGGAAGGATATACAAGTACCACTCTTTGAGAACTGTCGAAAAAACTCTATAAGAATCTCAGCTGTTGTTGAGTATTTAAAGAACGCTTAAAAGTCGAGGAAGCTCGTTAAGCAGGTGCCGCATGAAGTAATATCTGCTGTGGCCATTTAGAGGTATAGTCGATGCTTCTTCTGCTCAAGCAGAACGACCCATTTCTTGACCTTGTTGTTATATCACCTGTAGTCCCGTTGGTCGTCGAGTGACTCGAGCGGGTGGCAGTAAATCTTCCCTTTTTCCCTGTCGAGTGCAAGAGTAGCCCAGTGGGTTCTCCTCGCTTTAGGGACTCGTCGAGCATCATATCTTTCTTCTAGGCTCTTCGTGAAGAACTCTGACCATCGGGTCGGTGGTCTTCCTGCAGTACGTTTGACATCCCGAGGAATCCAGTCACTAACAGCCCTTGTCCATCGGTTATCATTCATACGCATTACGTGTTAGGCCCACCTTATCTTCGACTGTTTGGCGTACAGAACGGCATCTTTGATTTTCGATCGTTGACGTAGGTCGGAGCTTCGGATCCTATCTCTCACTTGTGTGAAACTGCGTACTCCTAGCATCGTCCTTTCGACTGCGCGTTCGATAACGCTGAGTAATCATTCATCCTGCTTACGTAGCGACCAGGTTTCTGCCGCATACGTTAGGGCAGGAAGAACCGTTGAGTCGAAAAGGTAGGCACGGAGTCGGCTGTTCTTTGTTCTCTTCACTACATCCTGGAAAATGGAACATTCGGAGACATTTCGTCCCGTTAATCCGTTCTTCATGAACATCGTTTTCGTGCGATTTAGTCGACGACCAATCTTTCCACACCCTCTATCAAAGTCCGCAGGCATACGTTCCGCTTGGCTAATGTCTGGTGTTATAAGAACGATATCATCAACAAAGCGAAGGTGATGTATCTGCCGACCATCGATTTTCACTCCCATATTATCCCATTCCACTGTTCGCATGACGTTCTGGAGGGTGGCCGCAGATAATTTTGGCGAGATTGTATCGCCTTGCCTAACTCCTCTTTTGACGTCAACGTTAATGTCGTTGTAGAATGGTGACATCCTGGTTGTGAAGTTTTTGTACAGCTCACGAAGAATCTTTATGTACTGAGTTGGGACTCCCTGACTATCAAGGGCTTCCATTACTGCTTCTATCTCAATTGAATCAAAGGCCTTCCGTAAATCGATGAATTTGAGACAGAGCGGTTTTTTGTACTCTCGCGATACTTCAATGAGCCTTGTTATCGTGTGGATGCGGTCGGTCGTACTAAATCCTTTTCGAAACCCTGCTTGCTCACGTGGCTGTCCGTCGTTCAATGTTCTGTCAATCCTGTTTAGGATGACTCGAGTGAAAAGTTTGTAGACGACAGACAGCAAGCACATTGGGCGATAGTTGCCGATGTCGTGTAGATCGCCCTTCTTGAACAACAACACGATCTTGCTGGTCTTCCACTGAGTATGGAGATTGCATTCAGACAGGTAACGTGTGAAGAGCCGAGCCAGTGTGTTTACGAGGACTGGCGGAAGGTTCTTCAGATGTTCTGATCTTAACCCGCCCGGCCCTCTCCATTGAGAAATTCCCACGTCCAGCGTTGAAGGTGAGGCTTCTGGAATTGCGAGTTACCATGAATGGCCTTGGTCGCCATGATAAACTCAGATAGCCACTCACTCTGTTCGTTCCGTTCTAATCCATGGGTCCCAATGTGACATTCCTCATACGTTCTTCTTGGCCCACTCTTGCCCTTGAAATCTCCAATGATGGCCTTTAAGAATGCATGGTCTTCTCTGTAGAACTTCTCTAGGTCCATGTAGAGCGCTTCGACTTCTTGTTCATCATAGCTCGATGTTGGCGCGTAAACGACGATCTTTGTCAAGCTGGTATTGATCCACATTTTTCTAATCGTAAACGTCCGATTCGGGTTGTATGCTGTTCGAATGAATCGATGTTCGTGGACAAACTCGTGTTGACGAGAACACCGACGCTGCCGACTCCTCTACCGTCGCATGTTCTGAGGAACAGTTATTCTACAGTGTCATATACGGCGTTGAATGGGTGGCGTTGTTTCATCTATTCCAGGCCTACGATGTAATGCTTTAACCTTTTTCCTTGCATGAGCAAGTCTTCTATCAAGGACTGGGATACAAGTGTACGTGCATTGTAGGTGCAGATCGTCACCGTAGTTATTTGTAATCCAAGCAGCTTCCATTGGCCCTGAGATTTTAGCAGCCTCTCCGTACTCGTCCTATCCAAAGCTGCAAAATTGGGGTTCTTTCGGGGTCAGGGGAGTGAAGTCCTTTTTTTTTTTTACTGTGTCTAACGTTTTGATACCCACGTATAGCTTGCTGGGCTCTGAACGTGGGGGCTGGGTATAATCAGGGGTGGCTTGCCATGCTCTAACAGAGTGGACGTGGAGCTTATTTGTTGGAAGCGGGTCCTACTGCCTCCCATATACTTCCCTGTCACTTGATTAAAGGCTTTTGCCCGAATTGACTCGTAGAATACAATAAGCATAATGCGAGAACGCATTCATACACGCCTGCATGAATACGTCTAGCAAATACAGAAAGTATGTGCCAAATCAGCGCAGCAGAAACAGGGAGTCCATCCCCTGGATCCACTTGCGTCACTTATTCTGAGCTAAGATGTTCGGTTCGTCGTTTGTGATCCTAAGGTAATTGTGCCGAATTTTCCTGCATCACAGATGATAAGTATCTTCATATCCCAATGGAACTCCTGATTTTGAAAACTAGAAGTTCTCCTTAGGTTTTAGAGAAGCCAAAGAGTGAACATATTCTCTTGGCCGAGTTTCTAAATTCCTCGAGATAGCTGTGCAGCATTCAGAAGTAATACTACGGAAATTCTTTTTTGATATTCTAGTATGCATCAGGCAATACAGTGCAATTTCAGAAGAATTATTCATGTTACTTTTCTGCTACTAACAATTAAATAAAGGTAACAAGTTCTACAGTGCTCTTGATTAGGAGAGCCGTTCATCCTGGTGCTACCACCATGGAGCGGTCTCTACCATTGGAAGCAACCAAACGTACGATTGAAGTGGTCCGAGTTCTTCGATGTAAAAAACTTAGACGATTTTGTGCCTGTCCTAGAATTCGAGGACTACCTGCGAGGTAAATCGCTTTCTCATAAACAAATTTTCGATGACAGTTGTATTAAAATGTATAATGACGAGCACGATCATCAGAGCAAATTTGTTTTCCCATACACCTGCTTTTCCTACATTTTAATAGTATTCGAGTATAAGTGCATAAGTGCACGAGGAACATAAGTGAGTGGGACTATGTATGTACATATGTCGTCGACTGGTTCAAGCAGGCGCCAATAAGTCTTCCACTTATCCTTGTCGCATTAGTAGCCGAGTTGGTCTGCTTGCTCTAGGGACTCGAGCATCGTACTTTTCTTCTAGGCTTTTCGTGAAGAACTTTGACCATAGGGTCGGTGGTCTTCCTGCAACACGTTTGACCTCCCGAGAAATCCAGTCATTAACGACTCTCGTCCATCCGTTGTCAGTTAGAAGCCTTACTTTTCTGGTCAACGTTATCTTCGACAATTTGACGTGTAGAGTAGCGTTTTGATTTTTGATCGTTAACGTAGGTCACCGTTTCGGGTCTCATCCCTGTTATGTGACACTGGATACTCCTAGCAACGTCCTTCGACTGCATGATCAATATCGCTGAGTGATCTTTCATC
Organism: Angiostrongylus cantonensis; assembly: GCA_009735665.1. NCBI lineage: Eukaryota > Metazoa > Nematoda > Chromadorea > Rhabditida > Metastrongylidae > Angiostrongylus > Angiostrongylus cantonensis. Next base: position 315,251 of record MQTX01000153.1, on the reverse strand, counting down.
CTGCTTACACAGCTACTAGGTTTCTGATGCATACGATAAGGCAGGAAAAATCGTAGAGTCGAAAAGCTGGGCACGAAATCTGGTGCTTTTTGTTCTCTTCACTACATCCGTGATGCTTTTGAAAGCTCTCGACGTAATATCGTTAAAGGGTGGGATGGTTGCTTGTAAATTTCTTCTACCTAGATCATAGTCAATCTTCATATACTGAGTAGCAACGTCCTGGCTGTCCAGCGCTTCCATGAATGCTTCTATCTCAACTGAGTCAAAGGCTTTCCTGAAATCGATGGAGGCAAGGCAGAGCGGTCTTTTCTATTCTCGCGATACCTCAATGAGTCTTGTTATCGTGCGGATGTGGTCCATCGTACTGAATCCTTTTCGAAATCCTGCTTGCTCACATAGCTATTCTTCATACAGCGTCCATTCTTCCAATCCTATTTAGAACTACTCTAATGAAGAGTTTACGGACGAGAGACAACAAGCAGTTTGGGCGAGAGTTGCTGATATTGTGAAGCTCACCGTTTCCGACAATAACACGGTGTTGCTGTTCTCTCATTGAATGCGAACTTTGCATTCTGACCGATAACGTGTGAAGAGCCGAACAGGTGTGTTGAAGAGGACCGGCGGAATGTTCTTTAGGTTATGCTGACCGGACCAGGTGTTGTTCGATTCCTCGTCGACAAAATACCATTTCGGATTTCGTAAAGGAGAACCAGTGAGGCGATATATTCATCATCCTCTATTTTATATGGAGGCGTGGGGACCTGGCTATTGAAGAGAACGGAGTACTAATCGTAAACGTTTTTCCCAATTGTCTTTTTGGAAGCTATAACTGATACGTCTGCCTGTCGAAGTGCAGTAATCTTGTCTTTACAACTGGTGAAGTTCTGCAAGTTCGGAAGTGAGTTGGCGGTTCTCTATAGCTCGTGCTGTTTCACGCTGGCGTATCAGCTCTACTGTTTCTGGAGACAGACGGCTCTTGGTGACTTTCGGACTCTCAGCTTTCATAGCGCTAATGTGAAGATGTTGAATGAGTTGAACGTATTCCACATCGATGTTACCAATAATGGCATCTTCCGAAGGGCTAACTAAGGATAGGAATAAGTCCCAGCTTATTGTGATTTTCGGACTTCGTTTTTTGAAATTAGTAGCTTTCATTCCTTTCTGCCAGACGTGGAATCTTGTACGGAGATGGTGATGGTCTGATTCCGTGTATAGTTTTGGGATAACAACGACATTGGTTAAGCAAATTGTTCGATTTACTGTGATGTGGTCTATTTGGTTATCGTACTCTCCATTGGTAACACCCAAGTCCATGCTGAGAATGAGGCTTCCGGAATCGCGGGTAACCATGAATTGTCTTGGTCATCATGAAAACTCACACAGACGCTCACCTTGCTCGTTCCATTATAATCCGTGGGTCTCAATGTGACGCTCTTCTAGGTCCAGTTTTAGCGTTAAGATTTCCAATGATAACCTTAAAGAATGTGGGGTCTTCTGTGTAAAAGTTTTCCAAGTCCATGTAGAAAATCTGAACTTCGTCTTCCTCACAGCTTGATGTCGGTGCTTTGACGGAGAAGAGCCGGTATTGATGTGTATCACTTCTACCGTAAGCTTCCGATTTGGGTTGTTGTTCGGATTAATCGATGTTCATGGGACAACTGGTGTTGACGAGAGCGCAGATGCCGCCGACTCCGCGACTGTAGCATGTTCCGAGGAGCAGTTCGTCACCAGTGTCATACACGGCGTCAAATGAGCAGCGTCTTTTTGTCTCAGCCAGTCCTTTGGCATCGTACGTTGTCCTTCTTGTCTGCGTGATCAAGTATCGAAGGCTCAGATGCACGTACGGGTGCATTCTAGGCACAGATCGTCACCTTAGTCCCTTCCGATTTGGGCAGGGTAGAATGGCTCGAAGATTTTAGCAGGCTAACCTTACTCGTCCTACCCAACGTTGCCGCATTGGATGTTTTTCCTAGTTAGGAGACTGAGGCCAACTTATTCAACTGTGTTTAGCATTTGATACTCACCTATAGCTTGCTCGTCGAGCACTGACCGTGTGGGCTGGATACGGTCACAGGTAGCTCGCAAGTCTTTTCCAGTGAAGACGAGCTTTTTTATTGGAGGCGACTCCTAACTTCTTCCCAGGTATTTCCCAGTCACTTGATTGCACGCTTTTGTCTGGGTTGGCTCGTAGAATGAAACCCGCATAAACGAGAACACACTCACGAACGCATGCATGAGTGCGTCCTGGTATTCACAGAAAGTATATACCAAACCGGTGCAGCAGAAACAGCAGTCCATTCGCTGTAGTTATCTGCGTCTCAAGAGAACAGAAGGTCGTTGTTGGTCCATGATTAACCCTTTATTCGTCACTTGTGCTGGTGACCAACCAGCATGAGATAACTCTGAGTGAGGCTCGTGGTATGTATACATGTATACATATGTATATGTATATATATATACTTTTTCTTTGTTAAGCTTACACGGGGTTGATAAATATATTTATGTGTGCTATAGAAAAAGTAAATATTGATCAGTCACACCGAGGTTAAAGGGAAATCGGTTTTGAAATATTAGTTTGTGGTGGCTGATAATAACCCCAACTTCTGCAGGATGGATTGTCCGGATGGAAAACAAGTTGTTATCACCGGACATTATCGTTATATCCACCATCAGCATCGTATATAAAAGGGCATCACTGAATGAGTGTGCCTCATTTGAGGAGATGGCCCGAATGGAAAATTTTGAATGCCACGGATGGAATGGTGCATTCCAACTACCTTTTGTAGAGTATGGCACGTTAATAGATCAGGTTGTTTATCTGCAACCCTACAAGGAAGGCTGGAATGACGATTACGTATTGAAATACGACCTGAGGGAATGTATTGAGGGCTCACGTTTCTATCACAGGGAAGGACATTTATGGTAGATTATTTTTAAAGGTATTTTCGCTCATTTTGTAATACTTGATCTTCCAAAAAATTTGTAGACCTAAGAGGTTTTATAACAAT
>MQTX01000153.1:280535-302732 GCA_009735665.1 Angiostrongylus cantonensis | reverse complement strand
TACGAAAAACGCTACCAAGTTAAAATGGTAGATGTAAAGTTGAACTACGAAACTTGTTGCTATTAGGTCCTTTCAAACGACCAATGCACAATGTAACGAATAGTTAGCGGCAAAGTGGAGCGGTTCAGATCGTGTAGAATATTAACCACGCGGGTCTTTTGGTTGTCGTATTGGTCTTCCAGACTCAAACTTGGGTAAATAAACCGTTTACGTGCATAAACACGACATTAATAACATAATAGTAACGATAGAGAAGTAGTGGTAAAAGAATCACGCTAGTTAGAGCCATGTGGTGCTATAGCTAGTGGTGAAGCGAGGCTAACAACGACATAGTGGCATTTGAATATTACTACATCGTTAATACAATAGTAACAGTAATAATGAATGGTTACATACAAATAACCGTTGGTTAGCCGTGAGCGATGTCGCGCTCGCACTATCCGCGACCGGTGCGGCGACTGAGGGAGACTGTATGCTGATGCGGAGAGGAAGACGGTATGCTAGGGGCGGGAGGGATGCTGACGAGCCGTGTTTTCGGCTGAGCCAAGGATCAACATTATAGCGGTGAGGTGCACTTTAGCATGATCGATGAGGACAGTAAGTTATATGAGCATTAGTGATGCTATAGACAACGAATGAGGAGTCATCTACGGAACACAGTCATTCGACTGGTCGTGGATAACGTTGTGTGCAACGTGAAGTTTGAGCATCGATGGGTACCACCATTGTCTAAGAGTCAAGGGCCAGATTGATAATGGTTAGGTGAGTGATGGCATGTCTCCCTCGTCGAAGGCACCTGGTTTATATTGGCTGAGGGAGCCGCGTGCGTATGCAACCGCTTCCGATCTGAATTGTTGATCTTGTACTGCTATACACTGTACTTAACTGCCTGAAACATCAAACGTCATTAGCTTCGTTGTTTCAGAAGGAAGTAGTAAACTGTTCTACTGCTACGCCTCCTCCTTTGGATAAGCCATCGTTGCTGTGCGACTAAAATCAAACATGAACCGCTATTATGCCTGAAACATAACGTAATTGACCAAGTAAATTATAAAAGCTACATTGCGGTATCTGGTGTGCGACTGCGAGACGGCCATGGTAGGGACATCAAATACTACTGTTTAGATAGATAGAGAACTTTTGAAGAGGGAAGTTCTCGATGAAAGCATCTTCCATTAGAGCTCAGGTTCTCCCATAGTCTTCTTATCAGGAAGTTGTCGATAGTTGTTGAAGCGTTAAGGCTAATACACTGCCAGTTCCCACTAACGACAAAGTGCAAGTTTTGTGAGCGATGTTTAAATACAATGTTAACTTATTATTTACTGCCTTTGCTTTTCAATGGCAGAGTATATATTGCGAAATCTAACTTCAATGATGCTGAGATATTTGCAAAACTCCGGACCGCAGGTGTCTACGGTGGGGAATGAATACGCTATTCTGTTACGGGGAGTAACGTGTTCACCACCACACCATGCAAGTCCTTCGTTTCGCCTGTCTCTCAGCTTGTTCTATCGATCTTTTTGCCATCAGCAAGCACTCGTTAGCGAGATTGACCTGGGGAGCCCGAATCGGCAACGAAACCACTTAAGCTGTGGCTGTAGTTATAATCACAATGTTAACTTATTATTTACTGCCTTTTATTTTCAATGGCAGAGTATATATTATGAAATATAAGTTCAATGATGCTGAGATGTTTGCAAAACTCCGGAACGCTAGCAGGTGATTGTTGATGGCAAATAGATCGGTAGAACTAGCTGAGAGACAGCCGAAACGAAGGAGCCGCATGGTTTGATGGTGAACGCGTTACTACCCGGAAAGGACAATAGCGCGTTCGTTCTCCACCATAGACACCTGTGGTCCGGAGTTTTGCAAATATCTCAGCATCACTGATATTTAAATAAATATTGCAGACATTGAATTATGAATTCGTCGTTTTCTCTCTTAGCAATCGCGAGGTTGTTAAACAGCATACGTTTACTTCCATACAATAACACACATACAACACAATCGTAGCTGACGTTTCGGCAGAATAGCCTTCTTCAGAGCCGCTTTTTTCATCCGTCTTCCACCGAGGAAGAACAACCGCTCAGAGTCGCATATGGCTGACGATTGCCACTCCTCGGTAAGCTACATTGCGGTATCTGGTGTGCCACTGCGAGACGGCCATGGTAGGGACATCAAATACTACTGTTTAGATCGCTCAGAGTCGCATATGGCTGACGATTGCCACTCCTCGGTGGAAGACAGGTGAAAAAAGCGGATCTGAAGAAGGCGATACTGCCGAAACGTCAGCTGCGATTGTGTTGTATGTGTGTTATTGTATGGAAGTAAACGTATACTGTTTAACAACCTCGCGATTGCTAAGGGAGAAAACGGCGAAATATCTCAGAACTGCAATGGTAGTTACAATTTTATTTTCCATGTGTAGAAAGTCACAACTCGAATCCACCGATGAACAAGATAGGACCCAGCTCGCTGTATCCTTCCGTGAAGACGTCAAGAATCGTAAGGCTATAGGTGGTAACTTCCTGTGTGCTCACTGGAGACGTAAAGATTTCTTACGGGCTCATGGCGATGAATTGCCGAGTATAGACGGTACAGCAAAGCAAGTCAGTTACTTTTCTCTATGTGTAATTACTTTGTTTCTTTGTTCATAGTGTTAGGTTCAGTTTTTGCAGAGACCTCTGTGCTGTTGTTGATTCAAAAAAAAAACACTATGAGAACTTGAAACAGTTAGGTACTGCTGGAGTGAAAACTGCAATGCGGTGCAATGAGTACACATATTCAAATGGACATGATAGCAAGTTTGATTCGCTAGTTAAATCAACCGATCTCTTCATCCTTTTGACATCACGTCATTCGTAACAGATATCTATCGGCTTCTTTGATAGGTGCAGGGCAGCTTCCAACTTCATTTCGCCGAAACGGTTCGTTCACGTTTCGCTTTGGTTAATACATTTTAATGGGTCCTCTTGCTTCGGTGACATCGAGAAAACCTGCAGATAGAGTGCTGCAACAGCTTGCTGAGGAATCACCTTTATAACAAGTTGTCTGGAAACACGTCAATCACCGAGTAATTTATGGAGGCACCATTGAAATCTCTGCTAGCCCCTCTTGCGAGCCACTACTGCTAAGTTGATTCCACTCGCCCGAGTAGTTCCCACATCCGGTTTCAATTCTGCGCATGGTGACACAGTAAAATTGATTTCACAGAAGTCTTTCAAATGGCTTCAAACGGAGATTTTTTACACGGAAGGCTGTATGAATCATACTGCGAATCTTTTTATTTATGGCTGATTATTATACCGGACTGTATTGTTTAGCTAAAGTTGTTTATTCACTTGATAGTTCATCCAACGGAGATATTGATGCCGAGGATCAAAACGGATGGATCTTTTGCAGTTGGTCAGTATATGAAGGATGCACTATACATCGAGCTTCATCAAGCATTTTAGAGGTGATTGAGGATAGCTGGGCTACACAATTATTTGCGGTGGCCTACCAATCCACCAAATCCGTGTTTTCATCCTTTCAGACAAGATTGTTGTACGATTTTGCGAAAACTAGTAACGGAAGGCTTGGTGAATCGAAACCCATGGAACCAGTCAGCTCTACTGACCACTGTGAATTGCAGGGCAATTATATCCGTTGCATTACATGCGCCTGGGTAGCGGGCACGTTACGAGAAAAGCAATATGTTGCACTTCGTAATTTACGAAAAAAATTTGTGAAAGACAAACTGCCAGCAAAAAACATTGGAAAACCAAGTCACTGACTGAAAAATACGACAAAAGCGATAGGTTTACTTTTTTATAAGAAAATGGACAAAATGAATAGCATATGACTCACAGCGTGTGCGGCGGAAAATTAGGTGTAGTCGTGAGTTTGTTGGGTGGTTTGTGTTTACACTGCCACTTTTCTGCTGCATTTGTTAGAAGTCGATAGGTAATTGTTGATTGATAGGCGCTGATGAGAGAAAATATCTTTGTAGATCTAAACATTTAACCAGTTTGATACAACCACAATGATGCTGAGATGTTTGCAAAACACCGGACCGCAAGTGTCTGCGGTGAGGAACGAGCGCATTACCCTTTCTGGGAGCTAGCGCGTTCACCACCACACCATGCGAGGAATCCTTTGTTTCGCCTGTCTCTCAGCTTGTTCTATCGATCTCTGCCATAGCAATCATACATCAGTGTGGTTGATCTGAGGAGCCCAAATCGGTAATGAACCTAGTAAAGCTGAGGCTGTAGTTGAATTCACAATGTAAACTTTTTTATTTACTGCCTATTATAATTTTTGATGTCAGGGTATTACGTGTCGTCAATCCCGTTGACGGGTAATTGCTCATGGCATTAATCGATAGAACTAGCTGAGAGACAGGCAAAACAAAGGATTCCTCGCATGGTGTGGTGGTGAACGCGTTAGCCCCCGGAAAGGGTAATAGCTTGTTCGTTCCCCACTGGAGACACCTGCGGTCCGGGGTTTTGCAAATATCATAGCATCGTTGTGGTTGTATCACATGTAATACCGTGGTGCGAAAATTTGTAGTAGGCAATGAATACAAAGTTAATATTGTGACTTAACTAGTTTGTTCTGTATTATTCTAAAATCTATATAATGGATCTAGAGTGTATGCATATCTTATTTGCTGTGCAAGCTAATTGTTTCCATTAATTTTTGCCATTTCTTGATTATTTAATTGACTTATATGGGTAGTGTGTCTGAAGCGTGTAAGGCAGTGGTTAGAGGTCCTGCAATACACAGGAGTGGCTCCACGCGCCTGGCTCACTGAGCCTTCCACCACTTCAGAGTCTGCAAATTGGTACTAAATTTGTTTCAGAGAACAAGTGGGTTGACCTGATACATCGCTAAACCATTGAAAATTATTTTGTTGACCAAATCAGGTAGATAGCACAGTGATGATGGTGTCCGTCATCACGAGCATGGTGTTAGTTCGATTCCGTTCCTGGGCCAATCAAGCCTATCATCTCTCCGGGGTTGGGAAATTGGTACCGGACTTGTTTGAGAAAAAAAAACTTTCTGCAGTCCAGTTGGGAGTTCTCTAGCCCGGCTATCTCGGGACTCCAGGGGAAATTGTTTGGGCAGCATACGACGACATTCAAGATGAAACGGAAATCCTCAATCAGCAACCGATAAATGATAAAGGATAAAGTTCTCGGCGTTGATCAATCCCTGAGGAATGCGCCATGCATTCGACTTCATTAAGTATCGTTAGAGGTGATTGAATGCATATCTGGCCTTTACAATGACTCGCCGTGGCCTGCCGATATATCGAGCCAGTGCTGCTATCCTCCCAGACAAGTCTGGTATCAATTTGCCGACCCCGGAGGGATAGAAGGCTTGGTGGGCCATGGGCGCATTTCACGTGCGCGCCGCACTGGCGTCTCCAACCACTGCGCCCCCGCCTCATCAGCAACCGAAGCTGCACGTAAAGTTGGGAGATCATTGTGGGTAATGGAAGCGAGGAAACGAATTGAATTTGAGAAGTGGTGGGATCTGCACAGTAGACGTGAAGACTGGTCAAATAAAATAAAATAAAAAAAATTACTAGTCAAGTGTGTTCAGTGGTGTGCTAGGTAACACACATCACAATAGATACAATACGTGAGCCAAAGAATGAGGTCCCGAGGGCCTCAAATTAAACCGAAATCGGTCTCCAAGCACTAAATCTCTCCAAAGATACATAGGACGTATGTATTCAGTTACTTCTTATATAATGGATCTAGAGTGTATGCATATCTTATTTGCTGTGCAAGCTAATTGTTTCCATTAATTTTTGCCATTTCTTGATTATTTAATTGACTTATATGGGTAGTGTGTCTGAAGCGTGTAAGGCAGTGGTTAGAGGTCCTGCAATACACAGGAGTGGCTCCACGCGCCTGGCTCACTGAGCCTTCCACCACTTCAGAGTCTGCAAATTGGTACTAAATTTGTTTCAGAGAACAAGTGGGTTGACCTGATACATCGCTAAACCATTGAAAATTATTTTGTTGACCAAATCAGGTAGATAGCACAGTGATGATGGTGTCCGTCATCACGAGCATGGTGTTAGTTCGATTCCGTTCCTGGGCCAATCAAGCCTATCATCTCTCCGGGGTTGGGAAATTGGTACCGGACTTGTTTGAGAAAAAAAAACTTTCTGCAGTCCAGTTGGGAGTTCTCTAGCCCGGCTATCTCGGGACTCCAGGGGAAATTGTTTGGGCAGCATACGACGACATTCAAGATGAAACGGAAATCCTCAATCAGCAACCGATAAATGATAAAGGATAAAGTTCTCGGCGTTGATCAATCCCTGAGGAATGCGCCATGCATTCGACTTCATAAAGTATCGCTGGAGGTGACTGAATGCATATCTGGCCTTTACAATGACTCGCCGTGGCCTGCCGATATATCGAGCCAGTGCTGCTATCCTCCCAGACAAGTCTGGTATCAATTTGCCGACCCCGGAGGGATAGAAGGCTTGGTGGGCCATGGGCGCATTTCACGTGCGCGCCGCACTGGCGTCTCCAACCACTGCGCCCCCGCCTCATCAGCAACCGAAGCTGCACGTAAAGTTGGGAGATCATTGTGGGTAATGGAAGCGAGGAAACGAATTGAATTTGAGAAGCGGTGGGATCTGCACAGTAGATGTGAAGACTGGTCAAATAAAATAAAATAAAAAAATTACTAGTCAAGTGTGTTCAGTGGTGTGCTAGGTAACACACATCACAATAGATACAATACGTGAGCCAAAGAATGAGGTCCCGAGGGCCTCAAATTAAACCGAAATCGGTCTCCAAGCACTAAATCTCTCCAAAGATACATAGGACGTATGTATTCAGTTACTTCTTTCGAACAGGGAATGAAATCAGATTCATGGCTTATCCCTCAGGAACTGGTAAAAGCGACCGCCTTACGCTTTCAAGCTCTATGTTGTTTCTATGTTGGAAAGTGAGGAGTGATTTGAATCTTCATCTGGAGTCCCTAGAAAGATTTTAGTTACCTGAATTGTTTTCAGTTGCATGAACTCTGTGAAAAGGCGAGAGTGACGCGTATTTTTTTGGCCACTGATGCGTCAGAGCCAGAGGTGGAGCAGTTGTCCGCGATGTTACGTGTTCCTGTATTAAGATTTAAAAACTCGACACTACCAGATGGAGCGGTTGCTATTATTGATCAGGTTTTTTTATTTATTGTTCTTTTTAGCCAGTCGCGAAGCCATGTGCCATAGAAGAGCTTAAAACTGGAGGGTTAACGTAGTGTAGTGTACATCTCAGCATTCATTTACATTTTATCAATGGCAATACATTTTGGCGATGCTGCTGATTATTCGGTAAACCTGGATATCACGGGTACATGAGGACTTAGGAGCTTAGAAAGTTTGTTGGAATAGACTGTGCCCTGTTGCTTTGATGATGTATCATCGTCTTCTGTGGAAGATCGTGTTCAGCTGCACGTAAAGTTGGGAGATCATTGTGGGTAATGGAAGCGAGGAAACGAATTGAATTTGAGAAGCGGTGGGATCTGCACAGTAGATGTGAAGACTGGTCAAATAAAATAAAATAAAAAAATTACTAGTCAAGTGTGTTCAGTGGTGTGCTAGGTAACACACATCACAATAGATACAATACGTGAGCCAAAGAATGAGGTCCCGAGGGCCTCAAATTAAACCGAAATCGGTCTCCAAGCACTAAATCTCTCCAAAGATACATAGGACGTATGTATTCAGTTACTTCTGTTTAACTTTTTCATTTGCTCCATCTACATTTTTTTAATGGCAGTGTATTATGTGAAAAGCAACCATAATGATTCTGAGATATTTGTAATAGGTATAGGTTTGCTTAAAGTTGGGCGACCGAATCACTTTTGGCCATGTTTGCATTGAACTCGATTCACATTGTTGAGAATGTGTTAAGCAAAATATCTCAGCTCATATTCAACTCTACTAGTAGAAATAAAGAAATAGGATCTACAGAAGTTTCCTATGAAAGTATGTTTCTTATCCCTTCGTGACGAATTTGTTACTGTATATGGAGCCCAAAGTTTCTTTTTCGCTTCCGTTAGTTGATTCTATTTCCTTTAGGATCATTAGGAGCTCTTAAGGGACTAAGGGACTCTTCCGTAAGTAGATAAATTCATGAACTACTCAAATATTCTGGTTATTGAAAAACTGTGGATTTATTGGAGAATCAACATCATTGTGATAATGTTAATTGTGCATTATGAAATGAGCAGTGTAAGTGACGGGAATCAGTTGCCGAAAAAAGTATAGAAGAAGAAAGAAGTATAGTATAATATAGTATAGTGTAGAGTATGCTTGTCTCACAGTTGTGATCTGCTTGAAGTTTTACTCCTTTATAGTGGATCTGTGCTCATGCCCGAGTGTTTGTGGGAAGTCACGTATCTACGTTTTCCTACCGCATCCAGGAAGATCGTGAAATTCTTGGATTCGCGCCGAACACCACGTTCAATCGGTTGTGTCCTGACAAATTGAGCAGCTGCGAACAACCTGCGAAATGGACAATCGTTTATGAATGAAAACTGTGCTTATAATGATGACATTGGTGTAAGCCTTAGGTGTTTTGTGTTATTAATGTGCCTCTTGTGCTCTTGAACTGTCAGCACAATTACGTTTGGTTTCGTACGTACTCTGAATCGAGGTGTTGTGATCGTGACTTTTTCTTTGACGTAGGGGCTGACGTTGGCCTTAGCGAGCGTATTGTGGAAATTTGGCAGCTCCCAAAAAGGAATATTCAAAGAGTTAAGCCAGAGTGAAGGGGTTTTGTTCTCATTAAATGACACTGCCATTTGGATTGTAGATAACTATTTAATGTTACAATCATGTCAAAACTTTTACCTTATTTTTTCTAAGAATTTTCAATGATTTTAGTTCTGGAACTATGCTATCGTTGTAAAATAGAAATTCATTTTGCTTCACGTAATACTGTCCCAAAAAGGAATATTCAAAGAGTTAAGCCAGAGTGAATGAAGGGGTTTTGTTCTCATTAAATGACACTGCCATTTGGATTGTAGATAACTATTTAATGTTACAATCATGTCAAAACTTTTACCTTATTTTTTCTAAGAATTTTCAATGATTTTAGTTCTGGAACTATGCTATCGTTGTAAAATAGAAATTCATTTTGCTTCACGTAATACTCAAACTTGCACATAAAGCAAAAGGAACAACTCAACATCTTGTCGAATTACGGGCTAGGAGAGGCATTTCGGCCGTAGAATGTTTAGATGGTTTTTGAGAGTCCGTATCGGAGATGTTAGCGTTCGTGGCGAAGAAAGTCGTACACGCTTATGAGCACCTCTCGACGATCATCTGAGGAAGCCAATAGTCGCAACTGCACGTATATAAGTTATGTGAGGGGTGTAAAAAGGTTCAATATTTGCAGTTTGACATTCGTTCGTTATTTGGACGAGATTGTTAGGGCACGAAAGTTTGGAGACCACATGAACTGAACGGATGATGTTGTGATCATCGTCATGGAGTACTTTCTGCACTTCACTGGATTCTATACAAGATGGGATTCAGCTCAGTGATTGAACCAGGATGGAGTGTTTGAACATCTCTGAAAGTCGACTTTGAACCAGTAGAAGATTATTTGTGTTTGGTGGTCTACAGCAGGATAGGTCATGAGGTCACTATCATGAGGAAAATAACAAGCATCAGAAACTGTGGCGTTTTTGGCTTTTTATTTGTTGTCTATTATTTTTTCATGCAAATAGAAAGGTTCAATATTTGCAGTTTGACAGTCGTTCGTTATTTGGACGAGATTGTTATTAGGGCACGAAAGTTTGGAGGCCACATGAACTGAACGGATGATGTTGTGATCATCGTCATGGAGTACTTTCTGCACTTCACTGGATTCTATACAAGATGGGATTCAGCTCAGTGATTGAACCAGGATGGAGTGTTTGAACATCTCTGAAAGTCGACTTTGAACCAGTAGAAGATTATTTGTGTTTGGTGGTCTACAGCAGGATAGGTCATGAGGTCATGAGGTCATGAGGTCACTATCATGAGGAAAATAACAAGCATCAGAAACTGTGGCGTTTTTGGCTTTTTATTTGTTGTCTATTATTTTTTCATGCAAATATGTGAAATACAACCACACCGATGCTGATGGCATCGTTAGGGTAAAAAAATGGCTGAGAGATGAGCAAAGCAAGAAGCTCAGTGGTGCAGTGGGTAACACGTGAGTCCCCGGAAAGAGTAGTTGCGGGTTCGAATCTGGCATGGAGTTCCTAATTTCGCCAATATCTCAGTACCATTCTGGCTGTCTTCGAAGAATTCGTCGCTTCCAAATGTCCTGAATTTTATGTTACTGGGACAAGTAAACTTTGTCTTGCTGAGAAAAGTGTGCAGATTCCAATGGTTTCTCTTAATTTGATTAATGAAATTTTCATTCTAGTTACAATATATTAAAATTCGAATCCCACTTTTTTTTTGCAACAAGCTACGTTTCGGGTGGAAGGGAAACATTTCTGCAAGATGTGTAGAATGTCCACTGTGATGTTTAGATACGAATAACAAGCGTGGACCATCGACGCGGATCATCAGCTCTGATGAAGACGAAGACGTCGAAATGCTAACCGATAATAAATATATTATCAACCTCGTGTAAGCTCATCAAAGAATGAATACATAAATTTACTGTATCATGGCGAAGCGGGTTTCGAGGTTTTAGAGGGTTTCTCAGAATGGAGTCGCAGTGGTTGGAAAAGCTTCGAGAGGTCCCACGAATATGCTGGGAAGGATAGAATGAATTGCCTTTACCTATAACACCCGGTGTGAACACTGCCAATCTTCAGTTTATTCGTGTAAGCTCATCAAAGAAAGAACACATAAATTTACTGTATCATGGTGAAGCGGGTTTCGAGGTTGTAGAGGGTTTCTCAGAATGGAGTCGCAGTGGTTGGAAAAGCTTCGAGAGGTCCCACGAATATGCTGGGAAGGATAGAATGAATTGCCTTTACCTATAACACCCGGTGTGAACACTGCCAATCTTCAGTTTAGTGCGTTTCGAAGTTTTTTTTTTCCTCCAGCGCTGTGTATATATTCGATTGCCAGGCCAAAGCAGATCAGAATAGCAGGGGTGAAATCAGGAAACCCATTCTCTACGCTTTGTGGTTTACAAAAAAACCCTCTTTCGAAAAGGTTCTTTGACCGGTAATTCAACTAATAATTGGCGCACTATTTTCTTGACAAGCACACAGGAGATTGTTTTTATATATTCACTTATTTAAAAAAGCCTATGTTTCGATGGATTTCGACTTTTTCAGAGCTTGCACAGGTCAGGTTAACTGCATCTCAGCAAAGTATTTCCATAACCTCAACAGAAAAAACAGGACTAGTATTCGTCGTTTTCTCTGTCGTCAGTCGCGAGGTTGTTAAACAGCATACGTTTACTTCCATACAATAACACATACAACACAATCGTAGCTGACGTTTGGGCCGAATCGCCTTTTTCAGAGCCTGGAAGGTCCGTATGGCAAATACGGTGACTGCATGAGTTCAGGTACGATATACCTGATCTCTTGCGGTACTTGCGGAGACGAATACATTGGCGAAACGGGCAGACCTTTATGTATCCGCATAAAAGAACACCTAGATGGCAAACGAAAAGTGAAACAAGACATGCCACTAGGGACGCATAGGATACAAAAGCACAGTGGAAACGATTTTGATATAAAAGTCGCTATCCTTGCAAGGGATCCTAAAACACAAACGCGCAAGCTTTTTGAGGCTTTTTGGATAAGTGCCGAAAAGCATGAAATGAACAGCATGGAGGAATGCCCCGAGCGTTGATGGGAGAGGTGCAGTCGTCAACCATATGCGGCGCTGCTGCTCTTCCTCAGATGAAGGAACGTAGAAAAACGGTGGGTTTTTCGATGAGCTGTTGACCGTGTGACTACCATTTAGATTCTCATCTTGTGCTTATGCTGTTGAAGTGTTTGACCTAGTAAGTTGCGTATTCGTGTACTCTTCCAGGCTCTGAAGAAGGCGATTCAGCTACGATTGTGTTGTATGTCTGTTATTGTACGGAAGTAAACTCATGCTGTTTGACAACCTCGCGATTGCTAAGAAAGAAAACGACACATTTACAACCCAATGCCAAGGTTAATAGAAAGTCGATCTTGGGAAGAGTTCTTTATGCCAACACGTCTGTCAGTTCCGACTACTGAACTAGGATGTACCGATATGAATTTTGACGATAATCTCTACTAGTTGTGAGAAAAATGGACGTTCTCCGTGTGAAACTCATAAACGGGCCAAATTTAGTAGATTGAGGTGCAGAAATTAGGTATAGTTGGCTGTTCAGAAGCCTCTTCAGGTGCCATGGCGACTTCGGCAGTTGTGGTCTCGTTTGATTCTCCACAAAAGAACAACGGGAAGAAATCGGAGCCCATGAACAGATCGCTCACTTGCTGCTGTACTTGCATCTGAATGTGTTCTTGGTAGACTTTGTGCTTCTTCTCGAACATTTTCAGCTCGTAAATTTCGGTTGGTGTTTGGTCACGTGCATAAGTTTGGCCGACGTAAACCTCGTTGTTTGGAACCATGCATCCGTCAAAGAAGAGCTAAGTGGTATCGTGGGTGTAGCAGGATGGTGGCTTTTTCGGTGCCTTTGGAAGATCTTCGGAACTAGTTTTCAATGACATCATCTTCTTTCCACCACACCCGCGTTCAAATTTTCTTGACGTTGTTTAATGGTTTGCTTAAGGTTATCTTCGTATTCGGCCATCTGGTTCTGATAGTTTTGCAGTTCCTGCTGTTCGATTGGTGTCTCTCAATTTGAATCCGTTTGCAAAGAGCACATTTCCCGTATTGACACACCCGGTAGAGCTGCCGACTCCACTGACAGCGATCGTTGCAACGGTAGGGCGTTTCTGCCTAGGAGCAGCAGCAGTGATGGCGATCAAAGCGCACACAAAGAGCAGCTTCATCTGTAGATACTGGACTTAATCCCAACTCTTCCTTCCCAGAACTTCAGAGTTTTGTGGGCAATAAAGTGTAGATTCTAATCTTTTCTATCTTTACTAAAAAAAGCTACGTTACAACTGACCTCGAAAATCCCAAAGTTGTTGACAAAAGAAGTCAATATCTTTCTACAAACTAGACCCAGAAATCGTGAAATGCACGAATCCTGTCGACTTCCGAACTACTTGGAACTTTAATGCATTCACGTTTCTGTTTTCTAAGAATTAAGCACAAAAGGATAAAGCTCTCGACGTTGATCAATCTCTGAGGAATGGGCCATGCATTCGACTTCATTAAGCAACTTTTGAAGGTGATTGAACGCATATCTGCCCTGTACGGTGACTCGCGGTCGTCTACCGATGCATCGAGCCAGTGCTGCTATCCTCCCAGACAAGTCTGGTACCAATTTGCCGACTCCGGAGGGATGGAAGGCTTGGTAGGCCATGGGCACTGGCATCGATTCCACGTGTGTGTTGCAGGGCGCCTCCGACCACTGCGCCTTATGCTCGCTCATAGAATATAGAATGCAGAAGTCGATATAATAGAATAATGAAACAATGGTAAAAGATGTGTATGTCCTAGTACTTTTGTCTCAGATAATGGAGAACACCATGAACTGAGATACGTTTGCGTGAAACCTGGTGGCCAAGTTGTTTTTGTGTACGTAGTGTACTCAATAAATTCATTGCGCATTCTCACGAATGGATCAATGATGGTACTTCTCAGTCCAGGTAGGGCTTCTCCTATCAGAGAAAATATATGAGCTGCATGGAATCCTCACCGTTGAACTAAACCTCCCACATTTAAAACTTTACTGAACGAGATAAAAGGCGAGAAATGCGATGAGCCAATATTAATATTAAAATGTTTTTCCCCTACGTCTCGAACACATGAATAGAGGACCACGGCTGTCCTTCATATTAAAGTTTGCGGGCCAATTAGTCGCGAGACTTCGTTGTTCAAGAACATATGTAAATAGACCAAATGGGACAGTGTATGACACCAGCATTACTGATGGATACCTTACCCATTACTGTTGTGTCGGCCGAACTTGCACTTTTATCATGCTTACTCCGCACTTGAATAATTCACCTCATGAAGAATCAGGCACGACCCAGTACAATCACCATTCGATTGGTGTCTTGTTGATCAATAAAAATATCTGATTGTAGAGAAACTTCAGCTCGAAACAATTTCAGAACTGATGATGTGTCAAGATTATGCAGTTGCGACAAAGAAGCTTCTATGAATCTGTGAGTCCTCAATCTGTCCTCATATGCATTGGCAGTTGAGAACCATTGGTTGTTGAAATTCCACTGGAAATCCAACTTAGTAAAAACTCTTCATATTGATTCTGGATTTTCTTTTCGGATTACTGGCATCCAGAACGGAGCGCTTCACCGACGCTAAAGAGAGGGCAGTCGTCCCGTTGCCATTCTTTTAGCAATTGTTTGACTCCGTTCGGTAAGCCTTAAAGCCTTAAACAAAACACGCCTGCAACACAAACTGTTAGGTGCCGTCCTATTTTTAGACGGCTATGCTAGAATTATTTCTTTTTAAAGGGTAGATTTAACCCAAATATATTGATAAAGGATAAAAGGATAAAGCTCTCGGCGTTGATCAATCCCTGAGGGATGCGCCATGCATTCGACTTCATTAAGCATCGTTGGAGGTGATTGAATGCATATCTACCCTCTACAATGACTCGCGGTGGCCGGCCGATGTATCGAGCCAGTGCTGCTATCCTCCCAGACAAGTCTGGTACCAATTTGCCGACCCCGGAGGGATGGAAGGCTTGGTGGGCCATGGGCGCATTTCACGTGCGCGCCTCCAACCACTGCGCCACACGCGCCCTATATATATATATTGATAGATTGATATTGATAATATTGATACAAATATATTGATAGCGCCAAATATTTAAATGCAAAAAAAATGTAAAGAATGTGAAGGCGTAAAGCGATGGGCAATCGTGCGCTAAAAATATTGAGCACCTCACATCGGAAATTGAACAGAATCCTCCAAAAGTAATAAAATACTTAAAAAATCAGGCAGGCTTTAGTTTTACAGGGCTGTTTTTTTTTGCTTTATTTAGGGAAAATAAATGATCTCTCCAGCTGTGGCATTTGATTCTTTCTTTCTTTTCTATCCGATTACCTCATTGTTGTCGACGGGATTCACTTAGAAGCACTTAGGTTCTTTTCTTAGTCCACTATGCGATGAAAAAACGACAAAGAAAAAATGTGCTAGGACTCAACCTGGTGGGGCAGATTCAAGTATCCCATGGTCTCATTTCTTATCAACTCCAGCAATCAATATCCATGCCCTCTTGAAATTTACTAAGAGTTACGTGGAGACTACAGTAATGCTGTGTTCTTTAGTACCAGTAGCTAAGAACACATCGTTTGTTTGGTCGGATAGTGAGTCGGAACAGAGGGACCCGAGCAAAGTATTATTCTACATTTTCGGCCGTTGCACAGAGAATATAAGTGTCGTGTCGCAGCTCTCGATCGGTCCCCCTCTGGATCCCACCGGTAGCTGTTGACTCAGTGAGCGTGACCGTCGGACTGCTCGATCAGCGAATGTTTAGCTGCATAACACATCAGCCGAGACGTCATCAACCTCGTTGTGACTTCGAAGACGAACTGCCCAATCTGAGGTACTAATACCTGTTAGACCAACGAGAAGAACGGTTCCAGCAGCTCTGCGACTATTCTTCGTCGTTCTAGGTCCCGATCATTCGAACAGCCACTAAGAACGCTACCACTAGCACCTCGAAAGCCGTTTGGACGCCCGCCACTGAGGTCAAAATCACTGAAAGGTACACTTTTATACCTAAAACACCTACCAATCTCGAAGCAGTAGAGTTTTAAGGAAAACGAAACTTCGATTTTTTCACGTATTTGCTGACTATACCATGACGAGATTGGTAGGTGTTTTACATTTTTCAGTGCTGCGTTAAACCAAAGTGCATATATGTACCATATATACCCTATTGACGTATGTGTCTGTTCGTTTATTTCTTCTCACTGTGTTCCTCGAATCGCAAATAGTGCATTACAATGAAGGAAGTGCGCCGAGTGTAAGGGTTCGAGAAGAATTCGTGAGCATGCAAGGACTTATGTGATGAGTGCAGCGGCTCATTCTATAGGTAGAGTCGCTGATTTGACGTGTACTAATGCATCTGCAGCCGAACATTCCTTTTGTGGTTGTCCCGAAGTATTTCTTACACTCGAGTTCAGCAATGCAAGAAAAATTCGTATTTTTTATGCTGATTGAAGTCGTAAGCAAGTAGAAACCTTAATGTTAAACAACGTTCTTGAGAACACTGCCTCGTGAAGAGAATTGGTACCTTGCTTCTCGGCGTCCTGTAATGTAACATAAAACCAGCCTTATTAGTTCATAGTTCTTCACTTGAGCGTCAACTGAGCTGAGTAGTCGGTTTCCATCTGTTCCTGTGCAAGAGTAGCCCAGTATGTTCTTTCGGCTTTAAGGACTCATTAAGCATCATATTTTCCTTCTAAGATTTGCGTGAAGATTTCTGGAAGCCGAGTCTGTGGCCTTCCTGGTGTGGGATTCCTTTTCTCGTATGCATAGCATAAGACTCCCAGTACCGCGCTGTCAATATCTAGTTCGATATCGCTGGTTCATCTTTCATTCAGCCCATCCAGCAGAACCAGAGATTTAAAAAGCTGCTGACGAAGTCGGTTGTTCTTTGCCCTCTTCACTACATTCTGAATGCTGCTTCTATGAGCTCTTCCACAAGTCACTCTTCTCTTCAACATTGATGCAGCTGTCATATTAAACTCTTGACTCAAATACATATCCCACCAGAAATGTAAGTAATTAAGGCTACAGGAGGTAATTTTCGTTGAACGTAAAGGGACACCACATGAAAATCTGTTTCCGGCGAACATTCGGCAAGAAACCAGCTTTCGATAAACGTTGTCGGAATGGGCAAATATTCGTTTCCCCTAGTTAGCAGTCGTTCTACAGGAATCATATCGCAATAAAACCGTAGATGGTGTTCCTATAGAGCATAAACATTAATTTCACGTTGTTCCACTTCAGGTTTCACACGATGTCCTCAAGAGTCGCGCTGAGAGATTCTAACGCGCTAACCTCGTTTTGTCTGAAAACCACCTTGACTTTTTTGCCGATATCACTGTAGAATGGCGGAATTCAGGTTACCA
The DNA here is from genome assembly GCA_009735665.1 of Angiostrongylus cantonensis. Taxonomy (NCBI): domain Eukaryota; kingdom Metazoa; phylum Nematoda; class Chromadorea; order Rhabditida; family Metastrongylidae; genus Angiostrongylus; species Angiostrongylus cantonensis. The sequence goes on along the minus strand of MQTX01000153.1, from coordinate 285,545 downwards.
AGTTGTTGTATAGCTCCCGAAGGATCTCTCTCTCTATTCAATAGGGATGTCCTGACTATCCAGAGCTCCCATGATCGTTTCACTCTCATTTGAATCGAAGACAGTTTTGTAAACCGACTTTCGTCTAACCTTGGCACAAATCATCAACGCCTTTCTTGATCAATGAGCTAGCACGAGATTCACGACAGAGGTGAATACGGCCACCGTCGACACAGATTCTTCATTCGATCGGTGCTCCATCTCAATGGACTCGACTCGATGGGACAACCGTATTGATACAATGGCCATCTGTCGACCATAGACCATCAATTTGGATCAATCCGGCTCTGATGAAGATGAAAACGTCGGAACATTAGCCGGATAAACTTTTATATCAAACTCGTGAATCCAAGGATTAGTGATCCAAGGAAGTATATATGGAAGATAATTACAGAACTTTCATCCGCCAAATGTTCAGGCGCGTTCACCTTCTGCAGAGCCCGGCCGCAATCAAAAATGGTATTGATTGCATAAAAATGGATGACGGATGGAACTTCAGTGCGGTAAAAGTATAAAGCGCTCTTTTGTATCTCTGCGCTACTTTCATTGGGCTCCATTATAGAGAATGCAAAGCAGTGTCGTTTGACATCTAATACAATGGAATATAGCATAATGGAACACTCAATATATGGTGATAATACGGTGAAGCACAACACGATAATATGTTGTGACGTTGCGAAAATGGTAAGCCTAATTACAGAATAGACCTATTAAAAAAATAAAGCTCACAGCGTTGATCAGTCCCTTCAGGGATGCGCTATGCGTTCAACTTCATTAAGTATCGTTGGAGGTGATTGAATGCATATCTGGCCTTTACAATGACTCGCGGTGGCCTGCCGATGTATCGAGCCAGTGCTACTATCCTCCCAGACAAGTCTGGTACCAATTTGCCGACCCCGGAGGGATGGAAGGCTTGGTGGGCCATGGGCGTAGGAATCGATTCTACGTGTGTGTTGTGAGGCGCCTCCGACTACTGCGCCACACGAGCCCATAACAGAATAAACCTATGCAATTAAAAATCAGGAGTGACCTTCACAAGGAAGCGAGGTGTATGAGCTTCTTCCCATTTGTGACGACCTACTGAGGAAAATTCTAGTAAATTTTTCCGGACAACCACAAATATGCTGAAGTACAAGAAATACAAGCAATACTTGGAACATCAGTCGCCTTTCGGACCCGTGATTACCTTCAGAGGGTTTACGTGCTGTTCGCCACGGTAAAGCTTGGGCAATTAATAAAGATAAAGGCTTGTAATTTCAACTGCAGCTTGGGCTAAACTGGGTTCAATGCCGGTGTGCGCTCAGCAGTTCATTCATATCGACCAGTGATATCGATAGAGTTAAAAAAAACTGTCCGAGAGGAAAGCAAAGCAAGAGTTCTCGTCGGTTGGTGTGGTGAATATCACGTGATTCTCTGTAAGAGGAATCACGGGTTCGATGTCCAACTGTGACTCAGAGTTTCACTCACATCTAAGCATCCTTGTGGTTGTATTTCACATATTTCACATAGTACTCTGCCGTAAAAGATTATAGGCGGTAAATAAATGTAAAGACGCTGCCTTTATAAACAAGTTGAATAAGTAAAATGTGGAAGAAGAACTCTTTTTATGGTTTAGCTAAAACATAAGCCTATTTAATCCCCTACAGAAGATGATCTCATGTCTACCTTCTCTTTCCGTCAACACAATTATTCGGACACTTGACCGAATACGACCTCTTTTATTTTGTAGCCATTTTGTACAGCAGTACCTCGTAGTGGAATATCTCATCGCTTAGAACTCTTGTTTGAGCTCTCTTTTTTGAAATTTGTCGTAAATATACTTCGATCTACTACCTCGGCATCAGTTCATGCAGGAGTGGCTAGTGGAAAACCACCGAAAAAATGATAGTAGTGGTTGTAGCACTTCTTTCTTCTCCCTCAGTTTGCCATTGTTCCGTAGGGCTCTACGGATGGATCACGTAACTGTTCGATGAAATTGTCTGTTATCTTCTATGTATACATCTAGGCTTTTCTTTCAAGCTTTTTCATGTTCAGGACGACGCTATACAAGTTTTGGACGTCAGACGTGGAAACTGTTGCTCTTTGGAGATCTCCTTAAAACTTTTCATATTTCAACTTAGTTCTGCCGTTCTGTAACGATTCGAATAATTTCCTACGCCCTTTCTGGAGTCGTGAATGTATCGAGAAGGGTGATTCTTCAGATATCTCAGTAAATAGAACCATTTGAATGGAAAACGTTGAGGATGATTTATCACGATCTTAATGCACCATTCGGCGTTGTTCAACAAAAGTATGCGGTCGTAACCGCAGCGATGATGACCTACATTTTGGGCATCCCGATGGGACGACAACCGGCTACGCTAGCTATTTCGCAACATGACGGATGTCGAAATTCGCAGTGGAACTATTCTGCATAGGAAGCAATAGATGCCCATCGTCGATAATTCTACGATCTCCTTCTCCTCTTTAAGAAAACGAGAGAAACAGGTATGCTTGAATGACAACTTAAGCGCTATCACAAAACGAGCAACGGCTCTCATGAGAATTCAGCTGGACAGTTTCGAAGGAGTACTCCTCCTGTACACACAACAAGTTTTTCGAAAAGTTCTCAAACTATTCACCGTCTTCTGGTCAGCCAGCTTTCGCCTTGTTTTATATTCAAGATAGATTGCATGTTATAAAGATTTCATACAATTTTTCTTTTTACCTTTTGATTTGTATAAAAGAAATTCTGTCTGTCATCGCGAGCATGGCGCTAGTACGATACCGTTCTGGGCCCACCAATCCCTTCATCCTTCCAGGGTCGGGAAATTGGTACCGGATTTGTTTGGGAAAAAACACTCTGCAGTCCAATTGTGAACGCTCCAGCCCGGCTATCTCAGGACTCTAGGGAGAATTTCTCGACCACCATTCTACGACATCCAAGATGAAATGAAAATCCTCAAGCAGCAACCGAAGCCGCATGTCGAAGCTGAAAGATCTTCGTGGACGAAGGGATGCAAGGAAGCGAATCGAATGCGAGAAGTGCTGTTCCACACAGTAGACGTAAAGACGGGTCATAAAAAACATAAAAAATGAAAGACCATGGCGTATGAGCACGCACAGAAAGCTGATCTTTAACGTGAGATACAACATGGGCCTAAAGGCATTTATTCTGGAAAAATGCTTCAAATTATGGTATAACAAAATTCCAAGCTAATCCACAACGCGATCACCTGGACTCTGCAGAAGAGTAGCTGACGGCAAGACGGCAAACATCGGAAGGAATTGTTGGCTTAACAAGTAAAAACTTGTGGAGCTGACCATATTGCCCTGAGCGCAAGAGCAATTTCTGCATCGCGCTATCAAAATGTGTCTGCGGAAGGTGTAAATGCTCTGAGGGCAACAGAACTAGACACATCATATTGCAGGTGGTCGTGAATGTTCGCAGTTGTTTGTAAAATGGTGGAAACTTCTTGAATATGCCAACGGTTTATTGCTTTTAGATGTTTTAACTAAAATGGTATTTAGGAACAAAAACGCTTACGAATGCGTCATATTGGTTTGGAGGGACATTAACTGAATTGAAAGCAAAGGAATCTCAGCTACGATGATGCCATCCAAAGCGACGAGGTCATGAGTCGAAAACGTGAAACATGGAAATCATTGTTTTATCCCATTCCTATGCAGAAAATGGGCTAGCGATGAGAAGTAAAGGATAAATATGGCTAAATCCACCGACAATAGTAAAGCAAAAGCATGTCACTTTTGATCCTGTTATTCGATTGAGTTGCAGTGACATATCCATTCATCTTTATTGCGCAATACTACTCATGTACTTCCCAGGAACTTCCCACTTGATTATAAGTTGTCGGACGAATATATTTTTTCATTTTTAATTTTTAATTTTTTAATTTTTAATAATTTTACGAACCCTAAGATATATTTTCCCACCAGGTTTCAAATCTCTTGTCGCTTTTTTTGGCCTTTGAAGACTAAATAAAGCGGTTAACTGTTTTGGAATCGAAAAATTCTTGTAATAGTCACTGAGGAATTGAGGCATCTAGGTCTAAAAAACTGGAAAAATGTTTTTAATGAAGAGAAAGGGCTAGATATGTTTAGCATCGACTCTAGCAAATTTACCGACACTTTTAGAATGATCTTGGACTCTGGTCTTCTTCCGAAGCTTTCCTTTCGAAAGAATTTATCGCAGCGTTGTTTATTCCCATTCCTTAAGCAGTTAAACGAAGTTCTCTTATGGTGGATCGTTTTTGCTCGTTTTGCATATCCGGAAATGTTCCGACGAGTTGTCCGTCGCTCTAACAGTTTCCACATGCTCGAACCCAGCATTACCACACATCAGCTCAATTCCCAACAGTGGACTCATGATGGTGTATGAGTGCATCAGGCTCGCAGATGTGTAAAACGAAACGTATGTGAGCAGTACAATACTATCTTGAGTAGGAGCGCTTGTAGCTCGCTGAGCTACAATACACATGCGACCGATCCCGCATCCCAAGCTCACCAAGCCTTCCATCTTTCTGGGGTCGGAAAATTGATACCAGACTTGGGTGGAAGGATATTATCACAGGCTCGATACATTGGTAGGCCACCGCGAGTCAATGTATATGGCAGATATGCATGCAATCATCTCTAACGATGCATAACGAAATCGAATGAATGCTTTTTTTTCTTTTTTTCTTGTTCAGCAATCGCGAGATTGTTAAGCAGCATACATTTACTTCCATAGAAAAACGCACAATGCAATACAACAGCAGCTGACATTTCGACAGTATCGCCTTCTTCAGAGCCTGGAAGGGTATACTGGTGTACACCCCTCTTAGCTTAGGCCTAGGCCTAACCCAGATACCCATGCCCACCCACCCACCCTTAGAGGATACCCACCCACCCACCCTTAGAGGATACCCACCCACCCACCCTTAAGCTTAGGCCTAGGCCTAACCCAGATACCCATGCCCACCCACCCACCCT
>MQTX01000153.1:131151-280152 GCA_009735665.1 Angiostrongylus cantonensis | reverse complement strand
TATTACGCCAAACACTTCAGTAACACTTACAAAAAGACGAAAACCTCCGTGGCAACTACATGATCAACAGCTTCTCGAAAAACTCACTGCTTTTTACGTGACTTCCAATGAGTAAGGTTAGAACAGCTGATTATAGTCGCATATGGTTGATGACCATGGTATTGTGTGCTTTTCTATGGAACTAAATGTATGCTGTATAACAATCTCGCGATTTATCAGAAATTGATCCGAAGACACAGGGCCAGGTCGCCTGTAACCTCTGGGCATTCATCCCTGCTATTCATTCCGGGATTTTTGGCATTTATCCAAAAAGCTTCAAGGAGCTTGCGCGTTGGTGGCTTAGTTTCCTGTGCGAGGGTATTGACTTTAACTTCAAAATCGTCTCCGCTATGCTTTTGTATCCTATGCGTGCCTAGTGAGGTACTTTGTCTTACTTTTCGTTTGCCATCTAGGTGTTCTTTTATACGGATACGCAAGGGTCAGCCCGTTTCGCCAATATATTCATCTCCGCAATCATTGCAAGAGATCAGGTATATCGCACCTGAACTCTTGCAATCACCGTCCCTGCCGGAAGGACAAATTACGCAGTTTGCTGTTTCACATAGACGTTCATACAAGCGGTTACGAACTAATTGACGACGAAGAGTATTCGATGGTATTTCAATTATCGCTACCGATTCCTCTAGACCTGCCCTTTTTAGGCATCGTTTTGTACATATGACAGGTATGTTTACTTCATCGCTAATAAAGGGCGGCATAAACGGGATCTTCTTTTGACCAAGTGTTTCGTTTCGGCACTTCGCTCTCCTTCTAAACTTATCTCGTGCGGTTACTATTTCGTAGCCATTGGCGATGGCTATTTGCCGAGCCAAGTCGCGCGATTCTTGTTTTCGTTCCATGGTTGTGCACACAGAGGTAGCTGTTCGAAACATATTTCTCACAAGCGTCCTCTTTGTGTGTGAAGGGTGACAGAAAAGGGAGTGAACCAGGATGTTTTTGTTACTTGGCTTTCGGTAATGTAAAAATGTAACCGCTACTTAACAAGTTAATTTGAACGTTTAGAAACGGGAGCCAGTCGTCGTTCGGTTTTTCCCGGATGAACTTGATGTACTCTGACTGCTCGTTCAATAATTCAAAGCATTTGTCCATCTCATGCTGCGTAGGGAACACGACAAAACAATCATCTAAATATCTGCAGTAGAGTAGTGACCGGAGATCGGGAACAGGGTCTTCTATCCTAGACGTAAACACAATGACAAGGCTAGTAAATTGTATATCAGTATACCCTTCCAGGCTCTGAAGAAGGCGATACTGCCGAAACGTCAGCTACTGTTGTATTGTATTGTGTGTTTTTCTATGGAAGTAAATGTATGCTGCTTAACAACCTCGCGATCGCTGGACAAGAAAACGACGCATTCACATTCCAATGCTAAGGCCAATAGAAAGTCGATCCTGCGAATGAATGGCGTCTCAATCAGGGATTGATCAATGCCAAGAGCTTTATCCCTTTTATCTTTTTACCTTGATCACGGTTCTTAGCAGTAGAAAAACCACATCTGAACCCTTTGATTTCGAAGCTCTTTCTCACCAAATGTTAATAGTTTTACGATAATTATAGCGCTTGATGAATTCAGACACCTGGTCGATTTATAAAACAGAATCCCATTTGTAGTACATTTTTCAAGAAAGTCATGTTATTTTAAAAGTAGTTTCAAATCTAAATTTCGAAGATCTAGAAAATGAAACCTAGAGTTAAAAAAGCGAATAGGAAAAGTGCTAGGATCCGCAAAATATGTGATGTCGGGTCATGAAAGATATATAGCAGACAAAAGATAGAGCTTCCAGTGTTGTTCATTTCCTGACGGATGTGCCATTCAATCAACGTCATCAAGCATCATGATTAGAGGTGCTTGTATGCTTGTCTAGCCCATGAGTCCTATCAAGAGGCTTTCTCCTTTACGACTTGTATGTTTTTACCAGGACGATGCTGGTTCATAACGTAGCTGTACACTCCCACTATGTCAGGTAGACATACGTCGTCGTAACATTTTAAAAACTCCTACCACTGGTTCTACGAGTGACAATTGTCTAACTTGGGATGATCCTTCGAATCGTTGCAATTTTGTAGCAAAAACACTTAGAAGATAGGCCACGCTTACTTTTAGTGCAATTTTTCTGTTCAGTAGACTACTTTTTGCTTGACGCTGCAAACAGGCATACTTTTCTTAAAGGGACTTACCGATGCATCAGGTCGCTGTTTTCATACTTCGAGACAAATCTGGTATCAATTTGCTGCTCTTGGAAGGAGAAGAGGTTTGGTTAACCAGGAAGGAAACGAAACCTTATATCTCGAAAGTGTTCAGCTAATTAATGTTCCCAACAAGGTAGCTTTTCATCTTGATTTTGTAAGAACCAGCAGCATTTTTAACTAAATTGAGCGAAGAAAAGTTCTTGAAATGCATCATTGTTAAGCGTGGTCAATAAGCTACGCTACCGGTCCATAGTGTCAGTGTACACCGAAAGGTGCTTTGCGCTACGCTTCAGATGCTTCTTGTGGTAGGCCTACGTCTCTATCCTTTTAAAAATTGCAAATTTTGATTGAAGCATAGGAAGGATGTCGCTGCTCTAACAAAAATTGACGAGAACTCTTTAAGTAGAGCATTTTTTGGTAGTCAGTCTCCTTTACTATAAAAGTTCATAGGGTTCGCGTCAAAGGAGACTTCAGAACAGGTCCATGAAGAAAATTGAACTCACCCAGTTTGTGTGAGTAATTTAAGGCGGTGTTTGCAATGAGTCGGAGGCAGTGCTGGCTCCCGTTGCAGTGTTCGGGAGGCAAGCGCAACAATTGCCTCCGGAATTTGCGCCCTCATCGCCAGCGCTGTTGTAATATCTTTGTCGGCCCGTCCATTGACCCACCAAAAGTCGCACCGGCCCGTTTCCTTTATAAGTTAAGATTTCTGTCCTTTTGCGGGTTAATTCTGCAATGCCGGGGATTTTCTCGTGGAAGAATCGAATTCTTGGCCGGAAAACTCCCGAACCAGAGAGGGCAAAGCATGTGACGGTGGTAAGTGAGCCGCTCGACATTGATCTGCACAATCAAGCACCAAGAAGGAGTGTCCGATTCAATGACACCCGGAACAAATTCAGCCAATATAATGTTTCCGAGTGGCAGAACGAATACGGTGAAGTGCGTTTGATTGGTTCGGTCGCCCACAACAATGTCAATGGTGAGTTTCCAAACAAATTCCTATCTCTTCCTTCTATGTGAAATGAGTACTTATTGTGGTGGTAGATCTTTGTTTCTGTGTGGCTGCTTGGTTGGCATTTATTTAAGGCCCATAAACTCTCTCATACATCAAACATCTTCTCAATGCTATCCACTACTTCATGGAACTTTGCACTAACTACGTGATGCACTAACATCTGGGTAATGGTTATGCACCTATTTCGTGTGACGCACTAAAAGTAATCGTGTCCATCTAGTCCATCATGTCCTCAGCAGCGCTAGGAATTTCTGTAAGGGTCAATCATGTAGCGCAAAAATCCAATGTCGGGCTCTGGTTCGAGCTGCGAACCAGAAAATGAGATGAACCGTCCGTTCTATTGCATAATTCAGATAATCTTTTTATTACAACATCAATTTTCACTCCTGGAGTGGTTGAAGAACCTCTATCAAGTCTGAGTGAAAACATGAGTACTTCGTTTCTTTACAGCGTTCATTTCATTCTGAGAGTTTCTCTACTAGTAATCCGATATCTCGCTCGTTGTGGGCTAAATTCGATTGTTTTGATGCACTGAGGAAACCTTGAACTATGGCGGACTACGAAAAGTCACAATGGTTTTTTCTTTACTAGATCCAATCCAGAATGTTCGAGTTTTGAAATGTGCGTTTAATAGGTCCTTTAGCTACTTCTTAGCCATTATTTGAACCAAAAGTTAAAATAGCACTTTGTATTCCATGGTAGTTGAACATTTTTGAGGGAAATGTCTCGTAAATGATATGCGTGTTTTTTGGACATAAAGGCTTAAACTAACTACGTTGAGCAGTCTAAATGGAATACTCCACATCTTGTTCCGCCACAGATGACCGCCTCACCAACTGAGAGAACTCCGCGTGACTGAGCGCGTCGTTGCTTTCAGGTAGTCCGATAACGTATGCTAATGAGTGGTGGCACCAGTTGTGTAAGCGCAGTACTTTCAAAAGGATAACTCCACTCCGCCATTAGTTTTACAGTTATTGGCTGAGATATAAGCAGTAGTTCATTAGATCTATTCGTTGCTACAGTAGTACACCAAACAGTAGAATTCTGGGCAGTGTATTCACTCAGTGATCGAATTCTGTGTGTTCCTCCATTCAACTCTTCTCTATGTGCTCGGTCTGAGACACGTCTACTGAGAAGTGTGCACCTGCAAGTTGACAGATGCGTTCGCGATCGTGGCTACTATTTATTAAGATGAATGAAAATTAACCAGTGTAATTACATTTGTCGATCAGCGAAAACCAGAAGATCCTTCCAATTCACCTGAGAGGGTTGGAAAGGAAATCTGTTGGCGAAATTTTATTTCCTTTACAAGATTTTTAGTAAAATGTTGGTGATTCTTTATCATAGGAAGCACATTTCAGGTGTAGAGAAATGTGAGCAGCCGTCTTCGAACTGGAGATATGCCGAGTCGTCGGCATTCCGGATGGCGATGGTGCCGTTAGCAATATCGGAAGTGACTGATGACGAGCCACCACGAGAGCAACACTATAGCACACAGGTCCCAAGCAAAGCTGGCCATGCATTGCAGCTTCTCCGTGAACGAGTAAGTTTATCCCATTGATTTTGTTTTTTTTTTTTGGAAAATTGGACAGTTGTGGATGTTCTAACGAGCTGATTGAAACATAGCGGATTGGAATTCGCGATGAATAAATATGACTCCGTCGGCGGAGTTCTTTGCGTCGTCTTCAAATCAACTTATGCACGCAAAGATTTATTGATGAGCCGTAAGAAAAAGGATGGTTCAGATGCAACGCATTAAGAAAACATGTGTGGGGTGTAAGAATCTTTGGCAGAGCACTTAGTGGTTGTTCGAGGTGCGGTGTCGTCAGCCAAAGTGCCCAAATTAAATACGAAGTGTATTCGTCCGACGATCACTCTTGCGCTTAACTTCTTGACGAATTTACAGTTGCTCACGTGGAAGCTATCCTTCCATCATCAACTGGTTTCTGTGGGAATCTCATTACACCACCGTGTTATCGTCTTCACAAAAGCGATGTGGTAGGATGGCCCCGAATGTCCACCGTTTCAATAAACGTCCTTTCCAGCGATCCTTTTCCCATCGTCTCATCATTCGGAAAAATAGTGACGCTATTGGATGGACAGCATCAGTGAAACGTAGCTATTGTGGCACATCGACGACGAATGTTTCTCATTCAGCAGTTTTTGAACACTTAAAACAGATGAGGAACGTCAAAAAGCTTCACATATGGTGGGAGTAATCTGCTACACATCGGTGCGAAATTGGCTATAAATCTCGAATCACCCTTTATTTATTTGCTTCAACGAAAATCAAGTCGCAGATGGTCTCAGAGCTGAAACGACTGTTTTCCTAGTAGACGCAGGTCAGTACGAAGGGGAAGAGAGGCATTATTTTTCGGAGATTCTACCAATAGAAGCTCAATTAAAATATACTTTCTCTAAGTACAGCACAGGACCGAGCTTTAACTTTTTATTTACCATCTATTCGTTTTTATGGTAGGGTATTATGTGAAATATAGGCACAAGGATGTTGAGCTATGAGTAAAATCGATGCCAAAGTTGGGCTTCGAATCCGTTATTACCGTAATCGGCGGCTCACGTGCTATCCATGGGCAATTTATTGCTTGGAGAGTCAACTCGGGATGAAAGGTGTCCTTAATCTAACTACTCATTGTACTTATCTCATGTACACGTATTTTGTTAACTTCTCTTTAGTTTGAGAACACTGGGTGATCAGGGACACTACTTGGCACATTTAATCACATTTGCCAAAACGTCTATTAACTTACCGTCTCTTCGAAAACAATGTTTCTATTTCAGAGTGATCACGGGAGTTCTCATGAAGCGAGACGGAGCACGACATTGCCACCCGCAGCCCGTCCGGTAACCCCGGTGATGAGTCTCCCGTCGGAGTATGGGGTGAACTCTTCCAACAGGTGGGAAGTCGTCCATAAAGAACAATCGAATGGCGATTTTGGCTCCATGGGACGACAACTGGAACAGATGAACGTCGTATTCCTGCAGGCAAATGACGAGGTCAAACGGACCATTCTTCCACCAGAGGTTAGGCTTTCTGTAGTGTAAATGATATCTGCGCAGTCTGATTAAAAGGTCAATGAAGAGAAATCCTTTCAATATTTCGAGAATATGCCGTTAACCCACAATGCCAGCGTACGTGGTTGGCCCACTCACTCACGTGTAGTTTTTTCGTTGGCTGCTAACCTTCTGAGTTTTTTGACAGTAAGAAAAGAAAAAGTTCCAATAACAAGAGTGCTTTAGTGGATGCAAAACAACAGAACTGTAGAAGAGACTTTGTGCGTCGTTGTATGAGTGTGAATGATATGCATGCTACTATTTACTGTGTGTCGTCATGGTCCAAAGGCACTGCTGTCAGCATTTGGGTTATTTTGAACCCTATGTCGACTCCATTTCGGTGTTCTTTTATCCACAAATTCCATAAAATCAACGTAGCGATTAAAATGAAAGGTGTTAGCTGCCAGTCCAATTATCGATTTAACGAACTTTCTCGAAAGAAGGGTTTTTGCAAATCGTTAGGTGTAAAGAATGGTTTTCCCGATCTTACCCCTACTAATTGGATCTGCTTTCGATTATCCATCGAATCAGCACATAGTGCGTCGAAAAAAAAATTCTGGAAACCACTAAACTCGATATGGACACTATAGTGCTCATAGGGTCGCTTGCTCCAAACCACTGAGGACACCATAGTGCAGATGCGGAGCGTTATGGGTTAAATAGGTGAGCATTCAAAGAGAGAGATAAAGAGACAGAGATAGAGGAGAGAGAGGAAGGGATACTTGGGACGAATGTTCTATTGTTTCAATAATATCAAAGGATGTTGAGTGCTATATATATGAGACCGATTCTATGCAAAACTTTTTCCAGTCTTTTTTTTCACGTTTCGATTCTAAAAGCGATCGATTCGCGGTACACTGTTGAATCGAAAGCACAAGAGATAATTTCAGGGTACCAGAAGCTTCCACTAAATTCGTTTCGAAATTTCCTATTTCTAAGATTAACGGCAAGACTTGACAAGCTGATGAATAACCATTTGCATTCACTTTGTCACCAGGTACACAGCATTGGGCAAGTGAAGATGGCATTCGTGAGAGCGTTCCCGAACATTCCGAGACACTATATCGAGCAGCCATCGGTTAAGGTCTACATACAGGAACCGTCCAAAGGACAACTGTTCTATGAGCTCGACGATCCAAGGTAAGGTCTCCACTTGAGTTGAATTCAAAATGTGTTCTTGAGAAAAATCCAAAGTTGTCACCTATGCAGTCTGATTCTTTCGCTTTCTCCAACACATACAGAGCTGCTGACGCAAATCTATTGGCACAGCCTAAGACAAGATTTGCAAGGTCGGGTTCACAGAGTGCAGTTACATGCCGTAAAGTGAAAAAAGAAATGATAGAGCAATCTACTGTTCGTTCACATCGTCTCAGTTTGCTCTCTTCATTTTCCTCGAAATACCTATATTAACTACCAAACTGACTACCGCATCCGTCTCAAAACGTAGAGTCAAGATTTTTTCTTACTCGAAATTTTTGTCATTCTCAACTGCAAATGTTCATGTGTCAAGGGCTACTCTAATCTGATGATTCTGCACTCTCTTCCGAATGTGAAGGTAGTAATTCATATGAACCTTCAGGAAAATTTTCACTTCTGCTTTATTAGCCGTTTCAATAGTGGCGCTGAACGAAGTAGTTTTCTGTCTTCTCGAGCGCTGAGTGCTGCTGGTGCCCAAAAATCTGAATAAGCTTCCTCAATTTATGTTTCTTTTGGAACTGTGCGTGCTTGTATCAAATCCGAATGGAAAGAGTTACCAGAAATACATTGTGAGGGGTTCGAAAATGACGTCAGTCCTAAAAGTCTTTGCGTGCTTCAGGACAATGAGTGCGCTGGACTTGCGTTGTAAGAAGACATAGCGCTGTCACTTTAAAATAGCTCTTAATAGTTTTTCTGTTGCTTAAAAGATCTCCAACGAAAGGGTTCATTAATTTGAAAATAGACGAAGTTTCAGCGATATTCGGAACAAGTCCGTACTGAAACTCCGAGACCACACGAACACCGGCATGCAATCTCCTGTGCGATTTCTCGACCAACGAGACTTCCTCGCTGATTTTGAAAGTGACATTAGCAGGCAGAGGTTCGTATTTAATCTTAAAGTTTTAGGTAGTCTATAGTTAAGCCACGACTACGAAATTTCAACGGAAGAACAAATTCATAACGGATCGTCTCCCCACCAGCTCTTCTCAGGCTGGAAAATTGTCGCTTCCCTCATAGAGCTGTCGACGCTGATCATTCAAATTCGACCTGCAGAAAATAACGCTGGCAAAAATAGTGGGAGAAGTGGCAAAGCTTTCTATTTGGGAAGCCAGACTAAAGGATTGCGGCGGTTGTAACATGTGCTTTCACTTCACGTTTTCAATGGTTTTGCCTCAAGAATTGTTAAACAGTTTTATTGAACCTTTTTGTTGCGCTGTCGCGTTTATTGATGGATTCACTTTGGCCGAAAGATGTTCTCCAAGCACAGCAGCAATGTTATTATCAATACTAAGCACATGGAAGCTAGTTTTACAAAGAAAAGACAAACGTACATACTATATGTCCCGCTGATCGTCGAGTGACTCGAGCGGGCGCCAGTAAATCCTCCATTTTTCCCTGTCGCGTGCAAGAGTAACCCAGTGGGTTCTCCTCGCTTTAAGGACTCGTCGAGCATCATATCTTTCTTCTAGGCTTTTCGTGAAGAACTCTGACCATCGGGTCGGTGGTCTTCCTGCAGTACGTTTGACATCCCGAGAAATCCAGTCACTAACAGCTCTTGTCCATCGGTTATCATTCATACGCATTACATGTCCGGCGGCCCACCTTCGACTGTTTGGTGTATAGAACGGCATTTTTGATTTTCGATCGCTGACGTAGGTCGGAGCTTCGGATACCATCCCCTACTTGTGTGAAACGGGATACTCCTAGCATCGTCCTTTCGACTGCGCGTTCGATAACGCTGAGTGATCTTTCATCCTTCTTACGTAGCGACCAGGTTTCTGACGCATACTAGGGCAGGAAGAACCGTTGAGTCGAAAAGGTGGGCACGGAGTCGGGTGTTCTTTGTTCTCTTCACTACATTCTCGATGCTCTTGAAAGCTCCCCAAGCCGCTCGTTTCCTTCTGCTCAGCTCTGGAGGTAAGTCGTTCATCATACTGATTTCCCGACCTAGATAGACATAACTGGAGCATTCGGAGATATTCGTTCCGTTGAGCGTGAATGGGGCAAACGAAACCAATCCGTTCTGCATGAACATCGTTTTCTTGAGATTTAGTCGAAGACCAATCTTTCCATATGCTTTATCAAAGTCCGCAAGCATACGTTCCGCTTGGCTAATGTCTGGTGTTATAAGAGCGGTGTCATCAGCAAAAGCGATGACGATGCAATTGCTGATTATCGATTTTTACTCCCATGTTGTCCAATTCCTGTGTTCGAATGACGTTCTCCAATGTAGCGGTAAATAATTTTTGTGAAATGATATCGCTTTGCCTAACCCCTGTTTTGACGTTGTTGTCAATATCGTTGTAGGATGGTAATTTCTTGATTTATTCAAGAACGAGCTGACGTTTCGGTGGATTTCGTCTTCCTCAGAGCCTGGAAAGGTCAGCATGACTGCAATCTACCCAGCCAGACACTTACATAACCAAACAGAGAAAAGGCTAAACCAAGATTTCAATCACATTGAACACAGAATGGATTCATCGCATACTCACCGCTTCCTATGAGTCCTCCACTAGATATATCTCGTGGAGACCAACCGCACAGAGTTTACATGGAAGTATAATGTGCCTCTCACATCAAAACAATCAAATCTTTCGGGTCAGGAAAATGAGGTCCGTTTATTTTAGTGTGTTTAGCTATTTGATACTTAAGTAAAGCTTGCTGAGCATTGAAACGTCGAGGCTGGGTATACTCACGGGTAGCTTGCCACTCTCTTCTAGAGTAGTTGGTGAACTTGGAGGCGACTCCTAACTGCCTCCCCAATACTTCTCTGTCAGCTAATTGCAGGCTTTTGGCAGAATTGACTCGTAGATTACAATCCGCATAAACGAGAGTACATTCCACACATCCATGCATGAATACATCCTCTTAAATACAGAAGGCATGTGTCAAATCGTTGCAGGATAGACAAGGAGTCCATCCCCTGGATCCACCTACCTGTCTCAGCGAAGCACAGCTCACTTCGGCCCGCAGTTAACCCTCTATCTGCCACCTAGAGACGTCCCGGGTTGCTTCGCGACTGATCAACTATATATATATTTTCGAAACCCTGCTTGCTCGCACGGCTGTCCTTCGTCCGGTGTTCTGTCAGTCCTGTTCAGGATGACTCGAGTGAAAAGTTTGTAGGCGACGGACACCAAGCAGATTGGGCGATAGTTGCCTATGTCGTGTCCTTCTTGAACAACAACACGGTCCTGCTGGTCTTCCACTGAGTAGGGACCTTGCATTCAGACAGGTAACGTGTAAAGAGCAGAGCCAGTGTGCTTACGAGGACTGGCGGAAGGTTCTTCAGATGTTCTGATCTTATCCTGTCCGGACCTGGTGCTGTTCGATTTTTCACCGACGAAATGGCATGTCGGATTTCGGAAAGGAGAACCGGTGGTACAATTGGCCCTGAGATTTTAGCAGCCTCTCCGTACTTGTCCTAGCCAACGCTGCGAAATTGGGGTTTCTTTCGGTGTCAGGGGAATGAGGCCCTTTTTTTTTGCTGTGTTTAGCATATTTGATACCCACGTATGGCTTGCTGGGCTCTGAACGTGGGGCTGGGTGTACTCATGGGTACTCATGGTTGCCAGGCTCTCCCAAAGTGGTCATGGAGCTTCGTACACACAGTATTGCTCTGTGGTTCGATTCCACCAGGTTCATCAACCACCTTTCTGTTAAGCTTGTGTGGGACGATGAAAACACGGGCCCGGAGGTCCGGATAGGTACGCAGTCAACTCTAATAATGCTTAGTAGTCGAATGCATGGTACATCCATAAGGGACGGAAAACGATCAACGCTGCAAACTTTGTATTTTATAACAGTTCCCAAAATCGACTTTCTATTAACCTCGGCACTGGATTATAAATGCGTCGTTTTCCTTCTCAGCAATCGCGAGGTTGTTAAACAGCATAGGTTTAGTTCCATACAATAAGAGACATACAATACAATCGTAGCTGACGTTTCGGCAGAATCGCCTTCTTCAGAGCCGTTTTTCTACGTGCCTTCCACTGAGTCGAGTCGTCAACCATATGCGACGCTGATCAGTAGTTCTTCCTCACTGGGAGGCACGTAGAAAAGCGGCTCTGAAGAAGGCGATTTCTGCCGAAACGTCAGCTACGATTGTATTGTATGTCTCTTATTGTATGGAAGTAAACGTATGCTGTTTAACAACCTCGCGATTGCTGAAAAGGGAAACGACGCATTTGTATTTTATATTCTATATGTTTTACATGACCCAACCTGACATCTTTTGCGGATCCTGGCACTTCTTCCATCCAATTTTTTCCTTAACACTCACTATCTATGAATATCATTGTATTTGCTTGCTAGTTTAACTTCTGCTTGAAGAGTTTTGTCTTCTTTTGATGTCATTAAATGCTAGCTAACTAGGCTTTCCATGGAGACTTCCATTCTAGGGCTTTTCTAGGGCTTTACCACCGACCTCTATGGATAGGATCTGTTAAGGTTCTGACTCGAGAGAGGCGAGGGTTGGTTGAAATATTTATGGATTAGTGTATCTATGTATGCCATACATATTTATATTTCATATACGCTTATATATATGTATATATAAACATACATATATATATATGTATATATAAACATACGTGTGCGAAATATAAATATGTATGGAGATGCTGAGACATGAGCATGATTCGGAACGTCAGCTGGGCTTCGAACCCTGGATTGCCCTTTCCAGGGGCTCGTGTGTTATCTACTGTACCAATGGAGGAAGCTCCTGCTTTGACTTTCTCTTAGCAAGTTTTTTTTTACCCTAACAGTGCTATCATCAGTCAAACGTCAACTGGATTGATCTGCTGAGAAATCAACATTGGACCTAGGTAGGCTGAAGCTGTAGTGGAAATCAAAATCGAAATCGAAACCAAGCACTCCTACGCATTTAACAGTGTACTCAGCCATGAAAAAGAAGTAGGTTAAAAATAAAAATGAAAACATTAATATGCACATTGCACATGTTTAATATATAGTTCTATATCTACATGTTTGTAATGCGTATATGGGGTAGGTATATCGCAGTAGTTAGTGATGCCGTCGATCGCGAAGCAAAAGGCCTTTCTCCATTCCCGGCGCAAACACTCTCCTCCAATCCACATGGGAACACGTTAGCCTGGCTCTCTTCAAGTTTGCAAGGAGAACTGAGTCGACCAACATTCTACGAAAGTTATAAAGAAGATGAAATCCTCAAACAGCAGCTGAAACAACACGCCAGCTGTTTGAAGACCACAGTGATGCTGAGGTATTTGCAAAACTCCGACCGCAGGTGTATGAGGTGGAGAGTGAACGCGCTACTACATTTTCCGGGGGCTAACGCGTTCACCACTACACTATGCGGTCCCTTCGTTTCGTCTGTCTCTTAGGCTAGCTCTATCGATCAGTGCCATCAGCAGTCACCAGTCATTGAGGTTGTGGTTGTATTACACATAACACCCTAAAGGATAAAGAGGGCGCGTGTGGCGCAGTGGTTGGAGGCGCCACTGCGACGCGCACGTGAAATGCGCCCATGGCCCACCAAGCCTTCCATCATTCCGGGGTCGGCAAATTGGTACCAGACTTCTCTGGGAGGATAGCAGCACTGGCTCGATACATAGGCCTGCCACCGCGAGTCATTGTAAAGGCCAGATATGCATTCAATCACCTCTAACGATACTTAATGAAGTCGAATGCATGGCCCATCCCTCAGGGATTGATCAACGCCGAGAGCTTTAAAGGATAATGTAGTAGGCAGTAAATAAAAAGTTTAACATTGTTCAAAAACCATTGTGGATGTTGGATGTGAGGAAAGGCATCAAATGGAAGAAATGCTGGCATCGGCGTGGTGACTGTGTTGATGTTGATGGGTCGTGTCAAATGTAAGAGTAAAAGAT
This sequence comes from Angiostrongylus cantonensis, assembly GCA_009735665.1. Lineage (NCBI taxonomy): Eukaryota > Metazoa > Nematoda > Chromadorea > Rhabditida > Metastrongylidae > Angiostrongylus > Angiostrongylus cantonensis. Next base: position 266,750 of record MQTX01000153.1, on the reverse strand, counting down.
ATGTGTCAAGAATGATACTCCACGTTGAACTATTTTTAAATAACTCGTATTCTCCAGGTGGGAAGAACCTCATCACTGTAAAGTAGCTGACACTTTAACTACTGAATCTTCACGTAAACTTTTTATTGTCAAAAAAGGGAAAAATTTGAGGGTTGGTGAAGAAAAGAATGGTGTTCATTTCAGATGCCTACCACAGAGCCGTCCAGCATCGGCTATGGCACACGCAGACTGTCGCAAAATTTCACACAAACCATACGATCCGTATGACTCAACAGGAAGCGATACAAGTAACAACGACTCGAGGTGCCCGACACGCAGTGGATCGGCCACACCGGTTATCGACAGGGAATCCAAGTAGGACCAATGCTATTAATAAAAGAATAAACGCATGTCACAGTAACGTATGTCCAAATTGGAGAAAAAAGGCTTGGGCACCAAAAAGGCCTTACTGAGCGACAGTGCTGCAAGTTGAAGCTGTCTTTTTTTTTCTTGTTTATTTATTGTGATTTAAATTGGAGCTTCAACGGCAAAAGTCTTTAGGGATTACTATAGTCGCAGATACACTCTCTAAACGTTGCCATGAACAAATTCACCAAAATTCTCATTTGTTATTAGAACCGTCGGGTTTCGCACAATTTTTAACTTGTGTGGATGTCGACAGTGAAATAGGCTATCTCCGCCATCGATGACTTACTCACAACTCCATTGAGACTGCCGAGATTCCTTGAATATACCCATAGTTTTCAAACCAGTCATTGCTTCAAGAAACTTGAAAGTCTGGCTTTCTTAAACAACAGGATGGGGAGCTAATCAACTATCCACATCGAAACCATATTTTTGGCTAGGATTTCTCCAATTACAAATCTACTCGATAAGACGGCGAAGGAAGCAAAAGCATCTCGTTAACATAGCTATTACAACGATTTGTACAAGTATTAGAGTTCAATTCACTGAAGTTCCTTTTTTGGTAAATTTTTCTGATGTGGTTTGGTTATGTTTCATTTCAGACCAAGAGCGTTGATATCACTGAGGCTGTCTGGTTTACTTCTTGAATCTTCTTCTGCCACTCAGTTGTGCTGATTTACTTATTACAGCGAAGGAGCTGCAATAGTTTTCCACAGTGGACCACCCATTTTCAATCCACTTACTGATGTGTTCGCCTTCCCTCCCTGTTCTCAGTAAAAGTTGAAAGTTAAAGTACCTCTAGACCAATTGAGTATCAATGGACTCCTTACAACACAGGAAAATTTTAATACTAATCAAGTGCTAGAATGATGGGACGAGAACCATTATGACAAGCTAAATGTGAAATGGTCAGGTTAATACTTCGCTCACAATCTAAATACGTCCAGTACTGAAGCAGGACTATGACCAAGGTTGTGTCCATACTCATGGAAGTAAATGATTCGCATTATTTCAATTGATTTTGAAGCCCTTTTGTATTTTTAAAAGAGCAATGCCTTTCCTTATCCGTAAAGTTTTATGCATGGATATGAATAAAGTCCAAATGCTCGAGGGGGACTGGAACACTAATGGTTACCGTAAGAGCATTTTCTCGGTGACTCTATGTGAGCGATGTTCACCTAGGTTTTATTTCTAAAGTCCAGAGGTCTACACAAAAGCGCTGGTCAACAGTTTGTCTATTTTTTAATGTCTTTGTTAATCGTCAATTCCTTAATTTTCTTGCCACCAATACATACATTGCTATAGTTCAATTCCATTTTTAGCTTCAATCTGAGAGGTTGAGACTCGTTTAAAAATTTGGCTAGAAAACAAGTTTTCCGAGCTTTATATTCGAGGAAGAGGGTCAGGTTAATGTATAGTTCAATATTTCACCTTGATGTGCAGTTAGTTTTATGTCGCACAGGGTTCGAATGGAGACGATGGAACGTCAGCTGGCTGGCTTGTCCAGTCTTGTGCACTCAGCACTGGTTAGCAAAGGAATGAGTGAGAGCAATCGAAAACACATGGCCGATCTCCGAAGGGAGGTAGGAATTTGTGACTCCTATCAAAATGGCTTTGAGACCACTCAGTTCGAAATCAAATCGCTGACAGTCTGTTTTTTAAGCAGCAAAACGACTGTATAAGCATGATTTCGTTCAGCAGGACATAATGATGTCTCGCAATGCACCGTTGATGTTTCCAGGTTCCGCGATTGCGTGAAAATTTTGAAGATCTAAGTATCACTTTCTATCCTTTAAAAAATTGGATTTTGAACAAGCTTATGACTAAAGGGACATTATAGAAAAATTCCGCTTACGGTTAAATAGAGAGAACAAAATCTCCATCATAGGTCGGCCAGGTTCTCAGCTTCCCTGGTTATCAAAGGTTACCGGCAGTTGTCGAAAAGCTCGCTTGATCGCAAAAGTATTCAATGGGATTCAAGTTCGGGTTCTTCGAAACTGCAGTTTAATGTAACGTAGTTTAGCAACAGTGAGTGTACGGTATAATTGTACCGCTCGCAAGTATGTATTAAAGCGCGATAGAAATCTCATTTATTAGCTACTTCCTTTTAAGTAGTTAAAGAAAATTACAACTTTAAAAATGGCACCCTATCCTGAGAAATCTGGATTTCGACAGATTTCAGTGATATAGTTCAGATCATGGCGCTACACACGGACTCCGAACGAGCCGCTTCGGAAGAGCCGCCGTCACTGCCAGACAGCGTATCGACACACGCTCAGCACCAACTCGAGCACATACGCCACAAGCTCCATCAGGCTAGCACAGACATGAAGCAGTTGCGACGCACCGCACAGGTTCGGAAGTATCCGTATTCTTAGATCATTTTAGGCAGTTTTCATAATTTATAAGTTCGCTTTACGACATCAGCATGCTTCTTATTCACTATTGAGCGCTAATGTGTTCTGAAGGATGCCTGTTCAACAGCATAAAGTGCCGCTAAATGTTTACGAATCAGAAGAGATTCTAGTTCAGCAAGTTTATGTTTTTTCGATGAGCAGATCCGAGTTTGTTAATACTCAACATCGGCCAACGTTTTGAACAATTTTGCTTTCCTCGGAGCGTGGATGGGGGCGAATTGATACGAAATCTACTCAGCATAATTCTTTCATAACGCGAAAGGACAAACTTAAAGCTTTGATTTAGATTGCATGGAAGAAAGCTTCTTTTAAGGATTCACCGTTTTGTTCTTCATAAATCTTCCAGTTAGTTGACAGAGACCAGATGCACAGAGTCGCGCATGGGTGAAAAATGTGCCCGGCTCAGGTCAAAAAATCATCCAAAGCTATGGCGCGAGGTCATGCCGATCACAAGGCATTCCTCTCTGCGATTGGTCTTTGGGTTTTTGAAATTTATGCAAAACGCTTCAAGAGTCTTGTGCGCAAATGTTCCACATTCTTGGGCGAGGCTAATGACTTTTATTTCACGTTCTCCGTTATGCCATTCTGTGTATTTAATGCAGTTTTTCTTGATGTTAAGTTTCCCACTTAGGTGCTTTTTCCTAATAAGGACACCGCGAGATTTAACAGTATTTGTCTCTAACGCTTTAGAGATATTAGGTAAACCGTACCACACCTGATTCAAATGCCGCTTTTGTCTTTAGGACAAATCGTTCGTCCGCCATAGGCAATCACACAAGCGTTTTTGAATTAGCTGACGACTCAGTGTTCGGTAGTGCAATCACTTCCAGCGACTTCACTTGACATTTCCTTCTTCAGGCACCGCTTTATATCCGTGATTCACTTTGTTACAAACAAAAGTTGCGTGAAAAGGAGCGTTTTTGTTTCAAGGAACTTATACTAGGGACAGGTGAGAAGGTGCAATATTCCCATACCCATGGTTCGATCCCGCGCCTCCGGCTCAGTAACAAGCTCTTCAATTTTGCAAGGCAGACAAATTAGAGTTATCTGGGAGGATAACATCACTGACTTGTTACATCATTAGTCCATCGCATGCTATTGAATAGGACACATTTGTGTTTAATCTAGTCTGGAATTCTTGGTGAAGTCAGATGCATTTCTCATCTCGCAGAGATTGATAAGCTCTATCCTTTACCCCCTTATTCTTTGATGGCTCAGCTTCATCTCTGAATCTCTTCGAAGGAGCCAATGTGTCGTAACCATTGGAAATAGGTAATTGTCGCGTTAATTTGAATGAATCCTCTTTTCGCTTTCTTTTCTTGTTCAACAGTCGCGAGGTTGTTATACAGCATACATTTACTTCCATAGAAAAACACACAATACAACACAACAGTAGCTGACGTTTCGGCAGTATCGCCTTCTTCAGTGCCTGGAAGGGTATGCTGATATACAATTTATTGCGCCAAACACATCAGTAACACTTACAAAAAGACGAAACACTCTATGACAATTACATTATCAACAGCTTCTCGAAAAACTCACCGCTTTTTTACATGACTTCCAATGAGGAAAGGTAGAACAGTTGATTATAGTCGCATATGGTTTACGACTGCGCCTCCCCATATCAGAAATTGATCCAAAGATACGGGGCCAGGTTCGCGTCTGACCTCTGGGCATTCTTCCCTGCTATTCATTGCGGAATTTTTGGCATTTATCCAAAAAGCCTCTAGAAGTTTGCACGTTGGTGTCTTAGTCTCCTGTGCGAGGATATTGACTTTAACTTCAAAATCGTCTCCGCTATGGTTTTGTATCCGATGCGTGCCTAGTGGAGTACTTTGTCTTGCTTTTCGTTTGCCATCTAGGTGTTCTTTTATACGGATACACAACGGTCAGCCCGTTTCGCCAATATATTCATCTCCGCAATCATTGCAAGCGATCAGGTATATCGCACCTGAACTCTTGCAATCATCGTCCCTCGTAACAGCCGATGGCCGATGAAAAGTAACATCACTAAGATGTTCCTCCGTTATGTTAACATCTAACTGCCGAGGAATAACGACGAACTCTCCTCCTTTATCACTAACTGATAGTCTAATATTGTCTTTGAATTTATCAATTCTCTAATTTCTCGCATACCACATATTTGCGCGGCTGTGAGATTAGAGATATACTTTCTATCGCCCTATGCGACTATTATCAGAAGAGTAAAGAATTTGTTGGCGGTTGTTTCTTGAAGAAAAAAATCATACATACATACATACATCGCACATACACATACACATACACTTACACATATACACATACACACACACGCACGCAGGCACGCATACACGTAGGCAGGTACGCACGCAGCACATACTCTGCACAGCATGATGACATTCGAACTTTCAACAAAATTATCAAATGTAACGTAACAGTAAAGTTATCGCTAGAACATTTATTTGGCCTTTGTTATCGATTTTGGTAAAAAGAGTGAACGAAGTATAGCAAAACTACACTTTAGGTGAATGCTCAGCATGCACGAAATTACATACGCGAAGCAGCGGAAGAGATTATTCGACTAGTAAATCAGAAGGTTTCGCTCACAGTTTCATCTACAGAAGTTCTGTTGGCAAGTGTTTATTGCCATCAATTCTTTATACTGTACTAGGGTAGTCCACGTTAGATTTTTAGGCTATGGGAAATGAGTGCAATTCGTCCACGAAGGAGAACGAAACCAAAGGGCAAAAGAGACATGAAGAGCGACTGTTGCGACTACTCGACGGTCTCACGTACGTTGTCGTTGAATATTCGTCCAAACTGTCTCATTTAGCGAAGATGGTTGACCTCTCGTAAAGCTTGAGCAGTTAACCTAATGTTCTATTCAAAACGGCACACATCATCTTCTACAACACTGCAATCTTTAAGCAGATTTTGCCATAGATAAGATCGCAGCCTCCGAATGGTTTACCACATCATAGTGGCTGGGAGGTGTTTCTGAGTGCCGGACTACGATGTACAGCGAGGGGTTCGTCCCCAGGTAGGGTCTCCCAAGCTGAGAAGAAGTCCGCTGTTTCCATCAGGAAGCCTAGCTAAGAGTAAACCAAGACCAGGATCCACCACCGTCTTGGTATCAAAGTCGCATGATGGTAAATCTCCCTCTGATCCACAAGGACTTCGACTGCCTGTCGTGGTGACGACCTGGGGCAAACTTTGGCCAGGCTGTCCTCGGGATTCCAGGAAACCTCGATGGCTTAACCAGCAAATCTTCGAAAATGGTGATTATACTGGGGCACGCACAACTAGTGATGATGGCCCGTTCAAGTATCAAGAGATCGCAGCACGACTGCTGTTTGAGCACCGACGAGGAAAATACCGTATCGGACATCGAGCCAGCCATTCTGACATTGCAAGTCGAAAGTGGTGCAAAATGTCTTTTCTCTGGTTTTTTTCAACCCAAAAAAGGCTTCTGACTTGATCTTATGATATTATAAACAGTCCGACCGCCAAAGGTATAGTTTGTTTCAGCACGGTTCAATATTTAATGGTACGAAATTACTTATGGAGAATCAATATTCAGTAAAGAAGATTTACAACGGGACTTATTGTTACTGCATGGACAGTCATCACATTTACTACGATGATCTTGCCACTTGCATTCGATTCGTTTCATATTCGTCGTCCACAAGATTCCTCAAATATTTCGCAAATTGTCTTGGCTGCTGCTTGAGGATTTCGTTCTCTTCGTCTGTTCTATGAACGTCACATGGTGCAAGTAGATCCGATTCTCTTTGCTGTGTTGGAGATAGCCAACCAAAGGTTTCCTGTGTGATTATACTGGGGCACGCACAACTAGTGATGATGGCCCGTTCAAGTATCAAGAGATCGCAGCACGACTGCTGTTTGAGCACCGACGAGGAAAATACCGTATCGGACATCGAGCCAGCCATTCTGACATTGCAAGTCGAAAGTGGTGCAAAATGTCTTTTCTCTGGTTTTTTTCAACCCAAAAAAGGCTTCTGACTTGATCTTATGATATTATAAACAGTCCGACCGCCAAAGGTATAGTTTGTTTCAGCACGGTTCAATATTTAATGGTACGAAATTACTTATGGAGAATCAATATTCAGTAAAGAAGATTTACAACGGGACTTATTGTTACTGCATGGACAGTCATCACATTTACTACGATGATCTTGCCACTTGCATTCGATTCGTTTCATATTCGTCGTCCACAAGATTCCTCAAATATTTCGCAAATTGTCTTGGCTGCTGCTTGAGGATTTCGTTCTCTTCGTCTGTTCTATGAACGTCACATGGTGCAAGTAGATCCGATTCTCTTTGCTGTGTTGGAGATAGCCAACCAAAGGTTTCCTGTGTGGATTGGTGGAGAGTACTGGGGAGGAGTTCGAATCAGCACCATGCCTCCTGATGCACTGCATTACTAACCACTCCGCTAGAATTCGTAACAGCACGCGTTTGTGAAGTGGGTAATGTCGAATGACAGCACAGGAACTCTTCGCCGAACGAGAGCGATGCTCGTCCTCAAAAACCATTCACGCAGGCTCTGCTTTGAATGCTTAATATGACAATTCTTCAACTTCATCAACACTGTCAAAGCTCCTACTTATTCCTAACCGCTAGGAAAACGCCTTCCTCCTCAAACTAAACGCTTTGAATAACGACAAATCATGGAAGAACTTTACCTGCTGTTTTGTTTCTGAGGAGGTAATATCATCATAATCCCTAGAAGTTTTAACGAAATCGACTTCATGCCATTTTTGGCTCTGTAATTGATATTTTGGGAAAAAAGTGTGCTTTTTTTCTCAATGATATATTATAAAATGTAGTCATTTGTTGAAAGATTGGTAGTACACTCCTATAAGAAGCGACGCCTCGTCCTCAACATTACACTTATGGGCACAAAGTTTCAGGAAGTTCGAGAATAACGTGGAGACTGTCAGGAACAGTGTTTTAACAAACAACAGGAAGCTTAGGATGTCCGAGGTTGAGCTACTCACAGAGGGCCTCACACAAATTGGAAGGGAAGCCGCATCTTTGAAAAGTCAGTTACAACTTTTAGTAACCTTAATCAATATGTATTCTTTCTTTGATGAGCTTACACGAGGTTGATAATAATATTTATTATCGGCTAACGTTTCGACGTCTTCGTCTTCATCAGAGCCGATGATCCGAGTCGATGATCCACGCTTGTTATTCGCCTCGATGTGGCGGCTTCGCCTTCGTGTCGAGTCAGGTCTTCTTCAGCGGTCCATCTCCTCGAATGAGGCATACTCCTTCAGTGATGCCCTTTTATACACGATGCTGATGGTGGATATAATGATAATGTCCGTTGATAACTACTTGTTTTTCTTCCGGACATATATCAGTAACCTTGTCAAGAAAAAATGATCCCAAAAAATAAGCAGCTTTTAACGATGGTTACACCTACATGCAGTATTTTCCTCCTTACCTATTTCTTGAAGATCGTTTTATTAAATTTCTCTATTTTATCACAGCGGACTTCCCATCGATACAAGCTGGGATACAGTCAAGAATAAAGACAGACATGGAGAGGATCGTAAGAGAGGAGAAGTACATCCGCGACCAGACAGCTGTCATAGATCAGAGCCTCCGCAGGTACATATTTGTCCTTTTGTCTTTTCATATAGATTGAAACGAGATGATAGGTGTTTTTACTCAGATGCAAAGCACTGGCTAACATCATGGTGACGATGAAGAAACTTGCATTGGTTCAAGATACCACAATGCACCGAAGCAAGAAGGTAAATCTTATTCAGGGTCCGAAATTTGATAAATTATGTGAAGACTGGCAGTTTTTGTCCCATTGATGTTGTTAGTGTACATGATCAGTTACTGAAAGGTCCTAAAGGTAATTCCACGAATCACATACACAGACATTAGCCAGCGATGCCGCTACCATGGCGCTGATTCCTGGCCATGTTGGAGAATGATTCCTCCATTCACAATTCAACAACCAACAATACGTCTACTCACGGCGACGCTGGTATACGGTGTAAAATAAAGGATAAAGCTCTTCACCTTGATCAATCCCTTACGGATGCGCCATGCATTCGACTTCACTTGATATCGTTTGAAGTTATTAAATGAATATTTTGCCTATACAACAACTAGTGGTGGCTTTCAATGTATCGAGCCAGTTCTGCTATCCTTCCAGACAAATCTGGTACCAATTTGCCGACCATGGAGCAATGGAGGGCTTGGTGAGCCAGGGACGGGGAATCGATTCCATCTGTATTCCAAAGCACCTCTGACCATTACGCCACCACACGCATCCCTTTACAGTATACTTGATACTTGGTACTTGAACGGCCCATCCTCACTAGTTGTGCGGACCCCAGCATAATCATCATTTTTCGGAGATTTGCTAGTTAAGCCATTGTTGTTCCCTGGTGCCCCGAGGCCAGCCTAGCCAAAGTCTGCCCCAGGTCATCATCACCATAAGTATTCATCGCATTTGTGGCTCAGAGTTATTAAATGAATATTTTGCCTATACAACATTTAGTGGTGGCTTTCAATGTATCGAGCCAGTTCTGCTATCCTTCCAGACAAATCTGGTACCAATTTGCCGACCATGGAGCAATGGAGGGCTTGGTGAGCCAGGGACGGGGAATCGATTCCATCTGTATTCCAAAGCACCTCTGACCATTACGCCACCACACGCATCCCTTTACAGTATACTTGATACTTGGTACTTGAACGGCCCATCCTCACTAGTTGTGCGGACCCCAGCATAATCATCATTTTTCGGAGATTTGCTAGTTAAGCCATTGTTGTTCCCTGGTGCCCCGAGGCCAGCCTAGCCAAAGTCTGCCCCAGGTCATCATCACCATAAGTATTCATCGCATTTGTGGCTCAGAGGGAGATTTACCACTACACGGCTGGTTTGATACCAAGACAGTGGTGGTTACTAGTATTGGTTTACTCTTAGCTGGGCTTCCTGATGGAAATAGACTCCTCAGCCTGGCGGGAGGATGAATCTACCGGTTGTACATCGTAGCCCGACACCCAGGAACACTTCCCAGCCACAATGAGGCGGTAAACCGCTGGGAAGCATTTGTACTATAACCAACATAAATATCTAGCACATGCTTCCATTCCATTGAAAGTTAATGTATCCATCTTTCTCACTTCTGTGCATTTTGCTTCTTCTGACTTCCAATGGTTTCTGTATGAAACAACGGCCGATATCATCATCCAGTTGCTGACGTCTCTGCGCAGTAAATAATCCTTAAATGTGGCACCTCACCGATTCCTTAACGTCCGAACGGTACCGTATAGGACGTTGTATAGCGTATCTTTAAAACCTAACAAACATTAAAGGGAAATAAGTATGGTACCACTTCATGCAAACAATATTCTCGTCGAGTCCTCCTGAGTGTGTTTGACATAGCACTCTTCTCTCGACTATTACACGTATTCCATAAATTCCTTCCTATGCGCGATAAGACGTTCTACGAACATTCAAGCATGGACCTATATCTTGCCATTATTTTGCAAATCCTTACAATTCGGAAAGGTTGCTAGATTTTCTCTGCATGTAAGCATTTTACCACTCCTGTGAGGACGCTTAATTTTACGTGTCTTTTACATTGGAGGGCGTCTAATTTCATATCGCTACGAATTTGTGTTTTTCGACAAGAGACAATAACTTCTCGGTAACTAGAGTACTTGAGTTGTTGAGAACACGAAGCCTTATGGAAAAGACTTTGCACCATCAGTCTAGAGGAAAGCATGGTCTGTAAGCTACTACTAATTTTACGTTATTAGGTCCAGGAGCGCGCGTGGCACAGTGGTCGGAGGCGCCACTGTGGCGCGCACGTGAAACGCGCCCATGGCCCACCAAGCCTACCATCCCTCCGGGGTCGGCAAATTGGTCCCAGACTTGTCTGGGAGGATAGCAGCACTGGCTCGATACATCGGCAGGCCACTGCGAGTCATTGTAAAGGCCAGATATGCATTCAATCACCTCCAACGATACTTAGTGAAGTCAAGGGCGCATCCCTCAGGGATTGATCAACGTCGAGAGCTTTTTTTTAGGTCCACCGCACAATGGCGCAACTAGTTTGTATTTTATGCTAAGCCTGTTTATCTTTTTTTATGACAGCTGACATTCCATGCGATAAGATCCATTACTGTGATTGGACATTACCTTCTAACAATTTACCGTCTCAATGCGGCTGGGAGGTATTCCTGGGTGTCGGGCTGCGATGTACAACGGGTACATTCATCCTCACAACATGGTCTCCCAAGCTAAGAAAGAGTCCGGCGTTTCCATCAGGATATGCATTCAATCACCTCCAACGATACTTAGTGAAGTCAAGGGCGCATCCCTCAGGGATTGATCAACGTCGAGAGCTTTTTTTTAGGTTCACCGCACAACCGCGCAACTAGTTTGTATTTTATGCTAAGCCTGCTTATCTTTTTTTATGACAGCTGACATTCCATGCGATAAGATCCATTACTGTGATTGGACATTACCTTCTAACAATTTACCGTCTCAATGCGGCTGGGAGGTATTCCTGGGTGTCGGGCTGCGATGTACAACGGGTAGATTCATCCTCACAGCAGGGTCTCCCAAGCTAAGAAAGAGTCCGGCGTTTCCATCAGGAAGTCCAGCTAAGAGTAAACCAATACTAGGATCCACCACTTAACAATTTACCGTCTCAATGCGGCTGGGAGGTATTCCTGGGTGTCGGGCTGCGATGTACAACGGGTACATTCATCCTCACAACATGGTCTCCCAAGCTAAGAAAGAGTCCGGCGTTTCCATCAGGAAGTCCAGCTAAGAGTAAACCAATACTAGGATCCACCATTGTCCTGGTATCAAACCAGCCACATAGTGGTAAATCTCCTTCTGATCCACAAATGCGATGACTACCTATGGTGGTGATGACCTGAGGCAGACTTTGGCTAGGCTGACCTCGGAACTCCAAAGAACCACAGTAGCTAAACCATCAAAACTCCGGAAAAATGGAAAATATACTGGGACGCGCACAACTAGTGAAGACGGCCCATCCAAATATCCAACTAGGTAAGATTGGAAATTAAGCAACACTCAATTACCATTTAACTTATGGATCAATGGACTCGTTCGAAAAGAGGTTTTTTGTACTAATCTTTCTAATTGGAGTACATAACCTCTTCCGCCCGAGGCCCGCCTCACCTGGTTGTAAATGCTATCGAACGAATACGAAAGGTGCAGAAAAAAAGCGCTAGGCACAGTACTAATCACAATATCTAAACCCAAATCACGCCTATAGAGCTCACATCGTCTAGCAATTCTTCTTAGTCACTTCTGAGCCACTTATTCGAATAGCTCGTCTTCCTCAAAAGACTTGCCTACTCCGGCACAAGCATTCAGTGAATGCTGTGTGCTAAAAATTCGAAACTATGCATGCAAATTGCCTCACCGATGTCGGGATTACCCAGCCCACATTACCTTAACTGAGCTAAAGGATAGATGTTCGAACTCTTAGTCTTGTATGACAAAGCCGAGTATTGAACTTCTGCTTTATATTGAGTTCCATACCTAATGGTACTTCACGTTGCGGTTATTCTCACGTGCATACTTGGATGGTCCATCTTCACGAGCTGTGCGGAACCTAGCACATATGCCATTTGTTCCTTTCCCTCGCAATTGTACTCCATGGTGGTGGTCTTCTTCAAGCATGGTAGCGCGTGCGAATCTCATGCTGTGATCTGTAAAACAACTGCAGCTGCGAGTACAGCTGATTAACTTTGTTTACCAACACGTTCGCCCAACGTGTAGGTGGACGTCCAAGGAGACGCTTGGAGTCCACTCTATTGTGCTTTCCGTCCATCTATCGTCTGTTCTTCTCATTATGTGACCGGCCCATCTATGTATCGTTATGGATGTATATTCTCCCGGATCTCGAAGAGATTTCGAAGGTCAGAGCTTCGCATTCAGGCTAGATATTGAAAGTGCCAGTTATATTTTAGAAAACATCGTTCAAGCGCTCTGTGAGTGGTGCAAAGAATTCTTGACGTGGTAGAGGTGTCAACCCACATCTCTGCAGCATAACAGAGTGCTGAAAGGACCGTAAAATCGGAGATGAGCGCGGATTTTCGGGTCCTTCAGCTGGTCGGTGGTCTCTTTGAGAGGCCCGAATACGGTCCAAGCTGCTCTCCTTCTGTCTAGTTCTTCCTTCATGCTGTTTCCATGTCCATTGATCGCCCAAGGTATACGTGCGAGGTGGTCTCTGCAATGAGAGAGCCATCCAATTCAGTTTTTTTCGCCTTCGAATGATGGATATTTCATGAACTGGATCTTTTTTCGACTTGTGCGCAGCCCGATCATTCCGGATCTCGAAGAGATTTCGAAGGCCAGAGCTTCGCATTCAGGCTAGATATTGAAAGTGCCAGGTATATTTGAGAAAACATCGTTCAAGCGCTCTGTGAGTGGTGCAAAGAATTCTTGACGTGGTAGAGGTGTCAACCCACATCTCTGCAGCATAACAGAGTGCTGAAAGGACCGTAAAATCGGAGATGAGCGCGGATTTTCGGGTCCTTCAGCTGGTCGGTGGTCTCTTTGAGAGGCCCGAATACGGTCCAAGCTGCTCTCCTTCTGTCTAGTTCTTCCTTCATGCTGTTTCCATGTCCATTGATCGCCCAAGGTATACGTGCGAGGTGGTCTCTGCAATGAGAGAGCCATCCAATTCAGTTTTTTTCGCCTTCGAATGATGGATATTTCATGAACTGGATCTTTTTTCGACTTGTGCGCAGCCCGATCATTTTCCCCGCTTCGTTGAGCTCGTTGATCATCATCTCTGCTTCGTTAGTACTTCTTGAGAAGATGACAATGTCGTCGGCAAAACGAAGGTTTGATAGGAATTTTACATCAATACCTATGTCTTTCTCATCCTAATTCTAATGTGGCTATTCTAATGAATTGAAAAGAGTGCTGAAAGGACCGTAAAATTGGAGATGAGCGCGGATTTTCGGCTCCTTCAGCTGGTCGGTGGTCTCTTTGAGAGGCCCGAATACGGTCCAAGCTGCTCTCCTTCTGTCTAGTTCTTCCTTCATGCTGTTTCCATGTCCATTGATCGCCCAAGGTATACGTGCGAGGTGGTCTCTGCAATGAGAGAGCCATCCAATTCAGTTTTTTTCGCCTTCGAATGATGGATATTTCATGAACTGGATCTTTTTTCGACTTGTGCGCAGCCCGATCATTTTCCCCGCTTCGTTGAGCTCGTTGATCATCATCTCTGCTTCGTTAGTACTTCTTGAGAAGATGACAATGTCGTCGGCAAAACGAAGGTTTGATAGGAATTTTACATCAATACCTATGTCTTTCTCATCCTAATTCTAATGTGGCTATTCTAATGAATTGAAATGTCGTAAGCATTGAGCGCAACAATTGACAATGACAGTACTTTGAAGCAAAACAAACTTGCATCTAGCTGCCACTATAACGCTAAAACTTGCTAATCACACTTCTGTATTCTCTAGACTCCTTTATATATTAGGACCTCAGACGACATAAGTTGAAATACGAAAACGCTTTGGAAAAACAAACTGTATTACAGACCGGATCCTCGGCAACAGCTGTGACACCGCTACCCCCCCCGGTGCCCCCCCCACCATCGTCGCCACCAGCACCTCCGACTCCACCAACACCACCGAAAAATCTAGGCCTATATACTGCGAATTTCTCAAATTCAATAAACCATAATCATGTAGACAACGACTCAGCACCAGCCACACCACTAACGGAGGATTACGAGAACATGGAAATAGCAGCTCCATTGACACCAACTATTTCACAAAATGCTCATGAACAGATCCCTTCTGTTCCCATGCTTACCGGCCAGTCAACGGCAGCAGGACTGGACCACGTACTAGAAGAGGTAGGCGTAACTAGCCAATGTAGAGAATGAACTAATAGTAGCAAGATTCATGAGCCTCTTTTTCGTTTTATTACAAAGGATGGACCTGCGAAGATCGGGATCCAAAGTTAAGAAATTTCGGGTAAACAAAAATTTTTAAAAGATTTTTTAATCAATGACACAAATAAAAGATGTTGCAGATGGTACCAAACGGAGCCCCTCCTCCACCACCGAACAGATATTCAGTGCAAGACGTCCACCAAAAATTCCAAAAGCCTCCTGAACTCCCAGACCAGATCAAGAACCTCATCGACGAAGTAGCACGAAGACCATCTCCTGCACCCGAAGCTAACGAACGAAGGTGCATTCCATAAAGATTTTCTTTGCCTCAACACCATAAAAGGTTGTTCTTCAAGGGATTTTATTTTGACTTCTTTTTTCTTTCTTATATTACTTTCACCTAATTTGTTTTCAAGGATGGATTTGGAAAGGCGACAAGAACGCCTTGCTGAGAAGCAACGCCAGTTACGGTCACAATTTCAACAGCTGAAACAGATGACGCCATTATCGTGAAGAGATGCAAGAACTAGTGTGCCCTAGCTCATCTCCATATAACCCCGTCTCCATATGACTCTATGACCGTCTCCATCTCCATATGACTCAGACCCGTTTCTTTGGCATTCGCATTCATGGCTTACTCACCCAACATTTCCTCAACACTGTCTAGTTGTTACGTCTATTTTAATAGAGATATCAATTGTTTATTGAAACAATGAATCAGTATAACAGTAATTCCCTACCCTACCTTCAGAACTTCGAGAACTAGTACGTGGTGCAACTTAGTACAAATGCATGCAATTGTTCTTTCATTTTGCACTGTTATGTTCACAACTTGCAATAGACCAAAAAATAATGAGTAAAAATTTAGAGAAAAAGCGTTTTCTCCTCACTGCCTACGCTACACTAAAAATATTGCAACAGCATAACAATGAATCATAGGTGGTGTCGGATGAAACCAAAAACCAAAGGAGCACAAGAACGCGTACATCAGAATCACAGAGCTCGGGGCACGCCTTGTGCGATCATATCATCTAGTTCTTTCAGCGTCTTTTCAAACTTGTCGAGTTCTTTCTGAAGCTGCTTCTTCTTGAACACGGAATAGTAGTTTACGCCTAAACTAACACCTGCATGCATCGTCCAAGAATGTATCAAAAAACCGCCCTTTCAGAAATAGTGTCTAAAACATGACCCTATATTGCATCAGACTCGGCAAAAGCAATTTGATTTCATAATCTATGAGAAATCACTAACACTAAGTTCCTGAGAGTGAATGACATTCCCTCGAAACTGCTGCAGCCTCAAATCAAAGAATTCGAACTAGAGTTCATAGACGTCAAAACCGGCGACATACTTGTCGTTAAAGTTATCTTTAGTTCTCGTTCTTTATTAAACTCGATTAACCAGAACCGTGATTTCCACTGACAGTTACAAGTACGAACACATCAAGAAACGAACAAAAGATTACGCAATAGCATGCACAGCAGTGATTTTTTAAATGGAGGATTAAGTGTCCTACAAACAAGGTTCTGGCCCCACTAGTTGTTCCTTGAGCATGCCATGGAATCACTTTTTAAAGAAAATCTTATAGCTACTCACTATTAGGATGGAAACCTTGGCACGCGCACGTACTGACTGCTATGACATGAAGTCCTGCACTTCCAAAACTTTCGCAAAAAAGAAAACATTTGAAAACTATGAGATACTTTTAAAAACCAATTAGTTTTTTGATACGGGGTACGGAAACGATCCACTTCGCACTTACAGTTCAGCTCACTTTTGCTGTCTACTTACTGACCTTCGACCTTTTCGACTACAAAACTACAAAGTAACCCAGAGATGAAACAAGTTCTGAGCCAATAACAAGCCGAAAATGCCATGCCATGGAATCACTTTTTAAAGAAAATCTTATAGCACTATTAGGATGGAAACCTTGGCACGCGCACGTACTGACTGCTATGACATGAAGTCCTGCACTTCCAAAACTTTCGCAAAAAAGAAAACATTTGAAAACTATGAGATACTTTTAAAAACCAATTAGTTTTTTGATACGGGGTACGGAAACGATCCACTTCGCACTTACAGTTCAGCTCACTTTTGCTGTCTACTTACTGACCTTCGACCTTTTCGACTACAAAACTACAAAGTAACCCAGAGATGAAACAAGTTCTGAGCCAATAACAAGCCGAAAATGTTACTATCAATATATTCGTAAATTCTGATCAGTACTGAATAAATTAGACGGAAATTCTACTGTGCTCTCAAAAGGTTAAGTAAAACACTGCCTAATGCTGAACTCAAGAAAACGTACTTTTCTTTACCAAAATGGAGCTTCAAAGTTGCACAGGACAACTCTTCACTAATTTCGACTAAACTGCCTAGTTAAACCTACATGGAAGAGAACCACAAGGTTCTACACTCTGGAAATATATTTAAGCAATGCCTACTAATAGCAAGTAACAGATGTAGTACTTATTGAAGCACCAGTTTTCTCTCTTTTTAAGAAAACAGTAGTTTGTACACACGGGTACCAATTCAAAGTAAAACGGATAGATCTCCACGGATCCCAATAATTTGTTCTAGCAGTGATTAACCTGAGTTCTCACCAAAACAATTCTAGATTGAATTTCTAAGTTGAAATTCCATGATAGAAAATAAGGGAATCCATATTACGGGATATCAGGCAGTACAGGTTAATTGGTTGTTTAAAAAGTTTAGATCAACGTAGTCCACGAAATCGCATACTGTCATAAACCAAAACCAACCCAAAACATAGTTATGAAGAGGAGTGAAAAATATGTCTGAACATGGCGGACCATCTAGCAACCACTAATAGCAGTCCCATATTTCTAATATTTAATGAGAAAAAAGTTACCTCTAAACGAGAAATATATTTTGAACAGCTCGAAACCAGCACCAGAAACAAAACCCATAAGGAAAATACCCTCCCATCGAGAGCAAAGTGATGTTATAATACCAGAAGCGATCATCTGTAACAAAAAAAAGTTGCTATAAAAACATAACTTAAAAACAATAGTACAGTATGGGCTACTTTCTATTCAGCTTCTGTAACATGTCAATAGTGACTCTGCTAAAACTGACTGCGAATGCTACAGAAACAGAGAAAACGAGTAAACTAACTTCAAATTAATGGCAAATCCTGCACGATCGGCCTCAATAAGTTCCCTTTCGAGTAGTTCGCGTTCTTCCTTACGAATTGGTCTTACGAACTTATAATAAATGCCAGTGTTCACGATGCAGTATGACGTACTGAACAGGATAAAGCCAAGAATCGAGCGAATGAAAGCTGAAATACTACTGTTATGTCTTCTCCTACATAGTGGAATAGAAACATTGTTCAAAAACAGAACCAACATTTTGAAAAAGGGAACATTACCATTAAACACTTTCAATCTACGGCAGGCAGACAACTCATACTGTTTTCAGTGGAGCAAAGACACATAGTGAAGGGCATTAAAAGACAAGTAAATGTTAAAAAAAAGCCAAATGAAATAGTCAACTTCATTCTCCGTCAGCACCAATCGCTACAGACCACACCTACTGCTTCCTCGCTGATTTACAAAGTGAACACGGACAGGCAGGATCCCACAGAACGCCAAACCCGCAATTGTTCTTTATTTATAAGCCACTTGAGCAGACTTTGATTTTAGCACCAAAAAGAATAGAAAAGGTAAGACTTCAACATAGTAGCGCCGCAAGTTCCGGAATCATTAGATATGGGCGAATCACCAAGTAGTATGAATAACAAACGATTACTTCTTCTTTATAACAGGTGACACTAAACTTCAGCTTGAAGTGGACGACATATTTCTTAAAAGGTTGAGATGGATATTTCATTTCAGATCGCAGTCTGAGCAAACAGCGAAAAGTTCATCATCAACATAACTAGTCTCAGAGATGCTATTCATTGCACCAGTCACAGAAACTGTTACCTTGAATATAGTAACCCTTACTCATAACAAAAAGAGTTTCGTTTAGTAAACTACGACATCCAACTTGCTTAAGAAAGGCGATTTTAAAAGTACAAACTATACAAATCTTGACATAGCCATAGCATGGAGGGGGTGATGAACTAATTGTTGAGGAAAATCAAGAAGTAAGGACAGAATGTAGCTACATAACCTTTTCGTGAAGAAGCTGGTTTTTCGATACCTATTGCACTTCTGGAGCACAAGACTTAAGATTTGTGGTTTCAAAGTGTTTTTTCTCAGATTTTCAACGCGTTTGGAATCGAGATTTTCGAAAAAGATTGGAAACGATGCTAAAATTCCCAAGACTTGGGCTGCGCCCGCACACCGGCGAGAAGGGCATGCCGTGTTCTGGTGAACGGAAGTCCGACGGTTCAATGGCTTTCGCGTTGAAGGTACAAGCACCTACAGCAAAACGGGAAAAAAACCGTCCTGGAAACCTTAAGTTCATCAAAATCCGCACAGTTATGCAAAAATACTTCTTAAAACTTCTTTACTATTTTTTATCCACTATTCCATATGCCCCTTAAGCCTAGGAGCACTGGTTGCAGTCACGGCAAAAAACTGGATAGCACGATATCTGCAGGATTTCAAAGAACTGAGAGCTACTCCATCTCTACTATGTTCCAGATGCCGATGGTGATGAAAAAACACATGATCTGGTTGATAACAGGAATGAAGCAAGCCATCTAACACAACTCCCAGAATTTTTGCTGAATCATCAAAGAACCGTGGGAGAGTAGGTCTGTAGTTATGCGGCACCTCTACTAAGTGCTGAAACTCTACGAACGACCGACTTTCTATTAACTTCAGAATTGGTCAAACAATTCTTTATAGGTTATGGCGGTGTTTGGCTGGGTAGACTGCAGTCAACTTGACCTTTCCAATCTCCAAAGAAGGCGAAATCCCCTGAAACGTCAGCTTGTTCGTAAATAAAGAAATGAAATAACACCTCGTGTTTGCTAGACAAAGGTCTAAAGAATTCACAAACAGTTGAGCGGATAAATTTTCTAAAAATGTTTCGGCGCCCAAAGTCTCCAGTGAAAACAAAAACTTCTTCGTCGCCGATCATGGAGGGTCGCCCAGAAAGTTGTGTACGAATATCAAACAAAAATTCCTCAGTGAAAACATACAAACGTTTTACAACAAGCAGAATTGTCAACTCCACCTTTTCCATACATAACGCGCAACCTTCTATGAGACACTTATGAGTTCATACTTTTCCGAAAATGAAATGTTATGTGTTTAAATTCTTGAGCTTACATGAGGTTGATAAACCACTTTTACTCGACTAACGTTTCGAGGTCTTCGTCTTCATCAGAGCCGATGATCCGAGTCGGTGGTCCACAGTTGTTTTCATCTCGTTCTTTTGTACGAAAAATAAAATGGCCTTGATGTTGGAAGGCGCTGATTCTCCTCTTCCCTTTCTCCATGGAAAAACAGGCCAAGTCTCACTGACTCTTTCTTATATACCCGCTAGAATAGAGCCCATCAAATAGCAGATTTAAATTCTTACGCTAAAAATGAACAACGGATGAAATTTGTGTTCAAACGCTGATAATCGATAAAATCCGCCAGTATTGCAAATAATGCATACTGTGAGAAAAGCATGCTACGGTGGAAAAGTGCGTACTTTTATGCAGGATATCAAGACGTCGGTTTGTGAATATTCGTCGGTACAAAGGTCTTCGGTCCTCTCGTCTCCTTGCCGCCCAATATACTGGCGTCAAGAGCATCCACTGAAATCATACAACGCGCATCATTGTATATTCCACTCAAAGCCCCAGTAAGGTGCACAGGCTTCACTAACGTTAACTAGCACAAACACAAAGTACAAATGGTGTGAAATTAATGGTACTACCTAATGTTAATGGATATCGTTCGGCAAGAGATCTAGCGGTCACAAGAACTAGAAGCAGCGCAGACTGCATAGGCACATCATCGTTTTCTATCTTCTAAGAGACTATGAACATTTTGCTATTCTGGAACGACGAATGGTCCAATATCGACTTATCTATGAACACAGTCATTTGCTAACGGAATACACAACGCTAGTTTGCGACGCTTTCTGCTTATAAACGGCGCTAAGGACACTCACTTTAAAACGTACCACAAGCGGAATTTAAATTTAAAACAAACTACAGGCCAAAAAACACAGAAAATACTACGTATAAGCGAAATAACGTCATGCAAAGCTCTACGTTCTAGCAATCCCAATCTGGCGGAAACAATGAGCGTATTAGCCGCAGAATGCAGACTGCACACGCGACCTGACGGAGAGGTATGCAAACGCACGCATGCAGCGAGATTCCCTGAGCCAGGGATCATCGGCTGTGAGGAAGACGAAGACGTCAAGATGCCAGCCGAATGCCTTATTATCAACCTCGTGTGTGCTCAAGAAATTTCCGGAAATGTATGAACACATAGACACCTTATACTGCGTGTGTCTTTAATGCTTAGATTATTGTTTGTCAGTAGCTTGTAATTTTCTGTTTTCTAAGGCGGGACGTTGTGCTTTGAATTTGGCGACTTACATCCGTCTTATGCAAGGAGATGATTCTTGAAGAAGGATGGATTCATCTTCATAGATTAAACAGATGAACAGTTCCTGTCATGGTTTTCACTATTTGTGTTTACTAGGTGGGCTTTTTGTAGTGCGACTGTCTCATGTGTTCTTTGAAATAGGGGCGTCATGTTGAAAAACGAAGAAAGGGGTTCCTTGCTACGATTGTGATTGACGGGCACCATTTACACGGATGTGTTAGAAAAAGAGACAGTGAGGTTTGATATATTTTTTTGCATGAAGGAAGGATAGAGGAACATGGGCGCTTTCTAAAAATCACACCATTTTATTTTCTGAACGGAAGAACGAGATTAAGACCAACTGTGGGCCACCGAGTGGGATCATCGGCTGTGAGGAAGACGAAGACGTCAAGATGCTAGCCGAATGCCTTATTATCAACCTCGTGTGTGCTCAAGAAATTTCCGGAAATGTATGAACACATAGACACCTCATGTAAGGATGGAGGAATGGGAGAAGAGAATGAGTGCTTCCTGACGTCATACCACTTTGTTTTTTTTCTTTTTTTTTCAAGTGAACAAGATGAGGAACAGTTGTGGGCCGCTTACGTGTATGGGAAAGGTGCAATTGACAATTCCACTTGTTGTGAAACGTGCATGCGTTTTCACTGAGGAATTCTTGGTATCCACACAACTTTCTGAACCACTTTCCTTGATCAGCGACGAAGAAGCCTTTGTTTTAACGGAAGACCTTGGGCGTCGAAACACTTTTGAAAAATCTGTCCAGTCAACCATCCGCAGTTTTTTAGCACTCCATGGAGGCGTCGTATAACTATAGACCTAGTCTCCCACATGTCTTTGATGATCCAGTAAAAACTTCTTGGACTTGTATTAGACGTCTTGTTCCATTCTCGTTATCAACCAGACCATCCATGTGCCTTTTCATCACATCGACATCTGGTATATAGGATAAAGCGAATGGGTCTCAGTTCTTTGAAATCCTGCAGAAATCGTTCTATCCATCTCTTTGCCGAAACGTGGTAAAAATGCTGCAAGCAGTAGTAATTCCCACGATCGATTTGCTATTAACCTCGGCATTGATCATATAGTGCTTAATATTTTAGTCGAACAAACACCAAGTGTTATTTCATTCTTTATTCACGAACAAGCTGACGTTTCGGAGGATTTCACTTTGTTCAGAGCCTGGAAAGCTAAAGTTGACTGCAATCCACCCAGCTAAACAGCTCCATAGCCGAACAGAGAGCTGCAAGCAGTGTTCGAGAGCTTAGTGGGGATATGTAGTAGTGGATAAAGATATAGCAAATATTTTTAAGAGATATTTTTACATAAGTGTGTGGGTTTTGATAAAGTCGAGGTTTCTAGGACGGTATTTTTTCGCTATTAACCTTCAACACGACAGCCATTGAACAGTTTGGCTTCCCTCCACGAGCACACGGTATGCCCTTAATCGCTGGTGTGCTGACGCAACGCAAGCGTTGGGAATTTCACTCCCGTTTCAAATCGGCGTCAAGAACCTTAGTTCCATATGGGTTGAAAATTCGAGGAAAGAACACTTCAAAATTACAAATCTGTTAATTCTTCTTGTCCATAAGCGCAACAGATGTCAAAAACCAGCTTCGTCACGAAAGAGTTAAGTAGTTTTTGTCTTGATAATCGCTCCTCTCAAGCTGCTTAGATGGTCCTAGTTTACTAAACGGCACACACTTTATGCATAAAGGATACTATAGGATCAAGGTTACGGTCTCACTAATTGGTGCGTATGGAATACAGCTACAAGGATGTGGAGATATTAGCAAAACTTGGAACCTCAGGTGAGCTTCGAACCCGTGATTACACTTTCCGAAGGCTCACCTGTCATCCACTACACTAACCGAGGTTGAAGATCATTCCTGTTGATGTGTAATTGCTGATGACACATTAAAAAGTAAAAAAAAAAACTTAAGGTGAAAAATGCCTGACAGAAAGCCAAAGCAAAGGCCTCTGTTGGTGTGGTGAATAGCACGTGAGCTTCCAGGAAGGGTAATCACGAGTTCGAGACTTGAGGTCTCGAGTGCTGTTCATACCTCAGCATCCTTTCCGTTGTATTCCGACTGTAAATCTTGAAATTCACGTATGAATTGTCGTATTACACAATCGTTTACAACTAGAGTTTCTTGAACGTTCCACGTAACTGTATGAAATATCAAAAGGTGTGAAATGTTGTGCTTTGTAGCCGATGAGATCACTCCCGGAGAATTCAACGCCCAAAGAATACCATAAAGAGCAAATATTTGGCTCAGATAATTGATTTGATCCGGTTAGTGTGGAAGTGATGTAGTGGTACAATCAGCAAGTTTTGCAGTATAAGATAGGGGAAAACCCACTCAGCGTGAACGCTGTTCCTGTTCCTCACATTATCAGTTCAATTATTTCAGAAAGTGAAAAGCTTCGATGGGAAGCATTCCAGCATGCTAGTTTTTTCGGACGGGAACCTATAATCCAAAGAAGGAAGATCCAAGGAAATTTATTGTCCTCTCAGGCCAAGTGGTGTGCTCTGTAAGCTGAGGATTGATGGCTCTCGCTTTCAACATACGTCTGTGAATCATTTGTAGAAATGCGGTGAGGTTTTCAACTATGACAACTATAAGCTTTGAAAAAATAAGCTGAGAACCAATTTTCGTCGAGCGATGAACCTACACATCTCAGTTGGGCTGTTACTACACGCCTCTGTCAGAACTACTACTAATGATCTTTCTTCAAGTACTCACGTCTAGATTTCCCAATCTTCAGTATAAGGAAGGTATTTGCCATGGATATGTGTAAACTATTGTCTATCTTCGAGAGTTGAAAGAGTCAAATCGAATACTAGAACCTTTTTGGCGGGCCCATAGGACTTGCGTGGATCGAATTTTCCTAGCAGCTGGAATTCGGAGCGGAACAGCCGACACATTCATATTGTGCTCGTCGCTATGTTACACGTTCTTATAAACAATTAGTTCTATTTGTTCATTATCTATGACATGCCAGTGATGTTGTGAGAGCTGACTACTTCCAGACCGGCTCAGCCAGTCTGTTCTTGACTTCCATAGGCAAAGAAACATTGTTTATTTGAACTGACGAAATTTGAATACTTCGTATGTATACTTTGTCAATCAGCTTTAGAATTTGAATCGCTATGGGTGACATGAAATGATTATTGCTCATCATCCTCGACGCAAGTAGCTTCCGTTAACAAGAAGAGTTCGGTTGAAGCCATGCTCTCCCAAGGCATTGGTGAGTCGAAGTCAAAAGCGATTGGAAGGCACTTCTGCAACACACAAATGTTACTGATGTTCACCATCTCTATTGTGTCCACTTATAGCGCTGGAAATATGTGGCGAGAAATGTGGAGCTGCATCAACGTTCCTTCTGGAGCACATACACTGAAGGAGATTTCACAGATGACATCTACTAGTACTTCCAAACTTTTTGTTCCTTCCCATGGTCCCAAGTAGTTCTATACTGCTTTGCAGCCTTTTTTTTTCTTTGAAGTAATCCCGCATGTGTTATTTCATTCGCCTTCGTTGCCCGTTTATTTTGCAAAGTTGCTGCTCATGGCTAGGCATCTGCATTTTAAGGAAAAATTAGCATAATTTGACCATTCTTACCATTTGAAACAATAGATAGTTATTAGACTGCTTTATAAACAACGAAGGATTTTATAATAGTGAATTTAACAAATACATTTTGAAATAAATCTTCATCGCTTATATCGTTGTCAGGGTGCGTGTAGTGCAGTGGTCGGATGCGCCCTGCAATGCACACATGGAATCGATCCCGGCGCCCGTGGCTCACCAAGCCTTCCATCCCTCCAGGGTCGGCAAAATGGCATCAAACTTGTCTGGGATGATACCAGCACTGGCTCGATGCATCGGTAAGCCACCGCGAACCATTGTAGAACCCTATGCACTCAGCCACCTCCAACGATGCCTAATGAAGTCGAATGCATGGCGCATCCCTCAGCGATAGACCAACGCCGAGTTTTGTCCTTTATCTTTTTATATCGTCATCGTTTTGTTTCCATGTCATACTAGTTGTTGATAAGTATTTTGGTATGTAATGCTTTTCCAAAACCGATTTACGATTTTTTCGTACGACCCGATACTCCACGTACTCTGACCATACTAGTAGCACTTTTTGCATTCGATCTGTTTCATTGCATTCATAATCCATAATAGCCATCGGATTTGTTTGTGAGTTCGACTGCTGCTGGAGAGTTTTTGATGTTATTGCTAGTCAGGTTGATTCTCGATGTGTGAGAGAGGGTTTAGTTAGCCTATGACGCTGTGGAATGAGTACCTGCGCGTATTGAGAAACATGACTACCGTACCGATGCATTACAGCGGCTGAAATGACGTCGTCATTGATGCAAAGAAACTTCGTGGTATTGCTTTATAAGTTCAAAGGCAAAATGAATGGCACTAAAGCACCAAAGTTTAGAGTCAGAGAACTGCTTCTAAGGATGGTTACATAATTCGAAGTTTGCTACAAGAGATACTTATTTGATACTTGAACGACCCGTCCTCACTAGTTGTGCGAGCCCCAGCATAATCACCATTTTTCGGATTTTTGCTGGTCATTGTGGTTCCATTGAATACCGAGGTCAGCGTGTGCAAAGTCTGCCCAAGGTCTTCACCACCACAGACAGTCGACGGCCTTTGTGGATCAGATGGAGGTTTGCCACTATGCGGCTAGTTTGATGCGGTGACGGTGGTGGATCTTGTTACTAGTATTGGAGACCCTGCCGGGTCTCCCATGCTGAGAAGGATTCCGTTGTTTCCATTAGGAAGCCTAGCTAAGAATAAACCAGTACTGCACTCAGTAACATCTCCGAGCCACGATGAGGCGGGAAACCGTTGGGAAGAGGTAAAGCTAAAAAGGATAAACCTCTCGGCGTTGATAATCCCTGAGGGATGCGCCATGCATTCAGCTTCATTAAGTATTGTTGGAGGTGACTGAATGCATATCTGGCCTTTACAACGACTCACTGTGGCCTGCCGATGTATCGAGCCAATGCTGCAATCCTCCCAGAAAAGTCCAGTACCAATTTGCCGACCCCAGAGTGATGGAGGTCTTGGCGAGCCAGGAGCACGGGAATCTATCTCGTGCTCATTGCAGGGCACTTCCCACTACTGCGCTACACTCGCCCTTATTAACACTTGTGGATGCAAAAATTGCGATACTAAAAGAATATTTGCCAGTTGACTAGAGAGGAATTAATTCGATAGAGACTTCTTCAATAACACATATAAATTTCATTAGAAGTCTTGTATTACTGATATCCTTCAAATGTAATCAATGCACAAGGGCAATGGGGCGGATGCTTCCGTTCCTTAC
Organism: Angiostrongylus cantonensis; assembly: GCA_009735665.1. Taxonomy (NCBI): domain Eukaryota; kingdom Metazoa; phylum Nematoda; class Chromadorea; order Rhabditida; family Metastrongylidae; genus Angiostrongylus; species Angiostrongylus cantonensis. Next base: position 240,116 of record MQTX01000153.1, on the reverse strand, counting down.
AATCTTTCTATACCCTTTGCTTGCTTTTTAGTGAGCCACCTACGAACTACAATTACGAACGTTGTACATTGTTGTCGTGCTTACCCACCTTGATGATGTCCTTAAGGTATTCATAATTAGGCTGGTTTGGATCTTCCACGTTGTCGTAGCAGTACGTATAGTACTCCTGCAATTCCGTGGACATACCGCTGAGCCTATAACCGCAGCAATACTAATTTATCCTTTTGGAGTCACTCGAGAATCCCACGGATGCGCAAAGCATTTTCGAATATGTCATTCAAATAAATGAAGATTTAAATGAATCAAAAAACGGGTACTAATGACTATGGGAATTAAATGTAGTTTCATCTGTGAAGCCTAAATTGAGTGGTTTTGTGTATAAAGTGGGGAGGGAGAGCCAGAAAACAATACGAAGAACATAAGGGCTTAGGGAAAAAAAAAAGAATCCGGCCAAGAATGAATGAGGACAAAACGTATATTTAGAAGTGCGCAAGAGGAAAAACTACCAGAGATTAAGAGAAAATAGAGGAAAGAATGGATGGAATTGAACATGTAAGCAGCAAGGAAGAAAAGGGAAATTAAAAGCAGATGTTCGGTGTCCTGTAGAAATGGATGGAAGTCTCAAATGGCCGACATCAAATCGGATAGCAAATAAGCCCATGTCTATTTAATTAGTATTTAACACATTGAATTTGGGGGGGGGGAATGATTATTACAGAGGTACAAAGGTCTTTACTTCATGGAACCTGTTTCAAAAGGCAACGATCTTGATCCATTGCCTGGATCAACAGGTTCATATCCTCAAAAACGTCCAAATTTTCCATAGTCGGAATCTGTATTTATACTAGGCCGTTGGTCGGACAAGTCCATATTCCAGGGAATGAAGAAGCGATTAAACACAACTTAACTGACGGGCATAATTCCTCGAACGAAATATTCCTTTTCCGTCTTGCAATATCTTCCGCTTCCCTTAGCCGAGTCCATGGCAGATTACCTTCAGCCAGCTCGACCATGGTATAAAAGTTCGATATCAAATCGTCGCAAGCGCACTTAATTATATTGAAAATGACAGGAAATGAAACTAGTTGGACAAGAATTGAGGACCGTCACCTGGTCCCTCCGCTCGTGCACATTCAGCGAAACATATCGAAGTGTGCCCCGGAAACCAACTTTCCCCCGCCTCATCACCTTGCCATTCCTCTATAAAGCCGATGTGGTAAAGATCCCCTGCCTAAGGGATAACATTTCTGCAAGTGTGGTGAAAGGAACGAACCCTGAATTTTCTAGCGAGACCAAAATCCAGAAGATAGACTTTTCTTACAGACTCTGGAGTTGCACCGATGCACATATTTCCTGGTTTTATATCTCTGAAAAACAGCTATGAATTAATTGAGGTGGCAAACAATGAGATCAGACATACTGATATTTTGTTCGGTTTCATGTAATTGCTGTTATTACGACCAATCAACTACACATTCATATAGTCGACAGAGGAGGTCACGAAACGAAAGGCAACCCCGTCGGATAGAATTGCATAAAAATTAGCTACTTCTCTAATCACTGCCCAAGATGCTTTGAAACTATGCAGATCGTTAAAATGCACGCTTCCTATTCGTCCCACTTCCAGTATTCGATTCTATCTAACGCATGCTACAGACACCATAACAGTCATGCTAACAGTCATGCTTTGGCTTACATATGCATATTCTGCAACTCCACTTACCTGTGTATGTATCCCATATCGTGGAGAACTTTTAAGGAATCTGTCATCATAAGGCCCACACGCAGCGCAGTGATGGAATCAAATCTGAGGAGCGTATGAAACAGGGATTCTTGACAGCACGGCGAACACCACCGACTCACCTTCTGCCTTCGTTCTTTTTCCGCAAATCCGATAGACTTTTGCCTAACAATTCCATTACTATGAACATATAATCTTCAAACGTTCCACTTCCAAGCTGAAAAGACTCGCTGCAAACGAAGGGATTTGTCCCGACGAAAATTTCTATGTTGATTACGACACAAAACACAGTCACGTTCAATCCACTTCAGTGGTACATGGATAAATAATACGGTCTGTCTACATGACATATTCGACATATTTATCCAGGAGAATTCAAAACTTTTCCGTTCCTTTATAAACTGTAAGATGTCTTTATAACAACCATGAAGGAACTGAACCACATTACAGCGTTTTGGCTTTGCTTCACAAGACTCCATTTCTTTTGTTTACCGTAGACTTTTCGACAGATTCTTCTCAGAAACGAATCTTCGAGGAGAGGAGGCTAATCCTCCTACAACAGTCTACGATAGTATTTCACTCTCTTGTCGGGGCCGTAGAAAGATGTTGTCAGAGGTACTGTTGGATTCAGCAAGCCGCTTCTGCTTCAAATGAAACAACCAGTATCACTGGGATTTGTTCGGTGAGAATGCATTACCTCTTTCCTCATTGATTTCCCCCATTTTTACCTATTAGTATTAGTTTTATACTTGAACTACCCAATTACTGGGAAATAAAAAGCTCGTAATCTTTATTACTCCCACTCTTACGTCTCACATACATTTCCTTCAGATTCCGTTGGATCAAAATTGTTCTAACTACTCGTAAAGAAATAATAATAGCTCTGATGGTACGGCATTTTGTTAGTTATCAGCTTCCCCTCAGTGGTGTGATGAGGACATCTAATTCGTCCCAAAGCATTTCCAGTTGGGGTTGGAAAGGCAGTGCTCGAAAGGTGAAGTACACAGAAATGGTTAAGATCTCAGAAGAGCTGAAGCAAGCAGTATTTCTAATTGGCCCGTTTTGTCCTTCCGACCTCTCTAACTGATTATTTTAACAGTACCAGTTTCGGAAACTCCGGTTTCCCTTTCAACGAGTACAATATTTGCTGCTCGAGAATCATCCGTTGAGGTTCGTGTCGCTTCTGCATAACCTTCACCGCCACATATAACTTTTTTTTCTGAATATAAGAGAATTCTCGAACCAGCACTAAATGACTTTAAAAGTTTTCAATCCGAAACCGACGGAGTCGAAAGCTCTGAAAATTTGCCCGTAACCACCAGCTCCAAGGACCTTCTGAAGTTCGTATTTGCCCTGAAAGCAATCATAGATTCTTCGTTAGGATACTATTCAGTATAAATGAAAAATGCTTGGTGCGGTAGTGAAAATTGCTTTGAAAAGGTAAGATCTAATGAAATGTGATTTGTTACTGAATAAATCAAGCAGTAAATTGAGCCCCTTCCTCGCATGATTTATGTAAATGTAGATGTTCACCTCCGTCTATTTTGTTCTTCTTGAACTCCTTGTTGTATTCCTTTCATCCAAGGAGACAATGAGCGGAAGACCTTCGATGAAGGCAACCGATCAGCTTGCCGATCTCAATCTACACTCTCACGTGCTTGCCAAAACAGACCTTTTACTTCTGTGTTATGCAGAAAGAAATGTGGACTGATAGTTGAGCCATATCAAAAAATTGCGTACAACGCACAGGACAATCGAACGACTTCTTTTGAAGATGAGCCGACAGTTTTCCGGTCGGATTTCCGAACAACATTACGTCTTCGAGAGCCATCAAAGCACTGTACAGGAATTAACATCAATGGGCACGTCGTGTAATGAGCAGGGAAGACGACAGGTGGACGAAAATAACAAGGAACTATATTACGAGAAAATCAAAACGACGAAACTACATGCGAATGGGACCAGCTCCCACCTATGCCAACCGTAAGGACGAAACAAAAGGAACGACACACACGACGCTTGAAGATAGCTCGTCTAACTATCTGATTATTCTTTTCATCCACTTGTTCTGTTTTTTACCTTTCCATTCCTTCCCCTCTTTCCTATACGTCCACTGCAAATTCTCTTTGTGTTACTCTACATCTCGCCCTCATTCTCTTTCACTCTTTCTATTCCTCACCATACCAATAGATGGTACAGAAAAGCTAAAATTTTATTATTTGCTAAGTTATGGCGACAAGGGTAATGCCATTTCAAGGATTGTGTCCGCATTGAAACATCACCTGGATCAGAGTGCCAAGTGGTATTAACGGTGCAGTCCTGCTTGGTCGACGACTTCTATGCCGATTTCTACGAATTGACATAGCCTAAAACCGATGCATTTTGACATTTTCGGCTGATAACTAACATCTTAGCTATGGGAAAGTGTTTTTCTACATCAATGAAGATTTTTAAAAAAAAAACCACACACACACACACACACACTGAAAGCGGCTATCGAGTTCTAATCATTGGGAGGTGGAAGTTTATCAGAGATGTCTCTGTCTCTTTCCTTGTTTTCCCGAATGAAGCTGCTCATTCCGTAGCTGATCTGCCAGAGCGTCTCCATCGGCATTAATGAATTATGTGAAAGTGTGGAAGAGTCTGGATTTGCTCGCTAAAGGATAGAAGCAGTCGATGCCCCTGTACATAGTAAATGACCATCCCCTTAACAGGATGCAGCATTGCTCTATTTCGTTTCTTCATGACATAATCAGCAATCTATAGAAATACGTTACGTTTATTTTGGTGAAGAGAAGATTTCGGCTTTCTCTCAGCTAGTTCTATCGATCTTTTGCCATCAGCAATCACCTGTCAACGGGATTGATTGATCTGGAGACCCCAAATCGGGCGAAACGAAGGACCCGCATGGTTGGTGGTGAACGCGTTACTCTCGGGAAAGGACAATAGCGCGTTCGTTCCCCACCGCAGACACCTGCGGTCCTGAGTTTTGCAAATATCTCGGCACTATAGAAGTTATGTTTCGCAACATACCCTGCCGTTAAAAAGAATAGGTAGTAAATAAAAGGGTTAAGATATCTGGTCTACAGCCAGCATGAAGAGTTTGCTAGGCTTTCTATACCAAATATTGTAGCATAAGGACACGAACATTAAGCTCATTTTTAGTTATTTAGTGGAATTTCTCTGCCACCATGGAATGATCCTTTCGCTACTACCAATCCAATACCTTGTGAAAGTGTGGAAGAGTCTGGATTTGCTCGCTAAAGGATAGAAGCAGTCGATGCCCCTGTACATAGTAAATGACCATCCCCTTAAATTAACCGGATGCAGCATTGCTCTATTTCGTTTCTTCATGACATAATCAGCAATCTATAGAAATACGTTACGTTTATTTTGGTGAAGAGAAGATTTCGGCTTTCTCTCAGCTAGTTCTATCGATCTTTTGCCATCAGCAATCACCTGTCAACGGGATTGATTGATCTGGAGACCCCAAATCGGGCGAAACGAAGGACCCGCATGGTTGGTGGTGAACGCGTTACTCTCGGGAAAGGACAATAGCGCGTTCGTTCCCCACCGCAGACACCTGCGGTCCTGAGTTTTGCAAATATCTCGGCACTATAGAAGTTATGTTTCGCAACATACCCTGCCGTTAAAAAGAATAGGTAGTAAATAAAAGGGTTAAGATATCTGGTCTACAGCCAGCATGAAGAGTTTGCTAGGCTTTCTATACCAAATATTGTAGCATAAGGACACGAACATTAAGCTCATTTTTAGTTATTTAGTGGAATTTCTCTGCCACCATGGAATGATCCTTTCGCTACTACCAATCCAATACCTGCAATACTGCAGTGTTGCACTGATGCTGGACGCAAACGACATACCGCTGGTGTGAGTCGCCTGATGATCTCAGCTGTCGCCTCTCGTCTCCTCGCCGACAGTTCGAAGTTTTGGTCGCTCTTCGTTCTTTCTGTCGTTTTCCTTCTTTCTGTTTCTTGTGAGAAGGAGAGAACCTTGACGTTGGCCTGTTCACTTTGCTGCATCTAGATATATCAGTATATCGCGGAACGATTTGTTTAAGGAGGAATAGGTAACGTTGAGCAGACCTTAACCGCGCTAGACCAACGACTCTTCCTATGGTGCTTGCCCACCAGTAGAAGTGACTGAAGCGATTGAATGAGTGCATACAAATGGAAACGCATATTTGTAACGATATTTATCAGTGACTGTAAACTCCAAACTATCACATATTTCATTTGCTCGCTTCAACGCAATCGCAATCGAGCGGTTCGGCATCACTAGTTCCTCAGTTTCTGTTGTTCAATAGACACGGGATTTCGTATTCACGGTGTCACTAGCGTAGTCTGACCATTGGATGACCATCCTGTTTGGCAATGCAGTCACTCTATTTAGTGCCATTCTTTTTTTAATGGCAGGGTATTATGTGAAATACAGACAGCCACAATGCTGAGATATTTAAAAAACTCCGGACCGCAGGTGTCTGTGGTAGGGAACGAACGCGCTGTTACCCTTTTCGGGGACTAACGCGTTCAGCACCACACCATATTTATCTTTTGTTTATTTTGAATAAAACTTTTATTTCAAACTCCTAGTTATTTAGTGGAATTTCTCTGCCACCATGGAATGATCCTTTCGCTACTACCAATCCAATACCTGCAATACTGCAGTGTTGCACTGATGCTGGACGCAAACGACATACCGCTGGTGTGAGTCGCCTGATGATCTCAGCTGTCGCCTCTCGTCTCCTCGCCGACAGTTCGAAGTTTTGGTCGCTCTTCGTTCTTTCTGTCGTTTTCCTTCTTTCTGTTTCTTGTGAGAAGGAGAGAACCTTGACGTTGGCCTGTTCACTTTGCTGCATCTAGATATATCAGTATATCGCGGAACGATTTGTTTAAGGAGGAATAGGTAACGTTGAGCAGACCTTAACCGCGCTAGACCAACGACTCTTCCTATGGTGCTTGCCCACCAGTAGAAGTGACTGAAGCGATTGAATGAGTGCATACAAATGGAAACGCATATTTGTAACGATATTTATCAGTGACTGTAAACTCCAAACTATCACATATTTCATTTGCTCGCTTCAACGCAATCGCAATCGAGCGGTTCGGCATCACTAGTTCCTCAGTTTCTGTTGTTCAATAGACACGGGATTTCGTATTCACGGTGTCACTAGCGTAGTCTGACCATTGGATGACCATCCTGTTTGGCAATGCAGTCACTCTATTTAGTGCCATTCTTTTTTTAATGGCAGGGTATTATGTGAAATACAGACAGCCACAATGCTGAGATATTTAAAAAACTCCGGACCGCAGGTGTCTGTGGTAGGGAACGAACGCGCTGTTACCCTTTTCGGGGACTAACGCGTTCAGCACCACACCATATTTATCTTTTGTTTATTTTGAATAAAACTTTTATTTCAAACTCCTAACCACATAAATCGTACATGTAACTGGACCAATCGAAAATATTCATTGTAGCGTTACTAAGTCCTAAAGATTGGATCCATTTCTCATGGACATCGTATTTCGCTTCACCATTACACTGATCCTTTAACAGAAGTTACTAGTCTCTGGTGTTGTATGAGGATGTGATTTACGAAGCGAAGTTGGTGTAGTTCCTTGACACCGCCTACTCCTGGAAGATCCAGAATGGACCTCGATCCCATCTATTGTGCTGTGTTTGAACCCTGGAGGTCAATACTAAGAGACTTTTCGTGATAATAGGATGATGAGTCATTGATTGGGATTCTTCAACATGGTTGTTCGTAAAGTACGTGTTCCTCGAAGTGCAATACGATTTCCCGTTATACACAGTCGCCAAGTCTTCTTACAACCTTCTACTGATGCTTTAGACCTGTACTCAAAGACATTTACTTTGTAAAATAATTCGTGTAAGAATGTGTTGGCTCCGTGTATGCACGCAGGGATAGCTAGTCCACTCCGAGCCTACCACTACTGGAAATCCAACGGTCACGGGTCAGCGCACTGTCTGACTTCCTCTGTTGTCGACATGCTTCAAGCATATGCAATTCAAATTTTGCCCAGTAATTCCCCCTATTACTGTGTTTAGCATCTTGATACCGACGTATATGTCAAACGTACTGCAGGGAAGACCACCGACCCGATGGTTAGAGTTCTTCACGAAGGGCCTAGAATAAAGATATGATGCTCGACGAGTCCCTAAAGCGAGCAGAACCCATTGGGCTACTCTTGCACGCGACAGGGGAAAATGGAAGATTTACTGACACCCGCTCGAGTTACTCGACGATCAGCAGGACTACAGGTGATACAAAGACATTTATAGTTGTGATTGTGGATTACTACAGTTCCCTTCAGAGTATCTGGTTAGATATTATTAAGTGGGCAATAACAACGAATTTAGACAATGAATTTACTCCCAATCGACCGCATTGGTTTTCTCAGTGAATTAAATAGTCGACAGAAAATTATGACAATAAGCTGTTTCGTTCATCCTCAAAAGTAAGTAAATCGTAAAAGTTTGAGAAACAACACAGATCTCTGATCTGAGATCTTTTACATTTATGACTTTCAAGTATTCAGAATGGAGTTTTTGAAATAAATGGAATAACAGTCATGTAAAAGTCCACACGGATGGCAAATTGTCTTCCACAACAACTGTACTTGATTCACCTACCTATACATTTATGTTCGAAAACTGGTAAACCGCTAAATAAAGCAAAAAAGGTCTTGTGTGGAGAGAATCAACAAATCAATAATTACAAATAAAAGCGAATCCACGCTTGTTCCAGCAACACTAACGTTGCTCCAAGAACATTGTGTTCGGCAAGGAAACAACTGAAATATATTCTAACACATTCAAACCCTATACTGGACAACCGTGGCTTTACGCCATTCATCAAACGGCGCTGAAGGAGCCAATTCCAAAGTAAACTCTCCAAAAACTTCACTGTAAGAAATCCGCTTGAAATGCAATTTACGTTCAAATAAGTGCAAGCTAGCCATGTTATCCTCTGTGATTTTTGCAAAGAAATTTTTCAATTTGAGTTCTTTTAGAGCATAGGAAATCAGAAGCGATACAGCCTCTGTGGCAGCTCCACTGCAACGAGCAGCTTGTTCAGCAATCATAACTTCTAACTCTCCAGAATGGCGATCAGTTGATAGGAAGAGATTCACGTCGCCGATCATGCTCTCTACCTTAACACAATTAGTCTGCTTCGGCTGACCATTTCATGTAATAACGGGTGTTGATGCTGAATGACTGAGCTTGAGGGTATAGTTCACTCGATAACTACTAGTAGGTGAAATAAAACCATCAACACTGTAACTCATATGTACCCCTCCCAAGCCCTAAAGGTAAGACATCAAAGGTGACAAAACCACAATTTTGAAATGGGAAGCGTTTTTTACACGTAAACAAAACGAACCTCAGAACAACCAGTATCTGACACAGCTCTGGATAATACAATAAATGTGAGTTTGTCATCGTCCAATCGCCACTTTCGTTGCATTTCATATTCCTCTGCTAGAGTTAGCCTCTCTGACCTCGTAAGTCTGCAAGGGTTCTGATTAGAAAGTTCAAGACAAGTCGGCATTGTGTCATAATATAAATTATGGACAGGCGTTTTCACAACGCCAAATGAAGGCTATCGCTAGCAATTGAAAGTAAAATGAAGTTGGAAGAAGCCCGTTAAGCAAACTTCAATATCAGCAGCCATAATTAAGTCTGCGAAACTTTCTTAGGCCATCCAATACATTGCACCACAGCAAAAAGGAAAGAAAATCCCCACAATAAACGAGTTATATGTGACTCATACGCGGACCAGGTTACTTAAACCATCAAACTTCAAACATACATCTCAACCCGTAGGTGACTTTATTAACTAAGATAAAAGCCATTAGGACATCAAAGGACAACGCTCTTGGCGTTGACCAATTCCTCAGGGATGTGTCATGCAGTCAACTTCAATAAGCACGTTTGGAGGTGATTGGACTCATATCTGGCCTTTACAATGACTCACTATGGCCTATCGATGGATCGAGCCAGTGCTGCTACCCTCCTGGACAAGTCTGACACCAATTTGCCCACCCTACAGAGACGAAGGGCTTCGCGGGCAAAGGGTGCGGAGATCGATACCATGTGTATTACAGGGAGCCTCCAACCACTGTGCTACTGGCACCCTAAAAGCCATAAGAATATACATATCATTACTAACGAGATCCAAGTTCTCCCATACTACTAAAAGGAATCATTGGTTTTTGTGGCCTTTGCGGACTGCACTTTTTCGTCGATCCTTCCTTCTCGAGTATCAAAGCGGTGAAACAAGCAAGATTTGGTCCAGCAGTCCGTCGACCGTGGTCTGGTGCTACAGCATGTGCGTCTTGTGTACTAGAAATCTGTACTGTTTTTTTTCCCCTTTTTGAAGATTTGAGTTCGATATCGTTCGACATAGTTAATAGTTTGATATAAACGATATCAAGATCAAACCAACATTTCCGAGAAATTTCGTACACTCTCACAACAATATAATAAAGTCCTTTCCGTAGTTCCTACGTCCACAGCGTAGTAAATACTATTGCTCCCAAGAAACCGGCATCACCTCCAATGTGTCGAATATTTAACCCATTCGTTTAGGATAAAATATACACAAGGAAGGTTATAGTAACGAAACACCATCTCTTGTTGTGGTTAAATGAAGTGAACTCCTCTCTGAAGTCAAGTAGTGTTTCGAAAGTGTTGTCATGACCGTGTAAGACATGATAACTACACTGAGGGGAAAGTTGAACAATGGTACCAGTTATACACTACGTTCGTCCTTCTCCCAATTGGGAATATTCAGGACTATGCTGTAGAATTACTACTCTGGATCGATGGTAGAAATGCCAATAAAAGCCTGTGGACCCATGCAGTGGCACAGAGAAACACATGTGGAAAACTATAAACGATCCCACCAAATCTAACGAACGCTGAGATACAGCAACCTTAGCATCTCATCGTCTTCCATCCACTTGTGGTACTTCCGGACGTGTTGCTCCTCATACGGAATGAGAATGACTTTCTCTCCAATTATCTTCGTATTCTCATTCATTTTCATCCTAAAAGAAAAAGATTAGAAGGCACATTAGACGATTTTCGATAAAACACTTTCCAGAAAAGCTGAAAGTGTGAAGTTGCAACGGCATACGTGATCTCACAAATTGCATTAGATTCGACGTCTATTTTCCGAAGCAGACGGTTCGAAAATTCCTCTCTTACATTTTCTCTGCTAAGCTTTGAAATCGGATAAATTTCTTCATCCTTAGAACGTTGTTTGGTTTCTTAGATACCAAGCCATGTATAGGAATATCTTCCGGTGGGGTCCTATTCCACCAATGGTGGGTTTTTTCAGTCTCGAGTTCGATACACATGCTCTTGTTTTTCTTTGATGCTGTGGTGTAGTTAGTAAACTTCCTAGGTGAATCCTATACGCGGAAAGGCAAATGGAGCGAGGATATTGAATCCGTCAGCGGATATGCTACCGTACAAAGGTGTGAAAGCATCTCACAAGCCTGTTAAAGTTCGTTACATCTCCTTTCTTTATGTGGTTAAATGGTCCCATTATTCACTCAGTATTTATCACTTTGACGTAACAAATTCTTTGACAGGTAGGTGATAGTGCCAAGTTTTTTGTCATGTTACTGTATCTTTCGTGTTTTGCCTTCACTGGATTGAATTTCATTAGAATGCTAGCAGTGTACTGACATTCTTAAGGTAAGTCTGGAAGCGGGCAAAACCTACGCATGGTGTTCATGTGGACTAAGCAACAATCAGGTTGGTGTTTATTAAAAAATTCATAGAACTAAAGACAGGACTGTTTTGGGTTCATTATTGTCATTCTCATGAAATGACTTCCGTTGTTCCATAAATTGTCAACATGTTCTTAAATTGTTGAGCATACACGAGGTTGATGAACAACTTTTATTCGGCTAACGTTTCGACGTCTTCGTCTTCATCAGAGCCGATAATCCGAGTCGATGGTCTACAGTTGTTCTCCTTCCTAATGGACCTGGAACAAGTATGGACCAACGGCTCGGATCATCGGCTCTGACAAAGACGAAGCCGTCGAAACGTTAGCCGAATGAGCCTTATTGCCAGCCTTGTCTACGCTAAAAAATATAAACACATGTTAGTTATTTTACTATCGAGCTTAAATGACGGTCGGTTTGAAAATTGTTCTCCCATAATTATTCATTTTTCGTTTGCACAGAACGTTATTACGGTCAGTATATGATTATTTTGTTCACCATGTCGATGTTGTTCTTGTCTAAAACAGTCGAATAGAACAAGCCATAAGCATTTTGCGCATTTTGTACATCTCAGGTTACGTAACCCAAGATTGGTTTCCATTCTGCAGATATGGCCCATATGATAGCAAGAATGACTGTTTCTTCCTTTTAGCCGTTTTGTGATGCTACTCATAAGATGGAGGGCCTTACCAATGTTCGCCCTGTCCAGTTCCAAGTACGCAACCTATTCCAGTTATCTACAATTGTTGTTGTACGTCTCGTGTACCACATTTTCATGCTTGCTTTTTAGGTAGAAAAAACTGCTGATTACCTCTTGTGCAACTGCAAGCAAACTAATTCTCGACCAATTTGTGATGGGTCTCACAAGATGGCATGTTTTTTTTTCTCTTTCAACTTTTGTATTTTCTGATGATGGTCTTGAGAACGTTATTTCTGTAGCAATGCAATGTATTCTTCTTCAGGTAAGCGCTGCTCCCAAAGATCTCCACGCCACACGCTTCGTACAATTTGGTGATAATTCACCCGTTTATGGCGGAGTTGCACATAAACTTGGATACAGGCCGAAGAATGGTGGCTTCCAGTAACTAGTCGCTTTGTCATGATTTAGACTCTATAAATCTCCTATTCTACGTGAATTTTCTCTTCAAGTGTGGTTTATCACCAGTGTTTTCCTGTACCTGAACTACGGAGTGCGTGTGAATTTGGGTTCTTTATCATCAGTGATCATCAGTTCACGTTCGTTATTTTTCACTTCAATTAAAAACATTGGTTTCGATCTTCCAGCTGCTCAAGGAATGTTGGGTTTTTGTCCATTTTGTGGGTCATTGCTACAGGTAGAGGAAGGTGATTCATGTATGCAATTTTCTTGTCCTTCGTGTCCATTTACTTGTCCAGTAACGAAAAAGGTCAGCAAAATGTTTCACCCGGAACCTAAGAATAGTTACATTACGAATTAGTTCAGGTGAGTAGTCGAATTTATCCGAAACTGAAAGATCTTGAAGAAGTGCTCGGTGGACCATCGGTATGGGATAATGCCCAGGTACGACACTTGGCAAATTTAATCTCATTTTCGGCATTTGAAAAGCGTTTCTTGTGTTTTGTTTACAAGTGTTCAAAGTATTTGAGAATTTAACAAATATAGAAGTTGATAAAGGTAAAAGTATGGGAGCTATGGAAGCTTACCGGGTGGCCCTTTATGCATTTTTTATGGAAAGGCCAGTTAGTTATTAATGATAAGATGACTTCATTTTTATCCCCTACTTTCCCATAGTATTTTTCACTACAACTTTTACTAAACAAAACGCAATCATAAATATAATACGGTACTGAAATGGCTTGACGAAATTCTTTTGTCTACGTAAATGCATCGGAGGTTAATAGTGATCGTATAATATGGCCTAACCATGTGTGCGGACTTGCGGTCTGAAGATTAGTCGTTATGCTAATTAGTGGTTCTTAAGGTGGTGAGAGGGCGCGTGTGCAGTGGTTGAAGGCAACACTGCGACACACGCTTGGAATCGATCCCGGCGCCCGTGGCCCACCAAGCCTTCCATCCTTCCAGGTTCGGCAAATTAGTACCAGACTTCTCTGGGAGGATAGCAGCAGTAGCTCGATACATCGGCAGGCCACCACAATTCATTGTAAAATCTAGATATGCATTCATTCACTGCCAACGATACTTAATGAAGTCGAATACGCGGGGCATCCCTCAGAGATTGATCAGCACCGATAGTTTTATTTTCTTTTAATTTTAAGGTGGTGAGTAGTATGAGTAAAGCGGGCAGTATTCTCTTCTGCTGAAATGCAGGTTGGTTTAGAGGAGGAATACGAAGAGTGATTCGAAGGCATTTTCCGCAAGTTCGAAGTCGATATTGAAACAAAGATAGCAAATTGTCCCATGGTACTACCAGAAAGAGTATCCATTACGACAGGCGGATACGAAGACTACAAATTGTTCTGGATTGCAAGAATTTGCAAAGGCCGTCATGACGATCCATAATTACAGCACATCCTGTGCTGGAAGTTTCCATTAAGGAACTATTGAATAAAGCAGAAGACGTTGAGGACGTGTCATTGTAGTCGCTAAGATGAGAAGACATTGCCCATTAACACCATGATTAGGATCAGGACAAAGTAAAGAACTTCACATTGGAAAAAATTTTTTAGTGGAATAAACACGAGTAGCTATCTTTGTGGTAACGCCCATGTTTACTCAAAATTCAAGAAATCTTACTTGCAACGGTAGGCGTTGACGTCCCCATCTCTTTCCTCAAGTTCCGGCTGACATCAAGGGCCGAAGTTCAGTGGTGCCACATACGTCAATATTTCAGAAATCAAGAGGTCGGGCATATGAGTTTTTCTCGAGCGTTACAGGAAAACCATGACGAGCTGATCAGATATCTCTGTGAAAGTACCATGACGAAAACACGATATGCTTCATGGAAGCAGACACGATATCACAGATGAACATGGATGCAAATGGTAGGTAAAGGATGGGTTGTGATATGGATAGCAGCTAAACAGAATGTGATGTTCAGACTTCTGTACGTATTCTCCATATCTTGCGCAAAAGCTGTGTATCTACGAGGAGAAGTGCTGTCGTGCATAGAATAACCCCGTCTTTGATCATAAATTTCTGGCAGTGTTAGGTCACTTGTTTCTGCAGAACGCAACTGCGAAAGGTGAAGTCAACCATACCGAATAGGCTCTTGGCGTACTGTCCCAACTACCACTTGGAATTTCTATGTTCTACTTAAACTGTAGTTTCCAGTTATGTCGTTAGAACAATTTTATTTACAAATACAATGGTGCAGAGATATTTGCAAAACTTCCACACGGCAGATGCCTGCGGTGGGGAGTGAACACGTTATTACCCTTTTCGGGGGCCAACGCGTTCACCACCACATGCGCGTCCTTCGTTTCGCCATTCAGCCATTTTCTGACTCCGATTTGCACATGCGGTCCAGAGTTTTGCAAACATCTTAGTATAGTTATGGTTGATTTCGCATAGTACCCAGCCGTGGAGATTCTATTAGGCAATAAATAAAAAATTTAACAATGTATTTAAAGATATTTAGGTGACAGATGAGCGCTGTCCAAACTGTTCACATGGGCGAGCCTATTTCATGCAGATACAGACTCGATCAGCCGACGAGCCGATGACGATATTCTACCGATGTGCGAATGTTGACTGTGCTCATCGGTGGAGAGATTAACATCTAATTCCCTTTAGAAGAAATTAAAAAATAAACTCTTATTCCTATTATTCTAACTGGTATTTTAATATGGATCGTGTCCATTGTATGTTTACCCGTGCATATGACACTGTAAGAAATAACCAATTCGACAACAACTAGTTTCTGATGACCTAATATTTCATTTATAGTATTGTCTATTTCTTCAAGCTTTTCTGGTACTCTTCTTTAAAAATCTTTTTGAATCTATCTATTTGTGAAGGCACTTCCATCTTCTCAACTCTTTCCTCCAATGTTTTTCTTCCTCTGACGATGGTCTTAGCGATAGCACGGATAGGAGCAGACTCGGATAACTGAAACAGTAGGAGTAGAAATAAAAAAGAAATAGCCAGAAGGATTTCCAATAGCGTCAGATCGACAGAGCTAGCGTAAAGCTCATGATGAGCTTCAACCACTACGTTTTTTTCTCCCTCCGTAGAATGTAATTTCTATATTCGGATTTCGCCAATTCTTGAACAATGCCGCATTTATACAGCTTTGCACAAAACAGTACTAGGTACATACGTGGTTTAACGCCAGCGTTTAACAAGATAAAAAACATGTTGAAGTACACGACTTTAAGTTGGATACTTGAATACTTGGATGGCTCGTCCTCACTGGTTGTGCGGTACCCAGCATAATTTCCATTTTCTCAGAGTTTTGCTGGTTTAGTTATTGTGGTTCCCTGGAGTTCCGAGGTCAGCCTAGCCAAAGTCTGCCCTAGGTCGTTACCACCACAGGCAGTCGCCGCCTTTGTGGATCACAAGGAGATTTGCCACCGCACGACTAGTTTGGTATCAAGGAGGTGGTGGATCCTGGTAATGGTTTATTTATAGCTGGGCTTCCTGGTGGAAAGGTGGAACTCCTCAGTTTGGGAGACTCTGCCGGGGGACTGAATCCTCCCGTAGTACATCGCAACCCAACACTCAGGAACACCTCGCAGCCACGATGACACAGTAAATCGTTGGAAGGGACTTTGTGTTGAGAACCATATATGAAGGTTTCTACCTTCGTTCAAGTGGAAATAGGTTGCGTGCATATCTCATAGCTATTTGTTAACACCGGGAAAATCAGATCCTACCTGCTGGATTACTCTCTCATCGTTAAGCAGTGCTCTTATGAATCGAAAGACCATCTTCCCTAAAAAGAATTTCAGAAAGGACTTCATCGTATGGAGTGTTATTACCAAATAATATCCTTCTGTAACATGATGGTTTCAGAAGGAAATAGATCCAAAGCCAAGAAAATTTCGCGCCACCTGTCTACTCTTAGAGTGTGATCGCTATGAATTTGATCAAGAAAATCATGCAACATAACAAAGTAAGAAAGTTGTTCGTTGAACAGTTAGACAAATTGAAAACGTGATCATATCAGTTTATAGGAAAGTCGATCGTCTTCGCCATCGATATCCGTGGACCAGGAAGGTTTACACGCCGTAACTTCAGACCTTGTTGTAAGCAATAAAAAACCAGAGGAAGACAAGCAAACGAGTTATGGCACGAAATACTTTGTAGACTTGCCAAATGATATTCAATTGGCGATTTTGCGACAATTATCGTATGATGATATAGCAAAAATAAGAAGGGTTAGTACTAATCGCTATTCTGTTCCCCATTATATGAACGACTACGGATCGATTTCTTTTGCAGACGTGCAAATTACTGAATACATTATGCTCGTATCTCTTGAACCGAGGTTTCCAACAATTGGGTGTTGATATAGATAAGGAGAAGTTACGTATCAAACGAGAATTGCCAAGACGGGAGTCGATGAGAAGGTGTGAACTATGAGATCAGACGATTTTCGTTATGTTAACCTTTTATTTGCTACCTAGTATAATTTTTCATGGCAGGGGATAGCGGGAAATACAACCACAACGATGTCTTGTAATGCACGAGCACCGGAAAGGATAATCGTGGTTAGATTCTGACCCGGGGTCCTAGTTTTGCGAAAGTCTCAGCTTTGTTGTGGTTGTATTTCACATCGTACTCTGCTACAAAAACTGTGGTAGGCAGCACATAAAAGGTTGGCATTGTGATTTCGACTACAGCCTCAGCTTAACTGTGTTCAATGCCGATTTTTGCTCTCACGATCATCCCCGCTGACGGATCGTTGCTGATGCCAGCATTAGGTAGAAAACTAGCTGAGAGAAACGCAGAACAAGAGCCTCCATGGCGCGGTATGTGATACACGAACTCCCGGAAAAGGAAATCGTGGTTGCGAATATCTCAGTATCTTAATGGTTGGTTTTCGTTATAATGAGGAATGCTTAGGTCTCATCGACTCTCTCGCCTACATGATGCATATGCTGGTTTGGACACCCGATTCTCAATTATGATGATGACATATAGGAAATTCATTGATATTAAAGCGACATGCTTCATACCGGGAAAGGCTAGTTTCACAACTTACTTCCACAAATATTGAAATCTTTCCATGCACATGATTTCGCTTGCTATTGCACCTATTTACGTTCATTTGCAGGTTCTGGATGAATTTTTCCGTATCCTTGAAATCTTGAAGAAATCACACGATAGAGGTGGCACACTTACCATAGATATTCACGAACTTTTGAAGGACTTGAGAGATTTATCAAGGTGTTTGCTTCCTACAACTTCATTAATAGAAACAATAGATTGTTACCTCGCCCTTTATTGCAACTCAGCAGATCTAGCGATCCTCCACTAAATTGTGTACTAAATTGGCGATCCCTCAGATTGACACAACAAACGTTGTATCTCACAAATAGTCGATCTTTCGGATGTGGAACGAATCAAGTAAACGTTGAATGTAACCTGTTTCATTGATAAGCTAAAGTTTTTGCCAAATATTTGTTCGGCTAACGTCTTGACGTCCTCTACATCCTTGATCCGCGTCGATGGTCCACAGTCGTTCGTTTTCTCGATGTACTTTCGTCGTTCCTCGTCTTATCGAGTCAATTCTTTAGCAAAGCACCGCTGGAATGAAGCAAGCTCACCCGGCAGCGCTGGCCTATACAGGACCATTGTTGTTGATAATCATCGACCATTCGCATCTAGGCTAAGTCAAAGGTGGTTTAAATTGTATTACTTATCTAAATACATGCTTATCGAATACCGACTACTGCAGAATGAATTGTTCGGTAAAAAAAAACCTATGGACGGTACCCCATGAAAGAAAATTCGACTCGATATGATGACGAACAACTAAGATACATCGAGAAAACGAGGTACCTATGGAGCGCCGACTCCTGACATCGGCCTTGAGGAAGACGAAGACGTCGAAACGTCACCCGAATCAATATTTCGTAAGAACCTCGTGTTAGCTTATCGATAAAATAAGGTACATTCATCTTTCGTACAGACGTTAAGTGAAACTCGGCTTACAAGTGTCGACTGTAACTTCGAAATTAACAGCATGGCCATGGAGCATTTTGAAGAACACGTGCAGCCATCGCTTCGTTCTACAACACCGAGCCCTGTGTCTTCCACGTATTTCATTCCCATACATCCATCATTACGTCAATCTTCTGCCAGGACGTCCTCACCACCCAAGTTAGTCTTCCACCGTTACAAAAAAATAAGTCTAATGAACGTGAATATCCGTTAATCCACTTCTTTAAATACTTTAATTTTCTAGTGAAATATGTGCGGAAAGCTGTGAGTGGCGAAAAAATATCACTGACAAATTGGCTAAGCAGGATAAAATTATAGAAAAACAGAATTCTGAAATCATGTCGCTCAAATCCTGCATACGGCAGCTAGTTGTGGTCTGCCAGCAGGTAAGTGTATTGTTCCAAATGGTGTTATTCATATAACATTTGAATCTACTCCATAAACCATTCGTGACAGCTATCAACATCTGTGCCTATGGTGAAAAAAGGGATTAATAATCTCTTAGAAGTTATTCTTGATAGCCTGCTACTTGATGGTTCTACGGTAGGTTAATTCGTAGTACACACTAATAAACACTACCTTGAGAATCTTAACAGATTAAAATCACCTAGGCACCTTGTGAACCGTCGACATCAGGCAATGGAATCGAAAGGTTTTTTCCGAAAGGCCGGAAACGAAAATATAGTCGTGAAGACTCACATATGTACGACCTCAAGAAAAAGCCACACCACGACAACAACGGAGATGATGAGCACACGAGTGAGAGGCTGATATAGGGTTTCATTTCTATTAATGTTTTATAACGACTAGCCAGAACGGTGAGATGTGATAACATGTGGTGAAACCTTCATGTTGTTCAATAACAATATGGATGTTGATAAATATTTCTCTTGGCACCTAACATGAACGATCCACTATGTCAAGACATTTCGCCAGCGAAATAGCACATACAGGGCAAAATAGAATGATAAAAGAGAGAATCACAGTGAATTACCCTTTTCTAGTAAGTATCTATGAAGCGTTGCGACAACAACTGAGCAATGATATTCACAATACAGAAGTGGTTACGATGCAGGAGTATCCAAATTCTTCAATATATAGTAATCTACGAGCACGTTAACGTTAAGACGGAAATTATCCAAATGACTAGCAATATGCTCGATACAAAGATCATCGAGGCCTTCCTTTCCTAGAGCAACAGCCTTTAGAATAGTCCTTCGGTAAGGGGCAGCGTGAATCACAAGCTAAAACAGACCACCATCAGTAGGATGTTTCCCAATCACCAAGAACGTTTCTGTACAGTGACTGAGCTTTTAGATTAGAATAAGACAGAAGACACATAACTTGAATAACTGCTTCGACATGAATCCATGATGCCGCTTAAGGGACCTTTCGTATGCCGTATTAATAACGCCAACAAGATTATCCGTTTTCCTCTTATCAGTACTTGAATTATACTCCTGTACCATAAGAGTGAGCATTTCTAACATGAACTCAAGACCCCTGAAATTATTCACTTCCGAAAGAAACGGTGAAAATTGCAACAAATAGACTTTAAAGGTTAGAAATCAGCAAGAATGAAAGCAGTATAGCTGGCCTTTTCAACCATAGCAGACCTTCTGTTGCATAACCCAATCTGCCACCATTATCCTTAAGATCGCTATCAATCAGATCTTGCAGGAACTGCTGCCCTAAAAGGCTTAAAACGGTGTGTGTTATAAGTACATATTAGAACATTAGAAGGAACAGTTCTCAACCTATTTTATCTTTTTCGTAGCGGGTTCGCACCTTCACGACATTGCCGTTAATATCAGCTTTGACAGGTGAAAATGCTGTTCCTAAGAAGCCTAAACATTAATTGTATACCAGGAACCTAGTGAAAACCGTATATATTGCAAAGGAGTTGCTTTCTACTTACTTGGATACTTGGATCCTCATATACCCGTCTTCACTGGTTGTGTGCCCCAGAATAATCTTCACTCTCCGGAGACTTCATGGATTAGCCGTTGTGGCTCCTTGGAGTCCTAAGACCAGCCTGGGCAAAGTCTGGAAAGAGTCGTCACCACTCCAGGTAGTCGCCCAACTTGCGGAACGGAGAGAGATTTGCCACCATGTGACTAGTTTGATACCAGGACGGTGGTGGATTCTGGTATTGGTTTGCTCCTAGCTAGGCTTCCTGATGGGAACGCCAAAATCGTTCTCAGCTTGGGAGACCTATTGGGGGATGAATATCCTGCTGTACATCGCAGCCTGACACCCAGAAACACCTCCCAGCCACGATATGAGGCTGTAAACTGTTGTGAGGTGCTTCCTACCACTCGAAGTTATTACTAAGGAAAAGATAAATCAATAATCAAACGGAAAAAAAGACATTTGTGATCCTCACCCACAAATTCGGCAATGCCCTGGCAAGCGCTGAGAAATGGTTCGGTGGGAATCTTGCCATCTTCGAGATGAGGGAAGAGATGCTCTGGTTTAGCAAAATAGGTTTCTTCATTTGACGGACTACTGACACTCATAGAGCACTGAAATATCCTGCAAATAACTCTGAAAACACGAAAAATAGGAATAATTAAGACGAACTACATGACTACCACTGCAATAACGTAGGTCTGAATGCAGCATGGTCTGGGTATGGTAACGGTCTGGCTAGCAGTATGGTAACGTAAGTCTGGATGGTCATGGTTTCTATCGCTGTTCGTGTGACATTTTAACGCTAAAAAACTGCTGAAGAAAACCCATTCGCGAGTTTTAGGGTCTCCAAACCATCTGATACTGAAAACTTCTTCGAGGAATACTATGGGACCTTGTGCCAGGAAGAACACAAGCAATCCCCCGTGACATTCTCAGATGGAGAATCCAAAAATCGTTATCTTGCCTCCGCTACAGTACACTGAATCTGTGCGAGACCTGCTTTTGCACTAGGTTGCGCCCCGGGCGGCACAACGTGTGGGCTGTGGATGCGGCCGTGTGCCTACGTCTGGTTTTACTTTGCATAGGTTGTTATACATTTTCTTCCGAACATTGTACTGGTGTGTTTCTGGAGAGTCCGATTCGATATCCACTAAATGTTGCTTTCAGATTAAGAATGTACTGCCAACGCCTCGCTATTCCTCTGACACGCGTTATGACCGTAAGTTTGTCTTGATACTGAGTTTCTGGCTAAGTTGTTGGGTAGCGAGATGCACGTGGTCAGGGGTCGCACTGCAGTGCACATGAGATCAATCCCTGCGCTCAAGGCTCACCAAACCATCCAGGACTCTGGGGTCGGCAAATTGGTGCCAGACTTGTCTGGGAGGTGAGCAGCACTGGCTTGATACATCGTTAGGCCACTGTGAAGCATTATAAAGGCCATATATACATCCAGTCACCTTCAGCGATGCTTAATAAAGTCAAATGCATATCTCACCACTCAAGGATTGGTCAACGCCGAGAGCTTCATTTTTTTTTATTGACTATATGGGTATTGGATCATGTTATCCTTGATAGCGCTGTTCTACTACTGTGTTTATTTTCCTAAATATGATTTGTGTGATGTTTCCTTATCTTCCACCAACTGTTGAAACGTTCGTTTCCTTACATTATATGTTGGGAAATTTAAGTAGCGATTTTTAATGCGCTCTTTGTTACTGAGCTTCTTTCAGGTGAGTCGAGCTCCATTAGCTTTCCGTGTAGAGTCTATGCTGGCCAACCGATCCCTTCATACTACCGTCGTTCACAAGGATATTGACAGTGCTGCGAAGTACATTGGAGCTGGAGCCGCTACCGTCGGTGTCGCTGGATCTGGAGCTGGTATTGGCAACGTGTTCGGAGCTCTCGTTATCGGATATGCTCGAAACCCGTCGCTGAAGCAGCAGCTGTTCTCGTATGCAATTCTCGGTTTCGCCCTTTCTGAGGCTATGGGCCTTTTCTGTCTCACTATGGGTTTCATGATTTTGTTTGCTCTTTAAGGTTATTAGTTATGAATCGTCTTGGCCATCTATATGTTTATTGTTAATAAGGATTTCGGAGACGTATAGTTTTCAAAATAATAGGTTTTGATGAAAAGTCGGTGAAAGTGTTCGTGTACAAACAACGCAATCCTACAAAGCAATATATGGAGAAATTGAGGAAGCGGTTTGTGAACTTGCAGAGTTTGCTTGTTCCCAGGAGGACAACGCCCGTGGACAGTGGGAAGTACCCATTTGTTTCTCAAATACGCTTTGAAATTTGTGGAAAATGTTTTGAAAGAGTTACGAATATAGGAGACATCGATTTATACAATGTCATGAGTCACTGTGTCAGAGAAACGGCAGTGAAGCAGGTCAATGAAGTTCGAATGTGGATAGAATTATGAGTTTAGGAGGAAATCGGTTACACATAATTCCCCAAGGTTGCTCGACAAGTGTTGGTGATTTCTCGTTCACTAGATTTTTTAAGGAATTGAAAAGACTTCATGCATTTTTGGAAGAGAATGTCATGTCACTTTAGTCTCTTACGTATTTTTTACAAGATATTCTTCCAACTTCAAATATCATTAGAACTCAAATTTTCAAAAAATTGGGAATGGGACGCAAAGCGCAACGAAGGTGTTCCGCTCCACTACTACGGATGCATGGTGTAGCACCATCATTTCGTGCTAGGCGAAACCGGCGTCTGCAGTTGCTTCGCTTTTCAAACTACGAGTTCTAACTTTAGAAAAGTGAACACGATGTGTTTTGTGGCTTCCTAAAAATCACAAATTCGTCTTGTTAAGTTACGAGGATTTGTATGTTGACGTAGAACTGTAGAATTTATTAATAACTCAAAAGACCGACTTTCTATAAACCTCGGCATATATAGTTCATATATTTATTTATGATCTTATAAACTGATCTTCTTTAGCTAATTTGAAGTTGGTATATGTCTTCGTTGTCGTTGTTGTTGGTGTTGTTGGTCGATGGCTGACGTTTCGGCGATTTCGCCTTCCTCAGAGCCTTGGTGTTACGAGTGGGACGGTCGCCGAAACGTCAACCATCGACCACCAACACCAACAACAACGACAACGAAGACATATACCAACCTCGCATTAGCTAAAGAAGATCAGTTTATAAGATCATAAATGTAGAATTAATTGCTTCCAACTTTAACTAATTATGTTCAATATGAGAGGAGGTTTCGGCCTAGTTTTAGAGAATGTCATTATTTTCGTAACAAAGACGTTATGGTTGATGGATGTCAGATGCTAACAGTTTAAATCTGTGCTGTGTTGTTTCTTCGCATATTTATGCAACATGCGCGTGGAGCTACGCGAAAGAGAACAGTGTGAGCCACATTTGAGCCCTAAAGAAACTAGCCAGACACATGTCTCGTTTTTAGAGGTTCCATTTAACGTCATTTGGTCGTCCTCGTGGTTCTGCGCTGAGATGCCTATCCTTCGGTCGTAGGGTGCTGCAGAGCCAGTTAGAAAGCGCTTGAATTCTGATCGTCGTAATGCAGCAGACCCACACGAGGATCGGTACAGTGCAGTGCGAACAGATCACCAAGTCTCAAAATATGTTCCAAATTTGGTTGTGAAAGTTGGAAAACTAGGAAGCAAAATGACGGATCAGCGTCATTAGTGTTTATGCTGTTTATGGAATACAAGTCAGGAATCTCTTGCCAAAACATTCGGACTCCTTGGACGCATTTCTCTTCCCATTGTTCATGTTCGTAGAGGTGTGGTCAACTCTTACCGTCGAACTTAGAAGAGCATGGGAATCGATAAGGATTTCAACTAATGCAGTTCAATCTCATGCGTCATTGAGCACAGGATTTATTCCAAAACAGTGGAAATACCAACTTTGCTACCCACTAAACAACGATTACCTGAGCAGCCAGGAGCATTCTGGTTCGGGCTTCGTTGGGAAAGATGACCATCAGCTTGTTAGTACAAACATCAAACTTTCCCTTCTTTCTGCATTCTTTTAACATTTGCAAACACATTTATTTGACTTATGGTAAGGTCGGTTCTTAAATACAACAATATACATCTGTACAATAACAATCACAATTAGATCAACTGATTTGCTGAATAGAACTCCGTTTATTAATCACATCGAGTGGGAACGAATGGCGAACGGGATCCTCTGCACCGCGACGTCGCAGCTCAAATTCGCGTATGATGAATCGTACGGAGTCGCTGGCAGATGAGACTCTCCGGGGAGTTCGAAGGCACGACGTAGAGTGAGCTCGTGAACTCGCATTCGAAGTAGCTCGGCCTTGTCCATTGAACTGAGGTGCGTGGCGATGTCGTGACGCCTCTAGGACTCCGGCGAACGTATGGAGTTGCTCCATGAAACCCTACAATGGAACTAATATTCCTACTACAACACATGAAGATATAGCAGAGCATGTGCGAGCGAATCAATCACCGAATTTCTAATCACGCCATTCTAAGATGTAGTTCCATCCGTATAAAGCCTTCTGATCTATATATCGTTTTTTCTTCAAGGAATTTTTCGCTGTAAATTTGTTACGGGAGATTTTTCCACAAAGATACCTACTCGCTCCAAAGCAACAAAAGTTCAATGCAGTATGGACGTATTCGTGACATCCCTACGTCGCACTGCAGAAATGAAGCTTAGCAGGAATTTCTCTTTTAGCAATAAGTAAAGATAAAACCTCACTCACCTTATTAGGAGTGATGCAGTTCCTCCTCTTCTTCACATACGCCAACGCATGTTCCAGACTCCATCCATATTCCTTCATGGCGTACGCAATTACTGTCGAAGAGCTACGACTAATACCCTTTTTGCAGTGTACCAAACATACTTTGCCCAGTTCTCTTAAAATACTGTTTTTTGACACCACAATTAAACGATGAGAAATCTTTCAACTTCCACTCGAAACAACGCTTACTTCGCCTCCTTAATAAAGCTATAGGTGAGGTTCCAATTATTCAGCAAGTTAGTGCTTGCCTCATCAGAAACCGAGATCTTCACATATTTAAAATGCATTGGGAAGAAGTTGTCCACTTCTCGAGTCATATTGAGGATGTAGCTCACACTGAAATATAGAATCTTTCATCAGAAAGCAGTAGTAAGGTGAATAATGTATACTAAGAGACAGCAGAAATATAAAGAAGAATACTAACTTATTCTGATTAAGCTCTTCCCAATTTGAAGCATTCCACTCAGTTCCGAGTAAAAGATAGGGGAAAATACGACTTGGCTTATCCATTTGACCCAATATCACGAGCATCTCTCGATCAATGAAGTCCTTCAGATGAAACAAACAGATAGAGATTACATGGTTAGTGTGCCAGTACGCAAACCTTACCTTGTGTCCGTCCACACATCCAACACGTTGTGCCAAAGTTTCTCTGATATCACGACTTGTAACGCTGTCCAAATCTACACTTTGCATAATTTGTCTCAATTCCCTTCGCAACAATGCTTCCTTTAAGAAAATTTTTGAAATTAAAACAGTCAACTGACGCATTTCTGGAGGACTAGCACCCCCTGTTCAAACACTATTCCACTTTCAGTAATGGTGCTCACCTTTGCTCTCCCTTCTTCAGAAAGATAATCTCGAACAGCATCAGCTTTAAACTCATCTTCGCAATCCGCATCCATTGGCGACTGCTGCCTACAAGATTACGAATTAACGAGTCATTGGTAATTCAAAAACAACCAAAGTTGTCATTAACAGACAAAAAGTTATCAAGAAGGGTTTACCATTGGGCGCATAAGAAATCTGGTGACGATATGTGGTCCATGTAATATTCGGTAGTAGTAGCAGGCTCTCTAAGTCTTCTCGTTTCACGACGTGTACCGTCAAGTTCTTTATGGAGAGATTGGAAGACGAACCTAAAATATAAATGCCAAAAAATTTTGTGAGCTGTCGAAGATGTGTCTCTCGATTCGATATTTTTCTCCTAAAAATCACCCCGTACTGAAAAATGAGTGAGTTTCTCCACAAAACATTTTACTGCGTCACCTCCGATTTTGTGGTAAAACGGGATAACCCTTGTTCGTCAAGATGCGATGTAAAGCGGAGCTTACCCTAGAGTGGGCCATCATCGCTGAGTGAGAAATTCGACACTTCCATACAGAAGCCTGGGTAACAGTAAAGCAGTGCCAGCAATTACCACTGGCCTAGTACGAACTAGGTCCAAATCTCCCTAAAGTCCACAAGGGCCAACGATTGCTGTGCTGACGATATGGGAAAACTAATAAACAATACATAAGGTCCTGTTTTGTAGCGCTCCAGACTCTTTCCCTTTTCCACAGAGACTATTCGGAGCAGAATCATCTTCTTCTTACATCTGGTTTCATAAGTAATCGTACTCACAAAAAAGAAACAATCTTGGTTCGTTCTTCTTGTGCCAACTAGTGGATGTCTAAGCACTTCCAGCTCGGAAAAACCCCACTCTTCCACAGCGTTCCATCGTCCTCTTGTGCTTGAGGCCAGTGGACTTCCTCATTGCACTCATTACTGTCCTTCCAAATCTCCATCTAACTGCTGTTGAACTCTTCACATTAAAGAATCCCGTTAGATCGTTTAAGGATCGTGTATGAGTAACCATAATTCCTCATTTTGCATCTTCTCACAAGACTGAGTTAATGAATTCACTTTCTCCTCAATTTTCACTGATAACCATGAGTTATGCAATATAATGGATGAAATACATAAGTAGTCTAGTGTTGGTCGGAGGCGCACAAATCTTGCAAACATTTATGAAAGGGGGACCCGAATGACTCACCTTAACTTGGGAAAAACATTCAAAGAGAAGAACAAAAAAGAAACAATTGGAACTATAAAGAAATGGAAACTTACTTGGATACTTTAATGGTCCGTCCTCACTGGTTGTACAGGCCCCAGAATAATCTCTAATTTTCCGGAGTTTTGCTAGTTTAGCCGCTGTGGTTCCCTGGAGTCCGCATGTCAGCTGGGCCCAGGTCGTCACCGCCACAGGTAGCTGCCCTTGTGGATCGTTGTACTGGTTTCCTCCTAGCTGGGCTTCCCGATGGAAACGCCAGACTACTTCTCAGCTTGGGAGATTCTGATGGGGGATGAATTCTCCAGCTGTACATCGCAGCCCGACACCCAGGAACACCTCCCAGCCACGATGAGGCGGTAAACCACTGGGAGGAGAAATGAAAAAAAATTCTTTTAAATCTAATTCTTCAAAAAAAGCGGACAGTCACTGGGATACCCCGGCTGTGCTGTTTACGGAACTAAGCGACAAAATTCAACTAAAAACTTGTACTTGTAACATGAGAGGTTCGTAGGTTGCACGCTTACCACATGGCCTGAACAGATACTGGCCGAAAGAGAAGAGCATTGTCTACTTTGCTGCACGAGCCAGACCCATAGACAGCAACACCCCCATCTCCTGCCAGTTCAACGCGACTACACCACAACAACGGCAAGACCACACCTATTCTAAAACAACACCATTGGCGGAAGAATATATAGAACCAAAAATCTCAGTAACATACGTCATATGTTCTTTGTAATAATCCATCCCAATCAATAGAGTCAGTTTTTCATCGTCATCAGTTGAAACGACAGCAAGATATCGAGCGTGGTCAGTCACCTTAACGAAACAGAATGTTCTACAACTAAACAAGAAGGTCACCACAGAGAGTAACCATCCCTTTCTTCAAGAATTTAAGTTTAAGACTGAAAAATAAATTAGATTACGAATGATACCTGTGTTTGAAGCCTGACTGCCATGCTCATTTTATCCTGGGGACGTAAACTTCTCAGCATCAACTGTAGGTGGCTTTCTATCTCAGCACCATTTGCAGAACCATGCGAACAAGTAGGAGAATTATCTCTAAATCAAACAATTTTGACTACAGTTCCAGAGAAGAAGAAAGCAAACTTTCAGGGAACAAAGGACTTTCAGAAGACAGCAATGAATGACGCTGAAAGGTAATATAAGTCAAAATATATGTAAAATTCAGAATAAGTATTAAAAACGGTGCTTGCCCGTGTGGTAGAATGACAGCTGCTCCTCTGACGGCAAAATAACACTCAGAAATGCTCCGATTTCGGGAAGAACATCTTGAATCATCAAATTCCTTAAACAGACAGCAAATAAATTTGGTGTTCCTGGTCGAACGAAAAAACTAAGGCATAAAAGCCACATCACATCAGCTTTCCAAAAACAAAAAAAGAAGACAAATAGATAGTTTGGATCATGGATCTGCAATACACATGGGATCGATCCCTGCCCTTTGGCTCACCAAGTCTTCCGTTCCTTCGAGGTCGGCAAATTGGTACCAGACTTGTCTGGGAGGATAGCAGCACTGGCTCGATACATCGACAGGCCACAGCGAGTCATTGTAAAGGCCAGATATGCATTCAATCACCTCCAACGATAATTAATGAAGTCAAATGCATGGCGGATCCCTCATGGATTGATTAACGTTGAGATCTTTATCCTTTTTACGGATGGCTAACAAATGCAAAATGTTCCCAATTTAGAAGTGAAGACTAAACAAAGAAAGGACCAAACCAAACGAAAAAAAAGAACGCACGGTTTTAAACTGACCACAGCCTCACATTCATCGGCGATCGATGGCGATGGTGAGCGTTGCACTTGAACGAGCGACATGTCAAAGGTCAGACAAGGTGGTTTTGAAGAGTGACGAGTACAGCATTAAGAATACACGACGTCGAGCAGTCAGGTTATGGCTGGCTGGAAGTCGGTGAATCACAGCACTATCGTCATCGGCCGAACGATGTACCAAGCCCTGGAAGTCACAGCACGTTAGCGAAGACATAACTGAAGCGACGGGCGGAGAGGAAGGAGTTCGGACACGAAACGGAGCAGAAGAAACGAGGAGCAGATTAGGGATAGGAAACGGGTGAAGAAATCATAGAACTCATAGAGTCATTTCATACAACACTCACAAACAATGCAACGAAAACAATACGTATTGATTTGGATCCAACTATCCATATATGCACATACTAGCTGGAAAAACAAGGAACAATTAGTGAGCTCATATCAAACCAGCTAGAAGGAGTAACAGGTGAAGTGAAAAAGCTCTTCAAGAAGCAACTGTTCTTCACCCATTAACGGTGCTGAAAACGAACATTGTAAAGGGAAAGCCCAACCAACGGTTTGCGGACTTGTTGGGAAGCATCTATTAGGAGGTATTCAAATTCACTGGACCTTGTCAAAGCATGACAAGATCTGCCCAGCTGGGGCGGAGGCTTCACTCGTCTCCTTCCGTGAAAAAGCTGCTGCATTCCCGCTTCATCCGAAGTGTCCTTATTCTCTAAGCTGTTTTAAACCATAAAAACTGTCAACGTCACGGACGCTCACCAAGCAAGCTAAAAATCAAAGCGAATAAGGACAAAATAGCGCGCGAGCAGATTCTTGAACTAAAACAATCCGGACGTGAATTTCCTTGGCATTTGTGGTTTCCGGTCGAATGGATCGAGCTGGCAGGTTGGCTGAATGTGGGAATGCAGCATCGCAAGCCGAGGCGGCGACGATCAATTCAGCCGCGGGTCGCCGTCGCCCCCTCCCACGGCCGTCCGTCGACCAACCGCTTCCCCGTGCTATGATGAGCTCCCGTCGGGAAACCCTCTCTCCAGAGTCCATTTCACTAGACCGGATCTGATGTTGTTTCTTCCCTTTTCATTTCTCACTGCTTTTGTTTCTTTCCTCACACTTTTTTATAGGGTACGCTTATTGATTGGTAGTTTTCGTTTTCGAGCAGATTAAAATCAAGGAGTGTCTACTGTTCGTCTTTCTGTCTTCTTCCACATTCGCTTTTTTCCCAATCATTCAGATGTGTTCCATTTAAAGGCCATCGAGATGGTTAGGGTTTAGCACGCCTGCCACCCAAATCGGATGCCGAAGGAAACCTGCTTTGTTCGTGGGCCTTCCAGGCTTTTCAAGCTTGCTAGAACGTTTTGCCTTAGACGACTTGAAAATCCTCTCTTACATTCGTTCCTCAGTTGTTTTGCAATACTTTCAATGTCTTCTTCGCTAACGGAAGTCGTTTACCTTGAATGTGAACATGATTCCTAGCAAAATTGCATGGATCACCCTTTGAAACTGTTATCCTCTCTCTCCAATCTAAGTACTAAGGTCCATGCTTGCTTAACTTGTCACATCGGACAGCATGGCGTGTTTTCAAAGTGGTGTAGCCCATCCCGTTCATTATGCGGATGACCCAACCCGATCATGCGTGCTTCAACACCGCCACAGGCTCACCAAAGCCTCTCATCCCTGCGGACTCGGGAAATTGGTAGCAGACATGTCTGGGAGACAAGTCCACTTTCTCTAGTCGAACTTGGAACGCCGTAGCATGGTTACCTCAAGATTTCAAGGAGAATCTTCTTGATCAGCACTTAACGACATTGTTAACGAAGACGAAAAAATCCTCAGCCTGAGGTCGAGGTCACGGGCAAAATACATTGAAGAGCTTTGTGGGTGGTGGATGCCAGGAAACGAATCGAATACTAAAAGTGCTGGGATTTGCACTGTGTGATACATGTGAAGTCGGGTCATATAATATATAAACAGTAAAATGAACCTTTATACACTGCTGGGGGCTCATGTGGTGCAGTTGTTGGAGGCGCCGTACAATATACGTGGGATCGATTCCCGCTCCTCTGTCTCACCAACCCTTCTATCCCTCCAGGTTCGGCATATTGGTAGCAGACTTCTCTGGGAGGATAGCAGCAGTGGCTCGATACATCGGTAGGGCACTGCGAGTTATTGTAAAAGTCAGATCTGCATTCAGTCACCTCTAAACGTAATGAAGTCGAATGCATCATGGCGCTTCCCTGAGGGTTAGGACAACGCCGAGAGCTTTAACCTTTACTTTATCCTTTATACACTGCTAAGCGAGTCTTTTTCATTCGTTGTATTGTGTAATATTAGTAAAAACAGAAATATCATAACTCGGCATAGTCACGAAAGCCAAAGCAGATTACCATTTTTGCTTCACTTCAGAGATTTCAAGAGTCTCTGTGCTGCAGTTACAAATTCAAATGACGAAAAATCTGGAAGAAGGCGTTTTCAATCTTCACACTTTCTTGTTTTCGCAAGTCGTATAAGCTCCATCACATTTTCCCTTCAACCGGCTTTCAACGTTTAGATAAGCCTGTTTTCTTGCTATAGTCCTGGAATAGCCGCGCTATGGTGTTCGCCGCTGTTCGGAGTGGACAACGACCTCACCATATGATACGCTGGAACGCTGAAGCATAGAAGTGTTCTTGTCAGTTGGCAAAAATTTTGATCTCATTGCTGGTCTCAAGTTAACTTGCCACCAATTTCTGTCCTCAGTATCCGTTTTAATACTAAAATAATTACTAAACAGTGGAATAAATCCATTTTCCATCACCTCTCTGTTTACCTTTCACACACAAAAGAGACGCTTGTGAAAAATGTGTGCAGAACAGCGAGCAGTGTGTGAGCAGAAAGAGAACGGAAAGAAGAACACCTGACATTGACGTAGCTTCAAATGGCTACAAAACGGTGGCTCCTCGTTATAGGTTTATAGGAAAAACCACGCTCCCAAACGGTATTCTTGCGAGAATAAGGTCCGATCCTCCCCTTCATTTCCAGCGAAATAAGTGCAGCTATTTAATTTGCTTAGGAAAGGTCAGCCTAGAGAATTTGGTAGCAGTGATTGGAATACCACTGAACACTCAGACGCCAGCTAGTTCGTAGCCACGTGTATGTCTGTATGCAAAACAAAACTGCATAATTGGCAGTAACGGTAGATACGGTGATGATATCATGGACTCGCGTATGGTTTATCTGATCTCTTGTAAAGTATGCGAGGTCGAATACATTGGCGAAAAAGTCCGGCCTTTCTGCATCCATATAAAAGAACACCTGGTAGTTAAGCTTGAAGTGGAGCCAAATATTCCATTACGCGCGCATAGGGCACAAAGACATAACGCGGGAGATTTTGTAGTAGAGGTTGCCATCCTCACACAGGAATCGAAAACTTCAGCACGCAAAGCTCTCGAAGCGTTCTGGATTCCAAAAATGAATTACAAGGGTGAATGCCTCGTTTTCACGTGTGATCTCACACAGTAGCTGAGACTGGCTATTTCAATGTGAGAGACCCACGTTACCCATGTGAGCTCTGTACGGTTGCTATCCACGTGGAAGACGGTGATTCATAAAAAGCGGTGATTGTGGAAACAAGCTATTTTATTTCCCATACGATTGAAATCTTGGTTTAGCGATTTTTCTGCAAGAGTTATGGAGATATTTGGCCGACTGGATTGCAGGGAACTTGACCTTTCCAGGCTTTGAAAAAGGCTAAATCCTCCAAAACGTCAGCTTTTGTGAATAGAGAATATAATACATGGTGCCCTGCCATACACACATGGCTGTTGCTTCGATCGCACATCTCGCGCAGACAAAGCCTTCCACTCCTTCGGCATGAACGAATCAGTGACAAAGTTGTCTGGGAGGATGGAAATACTGACCCGACACAACATAGGCCTCCACAATTCACTGTACAGAGTAGACATCCTCTTTGATGCTTGATGGAGTCGAGTGCATGGCGCATCATAAAGGATTGATCAACGCCGAACACTTTTTACGGTTTAAGGTGGTATTATGCGTGGCCGGTTTAACGACTGTACATAAACTGTTTTCCTTCAAAATTCACACAAAGTGTTTCGTGGACATCAAGGCACTAGTGCAGTTGTTATAATTACGTAGTAATTTCGTAAGGTTTTTGCAGCCTTAAAACGCTCTGAATATAGCTTTACTTGATGCTTGAATGGGCCGTCCTTACTGGTTGTGCTGGACATTCAGTAAAGGTGTCAGTCTTTCCCGCTACATCAGTGCGGTTTACATGGATTACCTGTTAATGTCTAACATGAAAAAGAAAGAGGTAATGACTCGTCATGAATAATGATTTCTTTTTTAGAAGCTTGGAACGATAACGAAGATATACCTTTTGACCACATCCTTTGAGTCATGCACTCTATGCCGTGAAGCCATCGTAGAGCCAGTTGAATGGGTTCCTTGAGACGCGAAGCAGAGTCGAACTAAGGACCCATTGTTTCTTGCAGGGCACCTTTGACCACTTCGCTACACGCGTTCATTAGTTTTTTTAAAGTATCAAGTGCAAATATGAGGTGAAATTACGGAACTCACTTAACTATCGCGGTAGCGGTACAAGATGCCCTTATGTTTTACATTTATCGACATGAAGAAAGCCTGTGAGGTCTCTGATTACTAAGTTATAAATTTTAATGCAAGTTTTGAACATTCAGAGCGTCCATAGTAAATTGTAGGGGTATTCCATGAATTATATACTCGCTTCACAACCACGACTTCGTTATTCTGCAACGACAATCTGGGAGGCGTAAACATTTGAGTCCAGAAGGGTTGTGCCATGTTTTCAGCATTGATGGTAAACAACGTGGTGAGACAGGGATTTCAAAGCTGGTAGTCGACACATTCAATCACCTTCGTTCTACTGGTAGCTTCGCAGTTATGGTATGGAGTAATAGAAAGGCGGTTTTAAACTGAACCTGAAGAAAACGATATTTATGAGTCGAGCTGTTTTACGAAGGCCAGTCACACTAAACAAAACCATCATTTCCGCACGCCCCAGTTTTATTTGTCTAGCTCAGTCTGTGTGGTGAGTTTAGCACTGACAAAGATCACGCAGATCGTTTTTTAGCGCTTTCATTCTACGATTCTCGCTAACCAACATTGAGTTGGGAACTTGCGAACTGTTTGTATGGTGAGTGTCCAATGCGTTAACGATAGGATGAAGTTACGACTACTCTATAATGAATAACTGAGGAACCCAATCCGGACTTCCGATCTACGTCGACGATCGAACATGGGGCGATCTCGCCGTAATGTCCAACATGGGCGGGAACGTGAGAGACCTTAACCATAACCGCTGAAGAAGAGCTGCTAACGAATCGGTTCCAGTTCGTGACAGGCGCGCGCTTGAATCACCTGACTACCAATGAGCGGACAGGTGATAAAGATAATTAAAAATGATCCAATTCTGTACGACGGAAAAACATAGCTCTAAGGAGGTTCTCGCTTTGTTACACTTATGAAGAAAATGAGTTCTGGCAGGTTTCCTTTCTAAAACCGGACACCATTAAGCATAATTTCTATTCTGTGCTTGGAATTTTTTCCAAATCTATTGAGGTTTCGAACTGTACGAATTGGAAGAATAGAAAACGCTTCTTTTGAGTAAGGTTTTGTATGACATGTGCCTTGCCTTTGCAAATGGTCTGCCATTAGTAAAACCCCTTCCCATACCTGACATTTCCATATGATCATTCGCTGGAAATCGTAGGTGGTCTTACTTCAGGATTGCAGCTTTTAATGCCTTTTCGCGCATTATATATATATATATACATATATATATACATATATATATATAAGCCAATGCTCGAGGTTGTCGTACAAAGCTTTATTCGGATAACGTTTCGAGGGAGTCCCCTAGGCAAGGGCACATGTAGCGCAGTGGTCAGAGGCGTCCTGCAATACATATGGGATCGATCATCGCGCCCATGGGCCACCAAGTGTTCCATCCCTGCTTGGTCGGCAAATTAGTACCAGACTTGTCTAGGAGGATATCAGCACTGGCTCGATACATTGGTAGGGCCATCGCAATTCACTGTATAGGCCAGATATGCATTCAACCATCTCTGCGATAGGTGATGCATGCATGGAGCATTTCTCAAGGATTGATCAATGCTATCCTTTATTAACGTCCTGGGAAAAAAGTGGATCACTATAGTGAAGGGCGATATTTGATCAAGGCAGCTAAGCTGTCATTGCCAAGTAAAGATGATTAATAATAATGAAAGTATCTTTCTGTTTGAATTAACGCTGCTTCCCGAGTTACATTTTTCTTTTTTTTTAGGATTTCCAATTTCGAAGCGAAATCACTTTACAGCGTGAGGAAGAGACCTGTAGTCGTCCAGTTGAAATGGTTAACGGAGAAGAACGACCGGAAAAAAAAGCTGAAAATGATGCGAAGACGACAAATAAAGGATAAAAGGATAAAGCTCTCGGTGTTGATCAATGCCTGAGGGATGCGCCATGCATTCGACTTCATTAAGTATCGTTGGAGGTGATTGAATGCATATCTGGCCTTTACAATGACTCGCGGTGGCCTGCCGATGTATCGAGCCAGTGCTGCTATCCTCCCAGACAAGTCTGGTACCAATTTGCCGACCCCGGAGGGATGGAAGGCTTGGTGGACCATGGGCGCGGAGATCGATCCCACGTATGTGTTGTAGGGCGCCCCCAATCACTGCGCCACACGCGCCCCTAAGACGACACATGTTGCAAGAAATGGTAGCTGAATACAACTGGAGTTCTATGCTTTCAACTTGCACGCTTAGTGCTCTAAGCCTACTTTGCTCACTCTTCATTCAGGAGCGGAAATTTAGTAAGGGATTATGAAGAATTTCGCATCATTGGGCGTTATCGTGCAATCGCTACCGTAAACTAGGTAGATTCTTAGGCATACACAGGTTGAACATAGCAGAGTTAAGACAGTTTCACAGAAATATATAAATGGTTAGTAACAAGAAATTCAGGATTGGAGAAGATATTGAGCAGAAAAAGCCACCTTGATGAAGTGGGGGTATGAATAAGTTCTGCTACCCACAACAAATTTGGTTCTATAGCGAAGAGTAAGTAAATCGTAACCACTGGACGTCATAGTAGATAAACATCGAGAAAGGTTTCTGAAATTTATGAAGTCACTGCAACGGTGGCCAACAAAGAATCTTCTTTTTGACTGCTTCCTGTATATTTCTGAAACCTACTGCCAAAATGGGATTCTTTAGAGATGAACAAGAAAGTGGATGGTACACGTTGTGGTTTTGGCACGAACTTAAAAGGCCTAATAGAATGAAATTTTAGTATATATCGACCGTCAAATTTACTTTCGCCCCAAAATGCGAGTTTTTTTTTTACTTAATTCTTTTTATGACAAACACTATGGCCTAGACACTTAACGGCTATGTGTTGTTCTCCGTCATTACGGTAACAGGTGGGCCATGGAACCTTAGAAATCGGTTCGTTCTGTTTACAATCTACTTAGGGTCTCAATTTACCGTAATCTTGTAATAATGGGAGCTTTATTTTATATGCATGATGATTGCGTGGAATAACATTTTGAAAAGTACATAGAGAGAAAAAGGACTGAAATGTGAAAAACACATCCGTGTTTCACTGCAATGAATTCCTATTCTGTTGAAGAGTTCAAGAGTGATTACTTCCCAAATTCAAAAGCCAAATAGCTTAAATGGAAGATGTTAAAGCGAGGAAAAATCGTAGACTCACATGGAACAAACAGAAGGATCGCTATGGAGTTCAAAACATTTTCAGAAGGGGCGAATGTCAGAAAACATATGAAAAAAGGAAATCGAGCGAGTCACTTCAAGCAACAAACACTTCAGTGCAAATGTTCTAAGACGTTACCTCTTCAGAGATTAAAGAAGGGCTGGAACCTTACATTCCGAGCGGTTGAGGAGGATAGAGGAAATTCACATTTTTGCACTAGTCGGATACTTACGAGAACTGCCATAGCTTTCATGTTTTATTTCTATTTGTAAATGTTATGGCTTTGGTCAAGGCGCGTGTGGCGCAGTGGTTGGAGGCGCCACTGCGGCGCGCACGTGAAATGCGCCCATGGCCCACCAAGCCTTCCATCCCTCCGTGGTCGGCCAATTGGTACCAGACTTGTCTGGGAGAATAGCAACACTGGCTCGATACATCGGCAGGCCACCGCGAGTCATTGTAAAGGTCAGATATGCATTTAGTCACCTCCAACGATACTTTATAAAGTCGAATGTATGGCGCATCCCTCAGGAATTTATCAACGCCGAGAGCTTTATCCTTTTTTATCCTTATGGCTCTGGTCAGTCTTTACCTTCATTTATAGAAGGAAATAACCAAGGAGTAATAGCTATCTCTGGTTTTATGATATGGAATCTAGGTCAATCCCGGGACTGTTAGATACATCGAGAAAGCCAACGCATAGCTGATCTTAGCTTGGAACTGGATTTAGTCTACCACAGAATCCAAACTGTTTTATAAGCTACAGGTTAGCTTTTAAACCTCAGAAAATCCTAAAAAGAGTTGCCATCGAGTTCAAAAGGATGCGATAACACAAGGAGGATCATCATAATTTATCTTTGTGCATATATTAGGTCTTTTATAGCAACTTATAGAACACCTTTCTTTACCTTTTAGCGACTTGGATAGGATATATGGTGCTCATCGTGGCTGGTCTTCGGAGTTTCTCTGTAGTCACAGAAGTAGCTCACCTCGCCTTACCAGTGAACGTCAAGCTTTGCTTTTAAGGGTGACACAAACCCTTATCTGAGATGATTCGCCGTGATTAGAATGCCAGAAACTGGAAAAATAGAATCGATCAGCACAGTTCGACGGGCTACCAGAATCAGACACTCCAACTACTGAGTTCATCGCCTATTTACAGGTGGTGAGTCAGCGAGCGGTTGCGTTCGTTCCATATTCGCAACCTGGTCGACGCGACACGTAACCTAGCAACTAATGAGGATGATTTGTGCTAATCAGTAAATCGTTCAGACAAGTCGAATACATAGAGTGAAATCACTCCGCCAAGTTTAACCTATTTTCCAAAATTTTAACGTGAAAAATTCCCAAAGTTAAATTAGACGTATTCATTACATCAATTTACCAATATTTTGGTAAAAAAGTGGAAGAGGATTGAAACACCAACAGCATCGAAGCACAGCTCCCGAATCATTAGATTCAATTTCCGCCCACGTTCTCTGTGTGAGAACCTTTGAAGACCATCTTTACAAAGACATGATCCATGACCAGTGAAAGTCGATTGTCCTGCCGAAGGCAAATTATCGGATGCAGCTAGTAAATATCCTGCTTCTTCATATGTTCTTACGAACTGTCCTTGTTGACCGGATGCGAAGTTGGTATAAGTTGTCGTCGTTGTTGCTTCCGTCGTTCGGTGGCTGACGTTTCGGCGACTTCGCACAATAGCCTTGTATAACTACAATGATGCTTAAATATTTGTAAAACTCCGGATCACAGGTGTCTGCGGTGGTGACCGAACTCGCTCTTGTCCTTTCCGGGGTTCAACGTGACCACCACCACAATATGCGGATCTTTCGTTTCGCCTTTCTCTCAGCTAGTCTTTTTATCTACCAGTACCATCAGCGATCACCCGCAACGGGACTAATCTGGGGAGCAGAACGGCACTGAACCCGATTAAGCTGAAGCTGTGGTATAAATCACAGTGTAGTCAATGTTTATTTACTGTTTATTGTTTTTTTCTCATGGCAGGTTATGATGCAAGGAAAATTCACCACACTGTGGCTAGTAGCCTTATAAATCGGTAAAAATCTGTATTATTGATGGAGATCTTTAAAAAAAGCTCTCGGCGTTGATCAATCGCTGTGGGATGCGCCATGCATTCGACTACATTAAGTATCGTTGGAGGTGATTGAATGCATATCTGGCTTTTGCAATGACACGCGGTGGCCAGCCGATGTATCGAGCCAGTGCTGCTATCCTCCCAGACAAACCTGACGCATTTCACGTGCGCGCCGCAGTGGCGCCTCCAACCACTGCGCCACACGCGCTCCTAATGGAGATCTGACATGTAAATAAACGGTATTTTGTTTAAAAACTACTCATTGTGCTGTTGTGAGTGGGTACAGCCGTGTGTTGCTCACGTGGAAGGATGAGTGAGAACCGTCCAGGTCAGAAAATGAGTTTGAAAAATGGGCGCCAGGTCACGTGTGATAGTGAGGCACTCGTCTTTCCGGTTCATCTCTGGATTTTTGAAATTTATCCAAAACGCATCAAGAACCTTGCGCGCTGTTTTTGATTTCTGCGCTAGGATGCAGACCGGACACTAACTTCAAAATCATCGCCATTGTGCTTTTGTGCCCTATATGTACCTAGAGGATTGCTTTGACGAATTTTAACCTTCCAATCTAGATGTTCTTTTATGTGGGTACAAAGCGGTCGACCCGTTTCCATAGCGTATTCCTCACTGCAGACTTTACACAAGATCAAGTATATTGCGCCTTATCTCATGCAGTCCCCGTCTTCCCCGTTAGGACAGAGTATGCAGTTTTCTGAGCTGCACAAACGATCGAGAAGGTGATTGCGAACCAATTGACGGGTTAGGATATCAGATGAGGAGCTAACAACCGCAACATAGCTTGCAAGATCTATTTTTTTAGGCACCTGTTAATGGCGTAACTTTTTTCGTTAAACAAGAATGGTAGTTTGAAAGAGATTTTACCTGGGTCTGGAACATATTTTGTGTACAAATTTTTAGCTGTTCGGTAGATGTTTTTGATGAATGCTTCTTTAATGTGTGAAGGATGAGAGAAGCAGTGCGCTAGTACAATTTTACTGCTTGGTTTTCGATACCATTTTGTTACATAGCCACTTTCTAGAAGGATTATTTCGTTGTTTAAGAATGGGAGCCAGTTCTCGGTTGGTTTTCCCGCGTTAATTTTCTACACTTTGTCTGCCTACCTAACTACTCATAACACTCATCCATTTGCTCTTGTATGGAACAGACGATGAGGCAGCCGCCTATGTACCCACAGTAGAGTAAGGTTAGCGATCGAGAACTAGAGCTTCCACCTCAAGCAAACGCTATTGCAAGGCTTGGTGCTAATCGCTGTTCCATGGCCAACCCTCTAATTTATGTAAAACACCTTCTCGACCACCTAAACATAGAGTAACTGAGACACTGTTTTACGAGCGTCACTAGTTGCGCAATCGCCAAGCCATACATGTTTATTTTCTTTTCATTTTCTACGAGCAGCTCGAGAAGGGCTTGCGTGGCGAAGTCATTCAATACATTGATATAAAGTGAAGTGACATCGAATGACTTCATTACATGTGCTGCTTGGTTGCGCGTTCCGTAGGCGATCTAGGAATATTTTGGCACTAGGTAGATCGATTGGTATGAATTTCACCAAATGGTTCGACATAAGATGAGGAAACATGTTGTTTTACTTAAATGATGACGGGTTGGTGAAAGCAAGATCATCAGTAGATGTATGCTTGTGTGTCTTACAAGTACAGAACAGGATAAGTTCGATGGTCGTTTTCAGCTGAGCTAAAGGCTTTAAACCCGTTTCCCTTGCCCTATTGACCCACTCTCTATTTAGTTTTCGGTATTGATTTCCATACTCCGTTTCAGAGGATGGTCGATAGAGAGATATGGTCTTTCTTGCTAGGTGTATCTTATATATCCTTTCTGGAAGTCACTCTGTAACGCAAAAAAAGCTACGAAAATGAGATCGTTAAAGTGGTGTGAAAGCTTCTAACACAGCCATCTTCAGTGTGATGTATTCTTTTCTTCCAAGGCGCTTTCAGTAGAACAGGATCTGGAAAAGCATGTTTCTATTCAAAAGCTCCACTAACGTCTCTGCTGGAACATTGATTATGGCGTTGTAAATCACTTCATATCGTTTTCCTAAACGAATCCGTTAACATGCACTTTATGACGACAATTAGAAGATTTATGATTTAGCGTTTTTACTACGTTACCCGATTTCGTTTCTATTCGCCAAGAGCTCAACTTGACGCTTTGACGAGGGATGTCGACTTAAGATGAGACCGTCTCGAGGAGTTCATTAAACGCAGCAAATTCCGTAAACTTCTGAGGAATTTTAACTAGTGATGTAACACCTGAGGTCGAAATCAATCTCATTTCAACAACAAAGGCATAAAAGTATCTATGGACGCATAATTTCGGGCTTCAAACATTCGACAACTCTACACTACCAACCCAACCCAGCAAGTACTACATCGACTTGTCTATGAGTCATGCATTCTATTCATTGCATAGGTTTATTTTTCTGCGCACTTCACTCTTTTCATTGAATCACCATTTTTCTTCTGCAACATGCGCTTTTGCGAGGTCATTCTAAAAGAAAATGATGCTGCTCGAAAGATGACTGACTGATGCTCTTGAAAGAACAAGCGCAGTTCTCACCTCTTTGAACTTCGATGCAGCTGGAATTACTTTTAAACCAATGTGAAAATAGTCCAAATCATTACGTACATGCTGGTGGTAATCTTTCAAAAATAGCTCCTTCTAAAATCTGACTTTTAGTTGAAGCGGATCAGTAGATTTTTATGGTTGGCTGGCAGAAACCAGTGGTTAAAAAATCCTCTCACCCTTTTTTTCGCTTTGTTTCAACAAGACGTCACTTGAAGAAGCGACATAGTAGCCATGGTGACGGAACACTCAAGTGCATCAATCGACAGAAAATAGATGCTTTCATCGAAAACAGCAGTGGTCATAGTTCAGTTTCTAGTTTCATTCTCACGTTCAAGTCGATGTTGTTGAATTTAAGGGATTAATAACCACTTCAAAGAAAATTCTTCAAAAGTCAGTAAGGATAACTCTTCGATCTTCGATGTAGGCAAGATGTGAATCCAGTTCTCATCCAAGCGTCTTCAGATGCAGATGAGTCTTCGAACCCATGTGTGGTCTTGTGTTTACACAGACTACAAGCGTGAGCACATCTCAGAATTTTACTAAATAAAAAGGGAAGAAGCTGAATGGCTCAGGCATCATTACCATTTTTCGAAGATTTGCTAGTTAAGCCATTGTGGTTTCATGGAATCCCGAGGTCAGCCAGGCCAAAGTCTGCCCCTGGTTTTCACCACCACAGGCAGTCGCAGTCCTTGTGGATCATAAGGAGATTTGCCACTATGCGACTAGTTTGACACCAGGACGGTAGTGGATGCTGGGTCCTTCTCAGCTTGGAAGACCCCCCTACAGGGGAATAAATTACCTCGTTGTACATCGCAGCCCGACACCAAGGAACACCCTCTAGCCACGCTGAGGTGGTAAACCGTTGGGAAGTCATATAATTGTACTCGAAATAAATTGCTGTTCCCGTAATGCGTTGGCGTCCTCGACATCTAATCTGCCGTAAAGTTTCCGACTTAGATGGCTTTCACGCATGCACTCTGACAAAATGTATTGGTTCTCTATGGGTTCGGTTCAGATGCGCTAGAACGTTTTGCTTTTTGTTTCCGTCCTATATAGTGCAATGATGGATACCTCTTATATAGATTTTCGTTGCCCTAACCGTGCTATCATCAGTCTTTCGTTTTTATGAACTACATGTCAAAGAGCTATTACATAAATCGTTTTTCATTTGATTTAGAGCACTTTTGAAAGACTGATGATAGCACCGTTAGGGCAACGAACTGGCTGAAAGAAAAGCAAAGGAAAGGCCTTGATGTTGCAGGGGGTAACTCTTGAGTACTCGGAATGAATAATATGAAACTGGCCTAGGGCTCTGAGTTTTGCAAATATTTCGGCAGCATTTGGTTTTATTTCACTTTTGAAAGGGTGAGAAACCGAACGAAGAGGTATGTATGCATTTTTGCTAAGTTAATATCTTATTTTTATTTTATATCCATTATTGCTGCTAACCTCCCCGCCTCATTGTGGTCGGGAGGTGTTCCAGGGAGTCGGACGTACAGCGGAGAGATTCGTCCCACCGCCAGGGTCTCCCAAACTGAGAAAGAGTCCGGCGTTTCCATCAGGAAGTCTAGCTAAGATACTTAATAAAGTTGAATGCATGGCGCATCCCTCAGGGATTGATCAACGCTGAGAGCTTTATCCTTTTTAGCTTTACCTCTTCTAGTTTCCCAACGGTTTCCCGCCTCATCGTGGCTGGGAGATGTTACTGAGTATCGGACTACAATGCTCAGCAGGGAAATTCGTCCCCCCGGCAGGGCCTCCCAGACTGAGAACTATTCCGTTGTTTCCATTAGGAAGCTTAGCTAAGAGTAAACCAATACCAGAATCCACCACCGTCCTGATATCAAAGTCGCACGATGGAAAATCTTCCTCTGATCCACAAAGGCTGCAACTACCTATCGTGGTGACGACCTGGGGCAGACTTTGGCCAGGTGGTCCTCGGGATTCCAAGGAACCACGATGGCTTGGGCAGAAAATCTCCGAAAAATGGTGATTTTGCTGGGGCACGTACTAGTGAGGACGGGCCGTTGAAGTATCAAGTATTGTTGTTACTTCCAGTTGTGAGCATCGGTATTGACTCAGGTAATTTTAAAAAAATACATGACCTTAAAAGTCTATTTGTCAGGGTGTTTGCTATACAAATATCCAGTCACTCAAACAAAAAAAGCGTTTTCAAAATCAGTAGTTAGCGTGTGCGAGAACTGTTCCTTTTCTACTCTTCTAAACCGACCTTTTTCTTTATCTCATTATGACTAGTCACGGTACTTTCTTTCACTGGTAAGCTAAAAAAAAAACAGGGTTGTTACAAGATATTTATTCGGCCAACATCTCGATGTCTTCGTCTTCGTCAGAGCTGATGATCCGAGTCGATGGTCCACAGTCGTTCGTCCTGGCGATGTGGGGACCTCGCTGTCGTATCTAGATGGATCTTCTTCAGTCGAAGAGCACACGAACGGGGCGACCTTGCCCATCAGCGCTCTGTTGTGCACCATAGTTGCTGTTGATGCTAAGATCTCTACGAATAATTTGTTTGTTAATGAGCAATTCATCCCGCAGCACTCGGTACTATATTAGATAGCACTTCGCGAAGGAAGTGCTGCTGTTGCTGTTTAGTTTTCCGCTTTGTTTCTAGTTTGTTTTTTCTTCGTTTTGCACTTTATGCCGTTC
This sequence comes from Angiostrongylus cantonensis, assembly GCA_009735665.1. Taxonomy (NCBI): domain Eukaryota; kingdom Metazoa; phylum Nematoda; class Chromadorea; order Rhabditida; family Metastrongylidae; genus Angiostrongylus; species Angiostrongylus cantonensis. The sequence goes on along the minus strand of MQTX01000153.1, from coordinate 195,845 downwards.
AGCTGTTATATATATGGGAAGAATTGTAATCGTCCGTGATGTTTATCTCATCGCTGAAAACGGTTCCGACTACGTCGTCAATGAGTTACGTTCTTTAATAATAACAAGCAGTATACATTTATTTATATGATCTTATAAACTGATCTTCTTAGGCTGGCACGAGGTTGGTATAGGTCTTCGTTGTCGTTGTCATTGTCGTTGGTCGATGGCCGACGTTTCGGGCATTTCGTCTTCCTCGGAGCCGTGCTGTTACGAGTGGGATAGTGAATACTGTATGTGTAGCTACATTATCTGATTTCTTGACTTCTTGTTCATCTAAACCCGTCTGCTATGAAAAATCAAACGCACCATTCCACACACCAAATTTCCAAAGACAGGGTGGGTCGAACATGTTCTGTTAGTTGGCCAGTGGATTGGGGAGTTGGTCGGATTTGTCTTTTGTCCGCCAACTGTACGTAGGATTGCTCGACTGTATAAATTCGCCACGCGGGACATTTTACCGTAACTGCCGTGTACAACCTCGAGTTTGGGTTATAACAGTTTATAGCAATAACAACAGTACAATAATAAAATGTAATATGTGACGATATTTGGTCAACTGGATGTATACGAACGAGATTGAGATGAGAACAAGTGATGCAACTGAAGGAAGCTAGTCGGACACTCGGGCTGGGGCACTGATGAACTCAGGGCCTGGATGAAGATCAAACGAAAGCACTTGAAGACGAAAGCTATGAGCTGTACTACTTCTGTAGTGAGTGGAACTTTGTCAATGGAAACTAACGACCTCGCTGACCCAGGGCATGACACGGTACATGCGTGATAAGTGCATCAATTGAGGCGGCATGCCAGAGGACTCAATCAGACAATAAAGGAATAGCTCGTGGATAGAACTTATCTGAAGGGCTACGTAAAGACTTATCAAAAGGTCATGTGAATGAAATAGATTTAAGACAGGGTGTGGGATGTGGGATACATGTGATATTGTAGAGAATAGTGACTATTTAAGGAATAGTTACTATACATGTATAATGCTTATGAACTATAACCGATAGAAAAGTGCCGTTGGTTACTGGATTCCTCAGGATTTCAAACGCATGGTAAAAAGGTTAACGACCCGATGGTCAATGCTCTTCACGAAAACTCTGGAATAAAGATATGATACTCAACGATTCCGATGAACGAGCAGAAGCCACTGGGCTATTCTTGCACACGACAATAAGTGGAAGGCTTACTTGGCATCAGCTCTGTTACTCGGGGAAATCAACGGGATGACAGGTGATGGCTGTGACGCCATCACTGTTGTTACTCTCTCCCCGTTCGATCCTTGTGTAGCTCCCTACATTCCTGAAACTCTCCTCCTTTGTTCTACTCGACAATTTGATCTTAATCAGGCGCCCGGGTTTATCAAGGCTAAAGCTCTAAAGCTCTTGGCGTTGATCAATCCCTGAGGGATGCGCCATGCATTCGACTTCATTAGGTATCGTTGGAGGTGAATGAATGCATATCTGGCCTTTACAATGACTCGCGGTGGCCTGTCGATGTATCGAGCCAGTGCTGCTATCCTCGCAGACAAGTTTGGCACCAATTTGCCGACCCCGGAGGGATGGAAGGCTTGGTGGGCCATGGGCGCAAGAATCGATTCCACGTGCGTGTCGCAGTGGCGCCTCCAACCACTGCGCCACATGCGCCCCTTATTAAGGCTATTTTTAAAACGCACTTGTATAGTTTTCCTTGCAAAAGATCAAAATAGGACCTTCCTTGCCCACTCTTTTTCCTGCTACATTGAACTCCTTGAATATCGTCTTCCTGCCTTACTCCCCAAAAATGAAGATATATTTAGCAAAGCGACTGTTTGCTAGGAACACGCCGTCAGACTCAGACTTGCGTATTAGTGATTGAGCTAGTTGGTGGCACGTTAAAGCGACGAGCACCCTACCTGGAACCACGAAAACTCGTTAGTCGTCGTGGATTCGAGCGATATTTGTCAGCATGTGATCAGGGTAGCAGTAATCTCTAGAATTGGTTTACTCTAAAATGGGCTTCTGACTATTCCTTTGATGTTTTTGGTGTGACTCCATATTGTAAAATTTCCATGTCAGGCACTCCAAGGAAGAAATGTAGGATTAGGATGATGGAGGATTATTATATTGGCCGTGCAATTTGCGAAGCTTCTGCCATTTCCACATCTATATTTTTTTATTTCCCTTTTTTTCGCAATGGTTTATGCAATTCTTTGCTGCTGCAACCAAAAACCAAATTCAGTCTTGACAATGTAAAACGACGTCAGTACATGGTAGCCTTAATCTTGTGGTTGCCATTTGATTCGGTAGATGGGATGCTGAACAACTATATGACACTCCAGATTGATGCGGCTCATGTTGATATCTTTCCATCGTGCATTCTTTTTCTGCATTTTTTGAACCTTCTCTTTGAACCTATCCGGAACAGAGGGTTGCCTTATGGATTGCATGCTGTTTCCTTGGAACGTGATATCCATATAAAACATACTTCGTTGCCATATTCCCAACCAGTTTTGCTTCGTTAGACATTCATCTCGTAGAATCATGTTTGCGACGGTATTCTTAATGACGAGGACTTCAACTCGGCGAGAGGCCTTTCCCGTGTCAGAGCGGATTTCAGTTTCCGGCATCTTCTCTCGACTAGTGCGTACATCGTGGTTGACTATGTTCCATTCCATTGCAGGTGAACGCGTTACTCCCCGGAAAGGACAGTAGCGCGTTCGTTCCCCACCATAGACACCTGCAGTCCAGAGTTTTGCAAATATCTGTAGGGAATATTCTCCACGAATACTCTCTATGCTATCGTGACACCGTACACTTCCTTTGTTTAGTATGAGCTATTCTGAATCACATTTCTTTCAATCATTTGAATCACTAAATTAACCTTCCCCTTAAGCTCTCCTCATTTGCTATCTATAGATTTCTTAACACATTTCTCCACCTTTCTCTACGGTACCCCTTTAATCTCCTCTTGTTGATTATTGTACCTTTTGTGCACTTGATGGTCCCAATCGATATATAATTTCGAAAGTTATGTTCTGTTCTCAATCTGTAGACAAGACATGTCATTGATTTGTGGATCCATACCCACCTCCTGTCTCACTTCCTCTAGGCATTAGCTTCTCCCTTTTGAAATGTCCGATTTTAAATGCAAACTTTAAATAAGTAACAATAACTTTTTGGTTCTAAATTCTATTCATCGAAATGAGCACAATTAGGGCCAGCACATTTTTCCCAACAAGAACTAAGTCTTATGATTCAATTAATAGAAGACTTGTCCGTTAGTGTCGATGAGTTCTTTAAAGGCATTTTCAAGGGTTGTTTGGTCGTTGAAGATTTTTCCCTTTACAAAGCGGTCCAGATGCTTATAAAAATGAAAATCCGTTGTCGACAAATCTGGCGAGTAAAGCTGATGTGGTAAAAGTTCGTAGTTCATCTCATTCAGTTTTCTTAATGTAATTTGGGAAACGTATTGCGTTCTCATGAAGCAATATTGGTCCATTTCTATGGACCAATGCTGGCTGTTTGACGCGCAGTCTTTGCTGCATTTCTTCGATTTCAACACCAATTTCTCTGAAGTAATCGTTTCCCCGTGTCGTAAGGATTTGTAATGAATTATACCGGCCATTGACCACAAGACGGAAACCATTGTCTTCTTTGGATCGGTCTCGGTTTGGCATGCGTCGTGGGTTCTCATCGGCTTCTAGCCATTGTGCAGAACGGCGACGATTATCGAACAGTCTCCACTTTTCATCGCAGGTTATAATGCGACTCAGAAATGGATCTCTATCGTTGCGAATCAGTAGCGGATTGCAAATTTTCAGACGTGTTTTTTTTTCGTTGACCTCGTGTAGAATTCATTTGTCCGTTTTTTAAACTTTACCAACCAACTGTAAGTGACGTGAAATGCTCACAGTACTGACACCAAACACTGAAGACGCAAACACGCAGGGTCTTGGACCGTTTGACGTGGATATGATTCGACTAGAGTACGAATTGCCTCATCGTTAGTCGTAATTTCTAGCCTAAGAGGCCCGTCCTTTGCAAGCCTCTTGTACCCGGATTCAAACTTTGTGTAGTAACGACGAATGGGTGCATTCGTTAGCAAAGTCGTCTCCAAAGGCGGCATTGGTATTCCGAGCTCCCGCCGCGGCTCTTCCACTCGTACAAAAAAAGGACGCTAGCATCACGTTGATTCACACCAAAGTTAAAGCCTATAAAAATGTTAAAATAATAAATTTCGAGAAAACCAAGACCAGCTGTAGAAGAGCAGACTTTGCTCTTCAAAAATATATATCAAACATACATAAAGAGCAGAAATTTTATCCATAAATCTACGCAGAAAATTGAAACAGTGAAATCGGACATTTTGTGTGTTACAACCTGATAGCTTTCGCCCTACGTTCTCCTCGACTACCACTTTTTATACCCACTTCAGGTCAGCTCATCCATGTAGAGGATGATTTTGTTGTCAGTCAAACTACCACCCATTCGTAAACTCTTTCGAAAAAAGAAGGTTCTATTGATCACTAAGTATAGAGGACGGTTTTTGTGGTCTCACCCTTACTATTTTGATCTGCTTTCGATTAGATATCGGATGTATGTACATAATACGGCTAAAAAGCTCCGAAACTCCCTAGACTGGAAATGCTCACTATTGTGTCCATAAGCGTTTGTTATGAGTAAAGAATCATAGAGAAATGCACATTTGGCCTGCACACTGACTTGGGTCACTAACGTCTCAAGACAATGCTTTTATCGTACCAAAGCGACATGGTAGCAGCTTGCCGATCCCCAGACTTGGTTAGCGCGATAGGCGTATAATCCAATCGACGACTGAATATCTATTGCAAGGCATTTCTAACCATTTCTGTTGTAGTACAAGGAAATACGAGATAACATTTTAAGAGCTGCCTGGATTTCATAACGCCGAATATCCCATGGCTAACTTCCTATCGATAATAAGAGCGAATTCTAGAGATTCGTTAGGGTTAAAATGAGGGGATACTAATCGACAACGCTATGAGTTATTTAATAAAGACAATAAGATTCAGAAGAAAAGGATTAGAAATCATACGCGAGATGTTTGAATTATCTGCTTACAGTGGTAATTAGAATGTAGAACAGCTAGTGTAAACGAAGTACATTAATGCGCTAAGTCATGAAACTCGTGTTTCGTAGAAGTTTTCTTGGGATACCCACTCTCATCGGATCTGAAACTATTCCGATCATCAGCGGCTGATCCAACTCTCTAGCACTCGGGAATAAATTATACGGAATGATCTGCAGTTCAATCCTATTTCGTCTAAGAAAGCAGAGTGCAAGCAATATGAGCGATGCTCTTCAAAACTATTAAATTATAGCACTGTGTCGTTTCAGTATACAAATAGATGCTTGTTTATATAGAAATAGGCGATACCTTTTCCATTTCGGCTATTCTTCCTGACAAGTCAGTGTCTTACATGTGAAAGTAAGGAATGGCAGAAGTTAGATAAAGTGCTGAGAGAAAGGTGCAGCAGATTTCACGTAAGTTTCACTGACTCTCAACAACCGCTGCCAATGGGTTAAACATTGTAGTTTAGTAGTTTGGCTTCAACATCGTGGTCCTTCTTCTTCTCACTGAAGGCAAACACAGAGTGACAGAGTGATTGGTCCAATCTCCTGGCCTTCTCTTCATCACGGTCCCGTTAACCCGCGTGGTTTTGTTATGAAAGAAATTTAAGAGTACATTTTGTTTCTGATCCTCTTTTGGTGCACCTTTAAGTTCATATCGAATATGGAGAATGGCTATATTACCGACAGTGATTGAATGGACCAGAGAAATCTGTGATGTCCTAAATTGGCTCAACGCCACATGCGAATCGAATTAGGTGATTTTCAACGAAAATCGACGAGCAAAATCAATAGACATACTTTGTTTTTATGGATAAACGGACCGTAATAATATTTGTTTACGTGAAGTCAGTGGTCAAAATGAAAGTGATAATGTAATATAGTTCCCGCAACCCGTTTCACATTTTTCCATAGATTTCATTCTAGAAGTACCAGTAATTAAAAGAAGCGCAACAGATACGTGGTCGTGGGTTCAATTCCGTCCTTCTGGCTAGGAAACCCTCCTATTCTTCATGAGCGGGAAATCGCAACCAGACCTCTTCGACAGGATAGGAACACCGACTTAATACAATGAAGGCCTCAACAAGTCATTGTATGGATCAAATTTGCATCTTTTTCTCCACGTTATGATATATGATACTAAGGCAGTATGTGTGATAAAGAGTTTTGAAAAAATTGATAAGTCGAAGGTGAAAACGAAAACAAAGAACATTCTTGTGACAACGTTGTGTGCCCTCAGTGATGGAATTTGAAAAAGGAAATCAGATTTGTAAGTACATCGTCAGTTGTCGTTGTCCCGACAGTATACAGGAGCTGTCATTAAGCAAGTATTTCAGTGATTTATTAAGTAGTTATTAAATAATGCTCTACTTTTTATTTTCTGCCTAGTGCATTTTTTACTGCAGGGTATTAAGCGAAATACAACCACAACGTTGCTGAGATATTGGCAAAACTCCGGACCGTAGGTGTCTGAGGTGGGGAGAACGAACCCGCTATAACCCTTTTCGGGGGCTATTTTTGCAAATATCTAGGCGACGCTGTGGGTATATTTCGCTTAATACCCTACCGTAAAAATTGTATTAGATAGAAAATAAAGAGTAGAACATTGTGATTTCAGCTACACCCTCAGCTTAACTGGATTCAATGCCAATGTGGGCTCCCCAGATCAATCCCGTTGGCGGGTGACTGCTGATGGCACGAATCGATAGAAATAGTTGAGAGACAGGCGAAACGAAAGACCCGCATGATGTTGTGGTGGACGCGTTAGCCTCCAGAAAGGGTAACAGGTCGTTCGTTCCCCACCGCAGGCACCTGCGATCCAAGTTTTGCAAATATCTCAGCAACGTTGTGGTTATTAAAGAGCTATTAACAACTTTATCACCTGTAGTCCCGTTGATCGTCGAGTGACTTAAGCGAGGACCAGTAAATCTTCCATTTTTCCCTGTCGCGTGCAAGAGTAGCCTAGTGGGTTCCGCTTGCTCTAGGGACTCTTCGAGCATCATATCTTTCTTCTAGGCTTTTCGTGAAAAACTGAAACCGTCGGGTCGGTGGTCTTCCTGCAGTACGTTTGACATCTCGAGGAATCCAGTCACTAACGGCTCTTGTCCATCGGTTGTCATTCGTACGCATTACGTGTCCGGCCCACTTTATCAACGACTGTTTGGCCTACAGAACGGCATCTTTGATTTTTGATCGTTGACGCAGTCGGAGCATCGGGTCCCATCACTTACTTGTGTGGAAAGGGATACTCCTAGAATCGTCCTTTCGACTGCGCGTTCGATAACATTGAGTGATCTTTCGTCCTGCTTACGCAGCGACCAAGTTTCTGACGCCTACATTAGCGCAGAAAGTACCGTTGAGTCTAAAAGGTGGGCACGGAGTCGGTTGTTCTTTGTTCTCTTCACTACATCTTCGATGCTCTTTGAAGCTTCCGAAGACGCTCGTTTCCTTCTGCTCAGCTCTGGAGCTAAGTCGTTCGACGTGTTGATTTCCCGATCTAAATAGACACAACTGGAACATTCGGAGATATTCGTTCCGTTGACCGTGAATGGGGAATACGAAACCAATCCGTTCTTCATGAACATCGTTTTTGTGAGATTTAGTCGAAGACCAGTCTTTCCACAGGCTTCAAAGCCGGCAAGCATACGTTCCGCTTGGCTAATGTTTGGTGATATAAAGACGATGTTATCAGATGACGTAACTGCCGACCATCGATTTTCACTTCCATATCATTCCATTCCAATGTTCGCATGACGTTCTGGAGGGTGGTGGTGAATAATTTTGGCGAGATGGCACCGCTTCGCCTAACCCCTCTTCTAACGTCGATGTTAACATCGTTGTACAATGGTGACATCTTGGTTGTGAAATTTTTGTACAGCTCACGAAGAATCTTTATGTAATGAGTATGGAGTCCTTGACTATCAAGGACTTCCATGACTGCTCTATCTCAACTGAGTCAAAAGCCTTTTTTAAATCAAAAAAAGTGAGACAAAGCGGTCTATTATCCTCTCGTGATACTTCAATAAGTCTTGTTATAGTGTGGATGTGGTCCATCGTACTGAATCCTTTTCGAAACCCTGTTTGCTCACATTTTTGTCCTTCGCCCAGTGTTCTGTCAATCCTGTTTAGGATGACTCGTGTGAAAAGTTTGTAGACGACAGACAGCAAGCAGATTGGACGATAGTTGTCTATATCGTGTAGGTCGCCCTTCTTGAACAACAACACGGTTTTGCTGGTCTTCCACTGAGTAGGAACCTTGCATTCAAACAGGTAACGTGTGAAGAGCCGAACCAGTGTGTTTAAGAGGATTGGCGGAAGGTTCTTCAGATGTCCTGATCTTATCCAGTCCGGCTGTGGTGCTGTTCGTTTTTTCACCGATGAAATGGCATGTGGGATTTCGGAAAGGAAAACCGATGGCAAAACATACCCATCCTTTTTTATTACATATGACGGGAAGTGAACATGGCTATCGAAGAGATCTGAGTAGTATACGTGAACGATTTTCTCCATTGCCATTCTGGACGCTGTTACTGTTCATCTTTGTGTCGGAGTGCAATCATCTTGGTCTTGTAATTGGCGAAGCTTCGGCGGGCTTTGCGAATGCTTTTCCCAGCCTCTGCAGCTTCGACCATTACTGCTGCTCTTCTCTCTTTAAGATCTTCTTTTATCGCCTGTCTGCATTGTTTCGCAAGCTCGGACGTTAGGTCGCGGTTGCCTGCAGCTCGTGCGGTTCCACGCTGGCGTATTAGCTCGAAGGCTTCTGGAGACAGACGTCTCTTGGTAACTTTCGAACTCTCAGCATTCATAGCGCTAACGTGATGATGTTGAATGAGCCGATCGTATTCCTCGTCGATGTTGTCGACAACGGCATCTTCCCAACAGCCGACTAATGAGATGAATAAATCCCAGTGTGTGGTGGTTCTGGGACTTCGGTTTTTGAATTTAGCGGCTTTTTCTCCTTTCCGTGAGAAATAGAATCCTGCACGAAGGAGACGGTGGTCTGATCCTGTGTAGACTTTTGGGACAACAGCGACATCGGTTAGGGAAAACTTTCTGTTTACTATTGTGTGGTCTATTTCGTTATGGTGCTCTCTATTATCCAGCGTTGTCCAGCGTCACGTCCAGCGTTGACGGTGAGGCTTCTGGAATTGCGAGTTACCATGGATGGCCTTGGTCGCCATGATAAACTCAGATAGCCGCTCACTCTGTTCGTTCCATTTTAATCCATGGCTCTGTATGTTACGTTCGTCAGACATTCTTCATGGTCCAACCTTGGCATTGAAATCTCCAGTGATGACCTTGAATAATGTATGGTCTTCTTTGTAGAACTTCTCCAAGTCCATGTAGAATGTTTCCATTTCTTCTTCATCATAGTTTGATGTCGCTGCGTAACCGCCGAAGATTGTCAGACCCGGAATTGATCCATGTGTTTTTAATTGTAATTTTAATTTTTAATCATGGACGAACTCGTGTCGACAAGAACGCCGACGCCGCCGACTCCTCTACTGTCGCATGCTCCGAGGAATAGTTCTTCTCCGTTGTCATACACGGCGTTGAATGAGTGGCGTCGTTTCGTCTCGGCCAGGCCGATGACGTCGTGCGTTATCCTTTTTGCTTGCATAAGCAAGTCTTCTATCGAGGACTCGGATGCAAGTGTACGTGCATTTTAGGTAGAGATCGTCACCATAGTTCTTGATCCAGGCAGCCTCTATTGGTCCTGAGACTTTAGCAGCCTCTCCGTACTCATCCTACCCAACGCTGCGAAATTGGGTACTCTTTCGGGGTCAGGGGAATGAGGCCCGTTTTTTTCACTGTATTTAGCATATTTGATACCCACGTATAGCTTGCTGGACTCTGAACGTGGGGGGTGATTGTACTCACGGGTAGCTTGCCAGGCTCTCCCAGAGTGGACATGGAGCTTATTTGTTGGAGGCGACTCCTAACCACCTCCCATATATTTCCCTGTCACTTGATTGCAGGCTTTTGGCCGAATTGACTCGTGGAATACAATCCGCATAAAGCGAGAACGTACCCACACAAGTATGCATGAGTACACCTAGCAAATACAGAAAGTATGTGCCAAATCGGCTCAGAATAAACAGGGAGGCTATCCTCTGAATCCATTTGCGTCTCAGGTCGCTTTTGATTCGCGATTAACACCCTATTCGCCACCTGGGAACGAGCTATGTAGCCTCGGGACTAACCGGATCGAGATCCCTCGTATGAGAGAGATCCGTGGAAATAGCTATTAATTAATTAAATAACTTAGATAGCTACCCCACTTTCCTATCCCAATAGGACCACTCGAAAATAAACCGCGTGAGCTAGTGGAACATAGTAGTTAAGGCAGATTAATGGTTCAGGCCCCGTCCTTATTGCTTCCATATCGAAATTTTGAGTTCTTCACAATGTGAACATCGCATGTAGATGAATAAAATGTTATAAAAACAGTAAATGGAGAAATTGAGAAAACATACTATTACGACAACAGAGATTAAAAATGGAAGTAGTTAAGGACTTGATATCGCTATCGACAACTGCAGAGGGTGGGAAAGGGAATAACTGTGCTGTGACATGGGTGATATGGCATTCTGGGTACATAAAGAAAACATTTCTATGCTGATATCGGTAACAAGGGTGGAACAGCACTCTAGGGTTTTTGAGAACCGATTTTCATTCAACCACGGTGTAAATATTCTATATTTTCGTCGTACATAATTGAGCTTATACGTGACCGTCAAAAGACTATTGTGGCTAGTGTTTGTAAGCTAATTGTTTTCTTCGTAGCCGCAAAAATTTGAGTCGATCGACCGCAAGCATTCATTGTTCCGATGTGGGCTTTCGTCGTGTCGAATCCAGCGGAGCACCGGATAGAGTTACCCCAGGATCTGAACACAGTAAAGACGTCGAAATATAAACCACACACATGTTTGTTAACTACAGTCATGTTTCCCAACCGTCTCGTGTAAACTGAATAATCTGAGAAAATACTGACTTTTAAGGTATTCCGATAGGATGCATTAAGAAAACAGAAGGTGTTAAAGTACGATAATGGAGACCCTTAAATGATGAACACATGGAAAGAACATTTTATAGGATCTATGGCAATGTTGTCCTTGTACAGTTCACAATGAATAGACGGGTTGACATCATAGTACATCGGGTACGGCAGTACCACATAAAAAGCACACAATCAGTTCAAGGAAAAAGTAGCTTTGTGGATAGATGGAAACCATTCTATACAGGAAAGAGGAAAGGACGACGGTCACCTCGCAAATATTGAGCATGTCGTCATCGTGCCGTTCTCTAATAGCTGAATTCCCCACAAGAAGAAAAAAGTTGGTATGGGAATGGTTTGCACTAATAAGTGCTCTGCGAAAGGAATTCTATAGCCCATGATTTCGCCAACGTTGAACGCAGTCTCAGAAACGCCCACGAGAACGACAAAGTCAACTCTCTGACCATTTGAAAACGCCGAATTTCTCAATATATCTAATCCGTACCTTTAGAAAAGAAATTCTTGACTAAAGTTTAAACTCAAGTTACAAATATTCCGTATCAATTTTTAATGGAAGTAATCAGCCTAATATAGAAAACCAATGCAGAGGAATCTTCTGCAGCTAAAGAGACGATGGAGATTGCGCCATATATGTCTCGTGCTATCCAAAATACTTTTCCTCACTCATGTCTGACCACTTTGCCAAACGAAGCTAATAAGGCAATAATAAAAACAAAAACGAATCGATTGATAGGAACAATTCTCAGCAAGAGAGAAAATGCTTGCAGTCGGTTGTTCCGTCTCCGCCTGGTGAACGATTCGCACACCTATCTATTCTTCAACTGACTGCCATAAGTATGTGTAGAAGGCTAAGGTTCAAAATCACTGCTTACGCCGGTTTCTGAAAAGAGTCGAAAATGTAAAGGCAATCTTCCAAGAATCTGAGTTCCAATCTGAAAAAGGCAAAATTCGAAATTCGCATTCGAATTATCCCATTTTTGTAGAATCAGAGCGAAAAAATGCCAGCGACAGAGGTTTTTGTTCGTTTTTGATACGATCCATCAGCAGGCCTTTGAAATGTATGATGGAAATGGAGCTCAACAGCGAAACAAACTACGCTGATCAATCAATATTTTTTAGCTAATCAAGCTAATACGAGATCAACGAAAAGAAAAACTTTTTTCGGCTAACGTTTGGCAGCTTCTATTTCATCACGAAGACCCACATCAGAGGAATGAGTGGTTGTGGACAATCAGCTTGAATCAATTTGGTTCCGAAGAAGAAGAAGGCGCCTAAATACTAGCGGAATAAAGTTCTTTTAAAATCAATCTTATGTTGGCTTATTCTCCTTAGAAAATATTGATTAGCATTTCCGAGGTTGAAAGAAGGCAGTTTTACGAAATATCGCTACACTAAAGGCTTTTCAAATTCGAGATTCTTTTGAAGAGCTTAAGGGAGAAAATTCTGCAACACACGAGTTACAAAACGGGTTTTTACTGTAAACATCTTTGAGAGCAATACGGCATGGTTCTGATGTGTATTCCAGAATTAGGCATATGATCCTCGACGAAGAAAGTGTTGATGCTGTTTACAATTACATTTACGTCATCCCTGAATCCGACTGTAAATCGCCGAAGAGCTTCGTCCTCAGCCAAATGATCGCAACTGGTGGTGGGGTTGGAAACGGGATTCCGGGACTCGATGAGGGAGCTCGGAGTGGGCCGACGTGACACTTAGACTATCAACGCGCTGACCACAATCGCGGTAAACACTCCTCGGTCCTTTCCCATTTCGTCACCTCCTGACAACTCAATCCATTTTTTGTTGTTCACGTAAGTTTTGCTCTGCAGACCGATTCTAGGATTTGGACGCTCGATGTCACTTTTGTGTTTGACTAAAGTCACTTCGATTTTCCTTTGCTTAAGATTTCTACGAGATTTTATTTATACGAGATTTCTTGTTTTCCTTGGCATCTCCATTAGCTATTGCAGGTCACTGGAACTAGAAGACATTCTAGGAGACCTTTTTTGAATTCATTTTATTTTTGCAGTGAAGAGTGTTCGCTTAAAAGGAATCACTAGAGTGAATAGAGTTCGTCGACATTCTCTCTACAAGCACTTCACACGTCTCAGCTCCGACTGATCGATAGAATTCGGATGAATCGATGATTATCGGCGTACAATTGTATTTTTATGAGTCCTTCTCGCTATCGAGCACACCCCGTACGTTCTGATAACGGCCAACTCATAGTCTGTGCTGAACACCTGCTTAATACTGTGTAAACTTCCATAGGTGTCGTCAAACACTGTCGTACCCGTTGCGCTCGCTGCAGGACATGCGCCAGGTGTTCCAGTTCCTCTCTGTGCTCAAAACACATTATTCCTACCAAGTTTTGCAATTCTCTCCTTGGAATCTTTGTTTTTTCATTTTCCGTGCAGAAAATATTACTTCTTGATTCATCTGTGTGAATAAGCACTAGTCATCCATTAATTTCCTTCATAGCAGAGCGTGAGAAATTGCTATTGATTTAACAATCTGGACTCGTTTCTTATGAAAGCAATCACAACCGATCTCCGGCTAGCTACTTTTTGTGTATATCATTCTTCGTTCGCGGATTTCTTATTCCTCCTATTCCTCCTGAGCAGTTTTTTAACGGATAGTTTTAATGGAATCTCGGTTATGTGCGCGGAGTTTCAGACTTCTTGCTCCCGCCGGGCTCGTCACGTAGAGTGACGCCGTGCTTGCTCAGTCGGAGCTCCGACGTTGGAGAAGGCGATGCATGGGTTGATGTCCTTGTTCAGAAAGGTGAGAGTGGAACTTGTTCGTTCCGTGTAAGAACTTTGCGCATCCGATTAGCTGGGCCAGCACGCGCTCGCTGACACTTCAGCAAACGAGTCTCGAGAGGTGGTTGCTGGCGAAGGTCACTCTTTAGACTCCGTGAGGTTTTGCGCAGTATTAATAGCTGATTTTAGCCGACAATAATGATATGTGTTAGGCCAAACCATCGTCAAAACGTTTACGGAGGCCAATCACTCCGTGAAGAAGTGGATGTTTTACCAATACTAATAACTTGCTCTAAGTTTTCTCTTAAAAGTCTTGTATGAAGAATGACTTGTAATGATTTCTGATGGTGAAAAGAGCTAAAGAGCGAAACCGCTTTTGTTGGAAAGCTTAGAAAATATAACCAAATGGATCCGTTACCTCTTCCATTTGCCGTTATAAATCTGTTTATCTCTGACTTATCTCTGTAGGTGAGACATAAGCGATTTACGAAAGCATGCCTCGGAGCTATTAAGCTTCTAAAAAAGAGAAACTTTCCTGGATGTTAGCTTTTGGCCCTTAGATTACTATTACTTATAAGGATCGGCAAGGGCGCGTGTGTCGCAGTGGTTGGAGGCGCCACTGTGGCGCGCACGTGAAATGCGCCCATGGGCCACCAAGCCTTCCATCCCTCTGGGGTCAGCACTGGCTCGATACATCGGCAGGCCACCGCGAGTCATTGTGAAGGCCAGATATGCATTCAATCACCTCCAACGATACTTAATGAAGTCGAATGCATGTCGCATCCCTCAGGGATTGATCAACGCCGAGAGCTTTGTCCTTTATCCTTTATAAGGGATCGGCAACGTTCAGAACAGTTTCCATCTGAACTGGTGTATTCGTGTTTGGGTAGCTTACTTATGTCCTTGAGTTCCGAGACGGCTATGCTTAGGCATTCCCTGGTCGTCTCTATAAGTAATCACCAGTGCTTACGGATTGGGGGAAGGATCGCCAATATGCCGCAGTTTCAACCAGAACGAAAAAGATTGCTTGTAGGAACTTTTTTCTAAGAAGTCAAAAAGTTTACGAGAAGTTGAATGGGTTGAATGGATGACGTATAACCGTTGGGAGGGCTTTCGGATGGAGATTTGGAATTCCTCAGCTCTGGTGGACCTTTTGAGGAAAAAATGAAGCCCGCTACACTTCCACCGTTTTATGATTTACTCAGCAGGAACTTTCTCCCCTTAGTTCTGATAGTTGCTTCGAGTAGCACTGTTGTTTCGTAAGTTTGGATATGGTAAATTAATTTGGCCCTCACTGTTCTGCTGCCCGCAGTTCAGTCCCACCTGTACGGCTTCATAGTAGCTTACCCTCACCTAGGTACTTGTGAGTTGCGCTATGTTTTGAATTGGCTGCATGTTTATTAAATGTGCACGAATTTTCAGCATCATACTTTTTATCATTAGTAATTTACAATCCTTTGGGGTGCCAACACACAACAAAGTGGTTCTCAAACAGATTAACCAACAAGTTCTAAACATTCAAGATAATGAGTTTGATAGAAATAACTCTACCAACGTACAGCAGTGACTTCGACAGGAATTCGTGAAATGATTGATTCCTTAGGGTGTTAACGCTTATTTCAGAAGCCCGTCGCAGGATCTGCTTCGACGGACAAGACGACTGCCAGTAGTCAGAGGTACGATTTGGTATCGATAACAACTAGATAGCAAATCGAAGTGTGAAAGGAAGCATGAAAGCTGTCTGTGTGTATGTGTGTGTGCATGTGCGCATATGTGAGTTTGTTGGTCTGGGATGTGTGTCATGGTCGTGACGTGGTGAGAGTGATATTAGCTGGCCTCAGAGGATGAAGTGTGTCAAGGATTATATCAGGATAGGATTACATCAACTGAAGCGGAGCCGGAGCCGGCTTCTCCTCCACTGGAGTCGATGTAAACAGAGCGCGAGCGCTGATGACAAACCAGACGGCTTGATTGATTCCGCTCACAATCCAGCACCGTCGATCGCTGCGTAAATAGTATTCCATTCGGCCATTCATCGACGGTTCCCATGTGTGGACTATTCATGATATCTTCTCCATTCGCTTCCCATCGATTGTGCTTTTCGTCATGTGGTATTCTCCTGTTAACCTTTCTATCTTCCTCCTTGTTTTCCGCTTCTTCTTCAGAACACTTAACGTCTTTGTTTGACTCTTCGAATCCTAACTTAGTTCTTTATTTGTATTTTCAACTAAGGAGGAGAAGAGATATGGGGCTGATCTTTACTACTTTATATCAAGTTGCGCTAAACCTCTTTGGCGTAGGAGAAAGAACAGCAGAAAAACTTTTGGCTACTTTAGACTAACTTGAGCTGTCACCTACCTTCTCACATCGACGGTGTCCATGTCTCTAAAATCGGTTAATGGTGAGTAAATGTTTTCAGCATATGCGATGCTGAGCAGATCAAATCGGAGAGTCCGAAGACTACGGTAGCTCAGGTGCAGCAAACTAGTGGAATGACCAAATCCAGGAAGAAATTCGCAGCACCTCCAGCTCCTGAACCACTGCCAACACCACCTAGTAAGCAGTTGATTCACTGATGCTCGATTGTAATTTTATGAAATCTCCTAACACTTCTAATAGATAAGCATTCTATTTATTTATCTGAAGGTTTTCTATTCTACTTTTAATATGGAGAGTGGGTAGCACAGTGTTAGTTGTGCCGTCGACCAGTGAGCAAATGCGCTAGTTTGAACGACTACCCAACGCTCTCCTCCAGCCCACGTATGAACGCCATAGCTCGCTTATCTTCAATACTGCAAGGAGAATCGACTGGATCAGTGTTTTACCACATTCATAAATCCTCAAGCAGCAGCCGAAATTACACGCAAAAATGTTTGAAGACTTTTGTGAACGGTGAGCCCGAGGAAAACGAATAGAATGCAAGAAATGCTGGGATCAGCACGGTGTGATGACGGGTTATGTAAGAAATAAATAAATAAAAAACTACTGATGTATGTATTCTTTCATCAATAAGTTAGCACGAGTTTGACAAAAAGGTTTGCCCGGCTAGTGTTTCGACCTTTTCGCCTTCTTCAGAGCCAATGATACTTTTGGTAGAGGGTAGAGTTCTGAGCTTTGATCAACGCCTGAGGGATGCGCCATGCATTCGACTGCACTAAGCATAATTAGAGTTGACTGCATGCATATCTGGCCTATATAAAGACTTATGGTTGCCTCCCGATAGATCAATTCAGTGTTTTTGTTCTCTCAGACGTATGTGCTAGCAATTTGTCAACGCGGATGAGATGGAAACCTGGTAAGCTCAGAGAGCGGGATCGAACCGTTGAACACGTGTGTATGGCAGGGCACCTGTAACCACTGCGCTACACACTCCTTCCTACTGATATAGTTGCATTTAAAGCAATTCAATGAGTGTGTTAAACACTGGCAAATACGTAATTTAGCTTCAGACGGCTCTACTTCTGCGCATGAAACACTCGGAGCGGATGATGCGAAAGAAGAACTTGCTCTTAATGACGCTACTGAAGATGCTCTGAAGAATAATGAAGAGTTCCACGAAACGATCGACTCAGTTCGTTTTCTTTGACGTTTTTATATTCCAACTCATTAGCGACAAAGCTTGTTCTCCGGCGACTGACGATATTCTATCGATGTGCAAAACACTACAGAACATGAAAACTTTCCAGATTTGCGGAGGACGTTTCATTCCTATATTTCCTGACACCAATAGCTTCTCTAAAGCACTTTTTTCCAATTTCGGACTTTTAGAGGATTCAATTTAAAAATGAGACATAAAGCTAACTCTAAAGCTCTCGGCGCCGTTCAATCGCTGTGGGATGCGCCATGCATTCGACTTCATTAAGTATCGTTGGAGGTGATTGAATGCATATCTGGCCTTTACAATGACTCGCGGTGGCCTGCCGATGTATCGAGCCAGTGCTGCTATCCTCCCAGACAAGTCTGGTACCAATTTGCCGACCCCGGAGGGATGGAAAGCTTGGTGGGCCATAGGGGCAGGGATCGATTCCACGTGCGTGTCGCAGTGGCGCCTCCAACCACTGCGCCACATGCGCTCTTTTGAAACAAAGAAAAGTGAGACATATTTTTTAAATTTTCAAACCCTAGCACAGCAGCTGTAAACTACCAATGAGGAGTGCATCCTTGGAGCAGGATTGTGTCCTACTGCACGAAATCCAAATTATTCAATCGCATTAGCGTCAATAAATGACTTGACGAAGAAATGCTAAAAAGAAAATAAGTTTTAAAAGTTCCATAGTGTCAAAATTTTATTGTTATAAAATAAGGAAACGTCATATCTCGTTGTAGAAGGTGTGCGGTTTCTAGTGGTTTCAGTTTCAATTTTTAAAGGCTCATAGTGAACTAAGTCATGTATATTTTTTTATTTATTGCATACTACAATTTTCATGGCAGGGTTTAATGCGAAATCACCACAACGATGCTGAGATATTGGCAAAACTTGGACCCCGGGTCAGAGTCAGGTCGAACCCTGGCACAGTGTGTGCTGCGTGCAGCGTATAATACGCGAGCCCCGGAAAGGAAAATCATGATTCAATCTGACACGGGGTCCATGTTTTGCGAATATCTCAGCATCGTTGTGGTTGATTCATATTTATTGGAATTTGAGAAGAAATTTGGGAATTGATTTCCCTTGGATTGACTTCAAGGCGCATCACACAATCAATTTATTGCTTCAAGGTTCATATCATACATTATTACATTATATTTCCTTTTATTCATATTATTATTATTGCTGTTGTTGTTATTACATTTCAAACGAAAATCCAAATGAACGGCCGGAATTTCGTCTATCAGGGCGATTTGGTGTTTTCCTAGTTTATCGCTTGTCGACTCCTCTAATACTTAAATGATCACGAACTCATCTTCAGTTGTCTAGAAACCAGCTTTGAACGTTATGTTTTAAAGTCCATGAATCTTCTTCATTCATCTACTTCAACCCATTTATTACCTGCATCGTTTTCGTTCTCAGCATCTCTCTTCTCTTTAGGTTTCATGGTGTGGTGATCTTGCTCTTATCGGGAAATAACGTTGAGCACAGTGCAACGAGATCACAGCAGCTCACATGCTTTCTGATTTTATACCATATCTGTTTTTCCCAGTGGTGAAGCACCGCTTTGGAATTCGTCGTGCATTGGACTCTATTCGGGTATCCTACATTCGACTGTCAGTTTGGCCTACATAATGATTTGTGTTAGTCTAGTGATGTAACAAGTTAGTGTTTCTCTTCTCTTAGACAAGTCTGGTCTGTCTGGCACAACGTTGCCGACCCCAGGGGCATGGAGTTTTTGCTTTGCCCAGGACGCAGAGTTCAACTTGCGGCTAAGTATGTCATTAAATTATTATTGTGGCTAGCGTTTCGGCAGGATCATCTGTTTTCGCAGCTACGATGATTCAAGTTGACTGTCCACAGCGATTTGTTTCTTCTTATGATGTGGCTCCTCGTAATCTTCGTCTCGAGTCGAATCAGATGGAGTGGAGTTCCATACGATTGAAGCGACGTCACCCATTACTGTCCTTTTATGCAGGATAGCACATTCCGCTGGAATGAACTGATCTCATCCGGAATCTCCAAAATACGTAGTACGGTTCCAAATTCATTGCCATCCAGAATTTCATGCTTTCATGGTGACGCTTTATTCTGCAGTGGCTTGAAAGTAGCTGGCGTTCATCTGTTACCAAGTTGCCGACCTCGAATAGATGGGAGGCGTGGGAATGAGGGAATGAGGCCAAACCAAGCAAGAAATGTGTTTTACAAGTAACCTCTAGTCACTGTGTGCCCGATGTCGTTCACTTCTTTATTTGTTCTTATAGAAATTAAATGCCTAACCACATAATAAAGGTCCTAGTCAATTACGCATCGCCAATCAAATTAAACATCCAGTCGCTCTATCGAAAGCATACTTTTTTTGGTTTTCACATCGCCAGCGATCATTTTATGCTTACGAGATATGAGCAAAGAAAGTAAGCATGACAAGGACAGTAGAGCTTGCTCACACTTACTCACATTTATGCTAAATATAATGGAATTAATAGTAACATAATGGATGAAGGATAAGTAAAGCTCTCGGCGTTGATCAATCCCTGAGGGATGCTCCATGCATTCGACTTCATTAAGCATCGTTTGGAGGTGACTGAACGCATATCAGGCCATTACAATGACTCGCGGTGGCCTGCCGATGTATCGAGCCAGTGCTGCTATCCTCTCACGCAAGTATGGTGCCAATTTTCCGACCCCAAGAGGATAGAAAGTTTGGTGGGCAATGGGCGCGGGAATCGATTCCACATGTGCGTTGCGGGGCGCCTCCAACCGCTGCGCCACACGCGCCCTTAATAACATAATGGCAATACTACAATATGGCCTTCATCATCTACAATACTGTTAGTCATCAACTAGCATTAAAGGTTCGGTAAGTTTTCGTCTCTACAACGCATCAGAGCTATGCAATGGGCTCTGCTTGCTTGAAGGACTCACATCACACTTTTGCTGCGATGTTTGTTTTTCACTGTTTTATAGGATAAAGTAACCAAGAGTAATCGCGGGTTCGAATTTGGCCTGGGGTCTGAGTTTTGCAAATATGTCAGCCTCTTCGTGGTTGTATTTCGTATAATACCCTGCCGTAGAAAAAGAATAGTAGGTAATAAATAGAAAGTTACACATTGATAAGGTTATCTTTGCTCAAGGATCATCTAATGAAAGTGCAGTGCATTGTTTGCCGTCATGGAGATAAAAGTATCGAAGAAGGGAAAGGTTGAGGTGACCCACACTGATTAACAGTTGTCTGTTGCTAGAAACTTTCAATAGAAATTCATTTTTTTATCCCAGTTTGCCGTTCCACTATTTTCGGATTTATCACTTCAACTGACGTTCTGCAAAAGGCAAAACAAAAAATGGGGCGCCATTTTCCAAGGCTAAATTTACCTCAGTATACTGTTATTGGCGTTTCGTAATTAGTTGTGGAACACTCCACTATAACCTCACAGATAGCTCATATGAAACCTTACAACAGAGAAGTACTTTCCTGAAGTTTAAGAAGTGCATCAAGAACGCCATGTTAACTAAGAGCTTTGTTTACTGAGGAATAAGCAGTTCTGTTACGCGACAACACTCGAACTCACAGTAAAGGTTGGAAGGCTTGGCACACAAAGTTTCGCTCCATCCAGCTTATCAGCCGGACCTATCACCAACGTGCGCACACACTCACTACACCACCCGACGCTTTATATTGTGCAGATTGCAGCACTTCTTGCATTCCACTTGTGTCCCTGCAAATTCCGCAAAGGTCTCTTGCTTCGCGTGTTATTTTGGTTTCGTCACAACTAGCAGCCACCATCTTTCGTGGATCGGGCTGAACCAGTTAATCCTAGACAAGTTTGTTACAAATCTCCTGATCAGATGGTGGAGGAAGGGTGGGCTTGTCTGGTCCAGGACAATGACGAACCTGCGCGTTTTGAACGCCACTAATACTCATTGCTCTATCTGCGCTCCAGAGACCTGAAATTTTACCATGATAGAGTCTATGAACTTATATCTCGTTGGAGAAAGGGTGTAGGCTACAGTGGCTTTTATTTCTTCTCGGAGAATTAGCTATGGGCTGGACATGTGTATTTGAAGTCCGAGTTCAAACATGATTTTTGAAGCTTAGCAATAACTTAATAATAACGATAATAATGTTAATAGGATGTGTTACATAATATGTAAAACCAGTGCACCAATACTAATAGTGTTAAGTATTGTTTATTGGAGTTTCATGTTTTGACAGAAGAAGCCGGAGCAGACGCCTGATGATGGCGAGATCGTACTTGTACGCGAAGTGATCCATTACTCCCGACACGCCACAGCTCACAGCGCCGTCCTTTCTCCTTCTCATTCTCCTCCTCCTCCTCCTCCTTCTCCTCTTCCTCCTGATTCCGATCTTCCTTACGTGGAAAGAAAATCGAACATCGTTCTGAATGATTCAAGCGGGTAAGCAAACGAACACTTTTCCTTTTCAAGTTGCACAATTGTTTAGCACCTACGATTTGTGGCATGCGATCCATACCGTACCGTTTTCCGATGACGAATTTTAAAGATTTTGGATTCCCTAGATGTGTTTCTCGAAAATGTAAACCAGTAAACACATTTGGTGAATTTTTGCTGGTTTTCCTTCCGCTGTGTAGTTCCGAAATAGAACGGGGAATTCATTGACTTTGCAAGCGCAAACACGAAAGCAACTCGGAATTAGATTTTAACCAATACTTTTTATTCCTATTTCAGATACAAAACAATTCGTGTCACCCAATATGATGGTACTCACCGAACGTTCAATGAGAAAAAAGCTGCACCACCACCTCCTACTTCCTCGAATCGGCCACTGCATTCGGTTTTCCAAAAAGACGAAGAATTTGTGGCTTCAACAAACTCTTTGGAAAAATCACATTTGGATCTTGATGTGAAGGGGACAAAAGTAGAACCTAACCTACTTCGAAAGGACCTCGTTTCTGGAGATTCTACTTATATGATAGAGAATGCGGCTGAAATCATGCAAGAATATGAAGACCTAAGAAAGAAATTCGATCTCTGGCAGCTACTCCAAGCTCAGAATCGGAATTCTTCGGAGACCACACAGCTGCACGTAAGTGAATACATCCATTGAGTACAACTACAGGCCAAATGCACACTAGTCATAACCATTGGAGTCGTCCTTTGTTCAGTCTTTAGTTGAACTTATCAAGATGCCTGACTTTCTTAACGCTTAAGTTTTCGTGCTCCGATGTAAGCTCAGAAAAATATTCACATCGGAATGGCATTCCACGCTACTTACGAATCATTATTCCATTATCAAAGGATAATACTGCTAACTTCGCTTATTAATCCTAGCATACATTCTTCCATTTCTCTTTTATGAAGTCGTAGGACTAGTCACGACACTTTCGATAAGGTGGCTGCTATCGTGAGAACCAAACAGTAGCGGTATATTCCTCTAGCTCGCTTTATCATTACAAGATAGTCTGGCAGAGTTCGTTGCAGATGGAGCTCATCCGTCAACACGATTCGCTTATGAAGAAGCTACAACAAGTAGCTGAGGCGTCCGCTCCAGCGACGAAGAAAAGACCGAGTATTGCAACCCACTCCTTCTGGTAATCGCTACATTAATTCTTTGCTACTCATAAGCTTTAGGTTAGTATCCTGATGACGACGTATAAATTTTCGTCGTTGTCCAGCATATTTCTGATTGGTAGTATCTTATTGAGCTTTGGGTACACAAATTGATCTCTATGGAACCAAGCAGCTCAGTCACAATGATGCTGAGGTGGCTGTTACCGTCAAATTTGCAGTAATTGTAGTAGGCAGTAAATAAAAAAATTTAACATTGTGATTTCGACTGCGGCCTCGGCTTAAATGGGTTTAGTGCCGATTTCAGCTTCCCAGATTAATCCCGTTGGCGGTTGACTGCTGATGGCGTAGCAGCGTTTTCGATCCCCATCGCAGACACCTGCCGTCCGAAGTTTTGCAAATTTCTCAGCATCATTCTCGAAATGGTTCTGTTTGAGTTGACGAATTTAGTGCCACTAATGGAATTTGAAACAAACTGAAACTTCACAAGTTTACTGATCAACCACGCAGCTGAAATCATCATTAGTATCACGTAGCACATTTGCCACTTCTCACTTATTTCATTATACAGATCGCTTTTCGCTAAGAAAGTTCTGGATTTGAGGTATCCGAACGACCCTTCGAGGCCGTCAATCCAACAGAATCGCTTACATAGTTCGGAGTCGCACGATCGTGATGGGCTTATTTCAAGGTGTTTTGCTTGTTCTTCAATATCCTTAGCACTTCTTTATTTTTGCTTTGCTTTCATACCACCCTATGTTTCGCTTTTTTGACATTATATTAGATTATCATAATAGATAGTAGTGTCTTTCTGTAGTGATTTCTCGCCTCATCGAAGTCGATGTCCATCTCAGCTGTCAAAGTTGACGATTAGGGTAAGAAATCATAACTAAAATTTGATTAAACGTATGTCGCATCAGAACGTGACGAGCTGGCTGTGGATTTATTCTCGCCAATTGTAGTGCTAGGGGAGGCCTTCCCACTCAAAATGCCATGGTCTTCACGTTGCTCGAGCGAGCTCAGTATACTGAGAAAATCTTTTGCCCCAATGGAACAATGGAGTCTTTGTTGACGTTAGCTCGAGTTGTTAAATGGTTGTTGGGGATACAGATGATACTGTTAATTACCTTAATAGAATTCAGTGTATACATCGTAGCAGATTGGTTATTGAAAGTTACAGCGTGACTTTTGCCCTTCCCTCATATCGAAAATTGTCGTGGAGACATTTTTTTTTGCGTCAGTTTTTTTGCACCTAAGACGCGAATGAGGCGTGCGTGTGGCGGAGTGGTCGGACACGCCCTGCAACACACACGTGGAATTAATCTCGCGCTCATGGCCCATCGAGTACTCCATGCCTCCGGGGTGTGCAAATTGGTAACAGACTTTTATGGGAGGATGGTAGCACTGGCTCGGTACATTAGTAAGCCATCGTGAGTCAGTGTAAAGACCAGATATGCATTCAAACACCTGCAAACGATGCTTAATGAAGTCGAATGCATGGCGCATCCCTCAGGGATTGATCAACGCAGCGAACTGTATACTCTTTTTTTTTAAGACGCGAATGCATCCAAGCATTTATATTAAATCAATGCCACGAACTTCATAATCTCTGTAGCTTCCCTCACGTTTGTTAAGTTATTTGCAACTATATTCCAGATGGGCATCAAACCATTCCCTGTCCCCGACAGCGTCAACGTCATGTGAAGAGACTGAAAGATCACAGTGCAACAGTAAAAAATCGAGAGATGCCATTGAACGTGAAAATTCCTTCCTTTTATTCTTCGAAAATATCTCCATTGAATTTTTTCGTAAATATTGCTATTGTTTCAGACCCTATCATTCCACCGCCAGGATTTCGATCAGACTCAGAAGCCCATAACAAACAGCTTTCTCCTAGAAGAATTGAAACGACTCCGATAGATGTAAATAAAAGAAAGGAGGAGAAGGAACGAGCTTTGCAAAGGATTCTCGAGGAGGCGAACGAGTTGAAGAGAAAGGAACAAGAGCTGCGAAGACTCACCAGTGACTGGACTTCGAAGAAACAGGAACGATTGTCCCCACCACCGGCGACTTCTAATGGTGGTAATATTACGGCGAAATGTACAACGCCTTTATTCCAGAAGAAATTACATGATCACACTCGACTTAGCTTACAAAACGTTTTTGACCAACAAGCGTCTCCTGATGATAATAACAATGCAGTTCAAACGCTGATGAGTTCAGTAGGGAGTCCATCGTCTCCAAGGAGAGGTCATGGAATAAAGCCCGTAGGAAAATCTCCTTCTTATTCCCCAAAGATCCTCCATTCGAACGTTTCGCTTTGTGAGACGCGAACCTCTTCACAGTCCTTTCCCTCACCTCGAGAAATCGGGATTCAGAAATTAGGCAACTTGGAGAAAACATCGCAACATCTGCAACAAGTCGACTCTTCCAATGGCTCTACAAAAATAGTGGAAGCTTTTGTGATTCCGCAGAACTCTCTAAATTCTCAGGCTCAGTTTCCTACTTCTGTGCAGATTCCTCCGAAACTGCCATTGACAACACGAAGCACGGTTCCTTGGGAAAACACTGAGGTGCCGTCGCCTCCGATGACACCGGATGCTGACTCTAATATTCGCAAAGTAAAGGAGGCTGTAAAGCAAAGTCTTGGGCAGAAATCTGCCAGCTCACTGTTACTGCAAGCTCACCTATCCACGCTGGAATTGAAAGATCCACGAGGCGATGTGAAACAGTCCGAGTTGAATGGCATAACATCCACTCTATCAAAAAAGCCTCTCGATAACCAAATAAACGTTCAGATTACAAGCAGTATGTCGAAAGTTCTTAAGGAAGAATTTCCATCTCTCAAGAAAGTTGGAGTTCCCGTCGAGAAAAATGGCATCACATTAGGAAAAGTTCTTGGCGCTTCCTCAGAAAGTTATGGCGTAAGTACTTTTAGTCAATAAGGTATTTTCTTTGATGGTAGAGCTAGCTTTTCCATTTGCAAAAAAGTAACTTGAATATCTTTTAAATAGGACAGGCTTATATTTTCTGTCATCCTACCGCATACATTACGTTCCTTTTTATCTCCAAAATAACATGAGCCGTTCGTGCTCCCCAGTTACTTGAATAAATATAGTGCAACTTTAGATATTCTAGATTTCTTACCAGTTAGTGAAGATCACCATCTTATTATTAAGGAAACAGCTCGAGCCACAGTAGCAGAGCGACCGATGCGCGTACAGCATCCTACACCACCTCCGCCACCACCATCGACCATGCTTTTCCCCCAATCAAGGTTGCTCTTACTTTCGCATACGATATCAATCTCATATTCTATCTACTGAAGTGCGAAACAAGTTCCAAATCAAGATTTCAATGCAATTCTTTTTATTAATGTACTTATTTAAGAGCATGAGTGAATAATAATCCACAACAGTTCTGGAAAATTTTTCTTCGCTTCAACAAGAAAACGAAAACTTGTGACAGCTACATCTTCCGAGGTTCTTCTTCCATCTTACACAAAGTTCCTTATACCATCATCAAAAAACGTTTTTGATCGAGTAGTAAACAAAGCATCGTCCCAACGGTTTACCGCCTCATCGTGGATGGGGAGTGTTCCTGGGAGGTCGATATATGACAGATGTTCCTGGTTGCGATGTGCAGCGGTGATTCATCCCCCAGCAGGGCCTCCCATGCTGAGAAGAAGTCCGACGTTTCCATGAGGAAACCAAGCTAAGACTGAACTAATACCAGGATCCGTCCTCGTCTCAGATTAGTCGCATGATGGCAAATCTCCCTCTTATCCACAAGGGCGGCGATTGCATGTGATGGTGACGACCTGGGCCGACTTTGGCCAAGCTGACCTCGGGACTTCAGGAAACACAGTGGCTATATCAGCAAAATTCCGAAAATTGGGGATTATGGTAGGGCCCGTACAACCAGCGAGGACGGACCGTCCAAGTATCCAAGGTTAAAAGCCAAGCATAACATTTAGCAAGCATACATCAGTTTTTGATTAACTTTTTTAATTGATACAAAGCCATCTTGACGGCACAGTTCTTCCCCAAAACGGATGGAAACGGATGCAGATGTTCAACAAGGATAAGGATCTGATTGTTGGAGATTATGAGATCTAATCTTTTCGGTTATCCTGTCCAAGGTTCCCATTTCCAATACCGAAGCGACTTATCAGCTGTGGTTTCATAGGGCATGGCGATATGATGCCTCTAATGCATCCTTAAATTGTGGATTTCGTCTGATTTTTGTAAAATTGGATTGTAAATAAACTTAAACCTAGAATGACATTCTAGAAAAGTCGTTTGCACTTTTAGTACGGTATTTCAAAGCCTGTTCTGCAACTTTGCCTGTCACGTCCCTAGCTTCTCGAGTAGATCAGGCACTAACACAGAACCTTCCCGACGGTTGGAACCACTAAGATACTCAAATTTGACGTATAGGTCCCAGTCTCGTTCCTTAAGACTGTCGGCTGTTCCTTCTGTTTAAGCAGACATCAAGAAAAAAAAAATACCAAACAACACCAAGCAAGCAAAAAAATTGTCCTCTTTTTCTGAAGAAGCTTGTGCATGTAAGCACGTTAAGGAGCACACGAAGTATGTCGGAAAATGATGCTACTACAAGTTTTCGTGTTTCTCGCTGAAACAAAGCATATAGCTGTATTGCAAACAACAATTAACCCACGGTCATATAGAGGTTGTAAAGTTCTAGTAATGATTCTATGCGGTTTTATTTATTCTTACGCGTTTAGTCTCTCTCTAACAGTGGCGGCGACACGTCCTTCCACGTCACTAATTTTGACGCAGGATTTGGAGCGCCAGAAGACTAAACTGAAGCCTGTTGCAGCAGTACGTCTTCATAATGATGTACTGGGGCTAGAATTTCCTTATTCTCACTGAAAACATTGCAGATAGAGAAGTCTGCGGCTCTGATGGACGTGCGAGACAGCTTGATGGCTGAGATCAGGAATGCCGGTGGACTTCGAGCACTACGCCAAACTTCATCATAGAAATACCGAAACGGTTAATGCAGATATTTTGAAGACATTGCTGGCAGTGACCGATTATCCTGATGCGACAAGTTAAATAAAACTATGTCAACAGCTGCACTGTTCACACAAATAAAAGGAATCGTGAATTTTGAGTAATCATAAAAAAATATTCTTTAAACGAAGAACATAAGTGGTGGATTATGGCGGCCATGTATCGTACCACACTCGTTACAGAATTCGAAAGCTATCGGGTGAAGTAAACACTTATTGCTGGTGATTGTGCTGCTAAGCAAGAAGCTTATACAATGCGCAGACGAAGAAAACGGCAATGCAGTAAGGCGATTATAAAGCGAATAAAGTCCGTAGAGCATCTTCTAGGGCCGAAGGGTGTAATGCCTTGTGTGCGATAAGATCACATGGGAGTAATCCATCATAAGTTAATGTAGCGCAGTGGTTAGAGGCGTCTTAAAATACACATCTGAATTGGTCGCTCTAGTTCCTGCATCCTGAGCTCAGAAAACTTCCATCTATTTGAGATCAATAGATGTGCACCAGAGTTGTCTGGGAAAAAAGCACTTATGATTTATTAAGTCAGTACACCGGATGACCACCGCAGCTCATTGTGTAATAGGACAGGTACGCAAATAAGACAGGTACGCATTCAAACACTTTTACGACGTTTGGTGAAGTTGGATGCACGACACATCATTCTGAGGTTGATCAACACCGAACGCTTCGTTCTTTTATATGTTATCCTAACCGCTTACGCCGATCGAATCAACCCGGTTCTGAAGAAGGCGAAGATATTGAAACGCTAGTGGGATAATACTGCCATGCCAACCTCGTGTTAGCTTATTTAATCGAAGAAAACAAACTGCGTCCACTTACAGACTTCTGAAAAGTGGGACTATTATTCATTTTTTATGGCATTACAATATTTACTTAAGCCACTACTGGACCAAATGCTTGAACGAAGTGAAGGTCGTGGGTGAGGAAAGCGGTGTGAACTACACGGCACACTGAATTATTGAAGATATTCAAAAATTCCACGCTCCTAGTAATGGGAATCACAGAAGCGCCATGACACCGCTAAGATACTTGGTGTCAAGTTGACGAGGAATTAGGAGGTATGGATCTCTACACGATGGAAGCAGGGAAAATACTAGACCACAGGACCGTGTTATTCTCCAAGAAGGGTGACCTCCACGATATCGGCAACTATCGCCCAACCTGCTTGCCGTCTGTCGTCTATAAACTTTTCAGTCGAGTCATCCTTAACAGGACTGACAGAACACTGGAAGAAGGACAACCATGTGAGGAAGCAGTGTTTCTAAAAGGATTCAGTACGGTGGACCATATCCACAAGATAACAAGACTCATCGAAGTATCGCGAGAGTACAAAAGACCGCTCTGTCTCACTTTCATCTATTTACAAAAGGCCTTTGATTCAATTGAGATAGAAGCAGTCATGGAAGCCCTTGATAGTTAGGGAGTCCCTACTCAGTAGATAGAGATTCTTCGTGAGCTTTAAAAAATTTTCACAACCAAGATGTCACCATTCTACAACGATATTAACGTCGACGTTAGAAGAGGGGTTAGGCAAAGCGGTGCCATCTCGGCAAAATTATTCACCACCACTCTCGAGAACGTCATGCGAACATTGGAATGGCTTAATATGGGAGTGAACATCGATGGTCGGCAGCTACATCATCTTCGCTTTGCTGATAACATCGTCCTTATAACACCAAACAGCCAAGCGGAACGTATGCTTGCGGACTTTGATAAAGCCTGTGGAAAGATTGGTCTTCGACTAAATCTCACAAAAGCGATGTTAATGAGGAAATTATTGGTTCCGTGTTTTGTATGCCCCATTCACGCTTAACGGAACAAATAATCTCAGAGGATCCAGTTATATCTATCTAGCTCGGGAAATCAATATGATGACGACTTAGCTCCAGAGCTGAGCAGAAGGAAACGACCGGCTTGGGGAGCTTTCAAAAACATCGAGGATGTAGTGAAGAGAAGAAACAACACCTGACTCCGCTTTCGACTCAACGGTACTTCCTGCCCTAACGCATGCGTCAGAAACCTGGTCGCTTCGCAAGCAGCATGAAAGCGTTATCGAACGCGCAGTCGAAAGGATGATGCTAGGAGTACCCCGTTTCACACAAGCAAGAGATGGAATCCGAAGCCCCGATCTGCGTCAACGATCGAAAATCAAAGATGCCCTTCTATACGCTAAACAATCGAAGATAAGGTGGGCCGGACACGTAATGCGTATGAATGATAACCGATGGACAAGAGCTGTTAGTGACTGGATTCCTCGGGATGTCAAACGTACTGCAGGAAGACCACCGACCCGATGGTCAGAGTTCTTCACGAAGAGCCTAGAAGAAAGATGTGATGCACGACGAGTCCTTAAAGCGAGTAGAACCCACTGGGCTACTCTTGCATGCGCCGGGTAAAAATGGAGGATTCACTGGTGGCCGCTCGAGTCACTGGACGATCAACGGGACTACAGGTGATGCAGATGATAAGGCTATGGTTAGTCGTAATACGTCTAAGCTCTGTAGTAGGCGTAGCTGCCGAAACGTCAACTATCGAAGTGGAACAAAAACGAAAAGGACGACGACTTATGCCAACCTGACATCGGTTCAGCGAGGGAGAGCGTAGGAACATGTTTAGATATGTATTAATGTGCATTACGTAATTACAATAAAACGCACAGGTCTTTGGAGTTTAAAACTCTTTTTGTCACTTTTTTTACGTCAGTGGTCGGCATTTTAGAAATCGAAGCGACAAAAGCTGAGGGATTTTGTCCAGCTGAGAGGAACAGTATTCCGCTGTGTTCGTTGATTATTCTCGATGTTGTGCTCCAGCTAAATGTTGCCGCCTGTGCCTCCAGTAATCACAGCGTAAGAAACTGCTGGATTTCAGGAGTAGTAAATCGAATGGAAGAAGTACCGTATGCAACGTGACACCTACTTGATACTTGATGCTCGAACGGGCCGTCCTCACAAGTTGTGCGGGC
This sequence comes from Angiostrongylus cantonensis, assembly GCA_009735665.1. Taxonomy (NCBI): domain Eukaryota; kingdom Metazoa; phylum Nematoda; class Chromadorea; order Rhabditida; family Metastrongylidae; genus Angiostrongylus; species Angiostrongylus cantonensis. The sequence continues at coordinate 164,778 of MQTX01000153.1, read as the reverse complement.
CCCATCATAATCACCATTTTTCGCAGATTTGCTGGTGAAGCCATTGTTGTTCCCTGGAATCTCAAGGACAGCCTGGCTAAAGTCTGCTCAAGGTCGTCACCACGGCAGGCAGTCGCAGCGCTTGTGGATCAGAGGGAAATTTGCCACCATGCGACTTTGATACCAAATACCAAAACGGCGGTGGATCCTGGTATTTGCTTACTCTTAGCTAGACTTCTTGATAGAAAAGCCGGACTCCTTCTCAGCTTGAGACACACTGCCGAGATGACGAATCACCCTGCTGCACATCGTAGTCCGACACCCAGGACGAACACCTCCCAGCCACGATGAGGCGGTACACCGTTGGGAGAATTAAAAAATTATAACGGTTCGGATTTGAAAAATAGGAAACAAGAACAGGTAGAAGCACCACCAGAAATTTCACTGTGCTTTTTGATGCATAAATACTTTACGAATAAAACAACTATGAGCCTGAGATGCTTGTAAAACTTTGAGTCGAGGTTAGAACTAACCCGCGATCACCCTTTGAGAGCACGTCTTCGTCGCTACGCCACTGAGGCTCCTGCTTTGCATTTATCCCAGCCAGTGTTCAACCTAAGTTTTGCAAATATCGTAGCATCGTAGTGCTTGCATTTCACATCACAGCCTACCGTGAAAACGTTCTAAATAGTTTCAAATCCTAAAAATCTTTATCGACGTCCCTCTTCATTCGAAAATTTGTTGTTTGTTTTTGTTGTTGCTGTTGTTGCGTTCCGATTAGTTCCAGTCAAAATTAAGTCGATGAGAAGTTCAAGAAAAGAGCGCCAGCACCGATGTCCATGTGCAAAGCGAAATTCTCGTCTCAGTGCGAAAATGCTTCACGTTCTATTGGTGGCAGAGTTGTTTTCCGTAGCATTTCGTACAAACGGACAAGCTTTCTGGCACTTCGCAATGTCTTCCTTTCGAATGTGCAACGTACTTTATCTCGGCATATGCTGAAACGCCGTTTTCTCTGCAACTTTACGATGACGGAGTTCACGACTCAAACAAACTTTAAATACGCTGAAAGTTTCCTACTGGTATGCGATAATGAGACGTATCGACGCGTTTGGGACCTGGAGTGCACCCAACCGCCAACCGGCCGCATGGATAGACATCACCTCCCATACAGAGGCAGAACCAGAAACAGGCAGCGGCTGACCCCCACTCCGGGGCAGGCGCCGGGAGAGGCAGGGCAGGGGGCCGGAGTGACCCGAAGGGGTTCGCCAGTGGGAGCGCGCAGGGAGGAACACCACCCCGTTCAGCCAAAAAACTGGCAGTTTAGAAGTATGAAGAAAGCAGATTAATTTTAACATGATCGAGTCGCTCATGAAAGCCGAGTCCGTTCGAGAACACAAGAGGTGTGTTCACTGTGAGAGTGTGCGTAGGTATAACGAATGTTGAGAAATACCACAACATGCCCCAGCATGTTTTCGCCATCTGGAATATTCTCAGGGATGTAGCACGACCTGAAATTTTAACCAGAAGAACGCCGAGATGTGAGCAGAACACGGAACCTCACCTAAGCTTTGAACTGGCGACCGCCCTTTCCAGTGAGGTACGTGTAACGGTGCTTAATGAAGTCGAATGCACAGCGCATCCCTAAAGCATTGATCAACGGCGATGGCTTTATCCTCTTCTTTTTGCTGACGTTAACTTAATGTTAGCAACTGAACAACATGCATGAGATCTCTCTCGATGGCATATTCCATACATCCAGGCAACTTCACAGTGTCGTATCGTAGCATGCACTAGCGAAAAGTGAACTCGTCCGAAAGGGTGATTTTTATAATTTCTTACGTGTGTGTTTGAATGCTTGGATGGCCCGTCCTCACTGGTTGTGTGGGCCCCAGCATAATCTCCATTTTTTCGGGTATTTGTTGTTTTGAGAGAAAGAAAAGTTTGAAAGAGAGAGAAACAAGTGGTAAATGTGCTGGGGTCCGCGCAACTCGTGAGGACGGACCATCCAAGTATCTTGTATCCAAGTTATTTTGCTGGTTTAGCCATTGTGTTTTCCAGGAGTCCCGCGGTCAGTCAGGTCAAAGTCTGCCCCAGGTACCTCCGCATGCCCTTACGAATTAGAGAGGATTTGCCACCATGGGACTAGTTTGGTACCAAGACGGTGACTGGTGCTGGTATTGGTTTACACTTAGCTGGGCTTCCTAATGGAAACGCTGGACTACTTTTCAGCTTGGGAGACCCTGCCAGGGATGAATCCTCCTGCTAGACATCGTAGCTCTATACCCAGCAGCCACGATGAGGAGGGAAACCCGTTGGGAGGACAATAGTGTGTAGCCTTGTAAACTAGAGCTTAATTAGTCAAAACGAACACAAATCAGTAACTAATTGATGGTTGTAGTAGTCCCGTGTTAATTCTAAATTTTATGGGTTCCTACTGGCAGGCTTTCCCTCAATCTCACCTGGACTCAATTTCCGCCGCTCCAATTGTCAGCACCGTCACGACCACTGGTGGACATCAAAAACTCTTCTTACCTACCTCTTCCGTACCATTTACGCACTAGTACTGCCAATACTTAGTACTTCTCGTGTGCACCCACTCTCCCGCCAAACAAACTCATGACGAACTCAGCCAATCGGCGTCGCCACGGACAAGTATAGGGAGCAAGAGGGCGGGTCTTGAGTGGAACACCGACACGGTCCTTTAAATCCAGGGTGCGGCCTAAACTTTTCGCGTACGACGTCGTTTTCAAGTGGTGCGTAGGTTTTTCTTTTCCCTAGTTGTCGTGTGGCGAATTGCAGATAGTCGTCCATGGCAGCCTAGTCGGGTGATTTCCACGTGAGCAGAGGGCGAAGGCACGACCGAGTCCGCTGCGGTTTGTTCGGTACGTTCAGTGTGCTCAGGTGGATAGCTGTAGTACAGGAAGGTCTTTTTTTTTATTTAGGTTCTGATATTTACTCTATGCGTATTGCCGAACAATGACGGATGGCTGGGGTTGCGAACAAGACCTTTTCCCTGTCTCACCATTCGGAGAGTGTCAGACACTGGACGAATTAGTCGAAGAACTAGCTGCGAGAAAAGTGGCGGTAACTTTTTTTTTATATACCAGCAGTTTTTTCATAGCTGCGTAGTATTTTCTGGAGTGCAGATGTCCCATTAGAGGTTTTTTGCAATGTTTTTTGTTAGGTGTAGTTTCCCAGCTTTACTGTGCGTGCAAAGTCGAACCACATTAGGTTGGCTCTTCTAGAAGGTTAGGGAGGACTCTGCTTATCGTTACAGTCAGTAATTGTCATATTTAAGTGCGCGAGGGACTACCTTATTTTCAGTGGGCTCAGCACTACCAGTTTGAATTTGCGTAGTGAAAGTCTGGAGCAAATTGTGTTCAAGGATGGGGAACTTCCAGATTATTTCTCCTTGACAGTGGTTACTATATATCAGTGTATTCATTGCAGTGCACCAGGCTTGAGAAAAGTTTGATCACAGCATTTTCTGCGGGCCTCCGAATGGTTTACCGCGTCATCGTGGCTTTGATGTTTTCGTGGGTGTCTGGGTGCTACCTACAGAGGGGCATTCATCCCCCAGCAGGGCTTCCCAAGCTGAGAAGGAGTCCGGGGTTCCATCAGGAAGCTGAGCTAGGAGTAAACCAATAGCAGGGTCCATCGCCGTCGTAGTATGAAACTAGTCGCACGGTGGAAAATCTCCACCTGTTCCACGAAGGCAGCTACTGCCTGTGGTGGCGACGACCTCGGGCAGACTTTGGCCAGGCTGACCTCGGGACTCCAGCGAACCACAATGGCTAAACCAACAGAACTCCGAAAGATTGGAAATTATGCTGGAGCTCGCCCAACTAGTGAAGACAGGCTATCCAAGTGAAAAGGTATTTACTACTGCCACAGGAATAGTTTGTATTAGCTTTTTCTTCGAGGGTCGGCGACTACCAAGCCGATGTAGCATAGGCAGTATGCAAATCTCAGAGAAGTGTAAGGTCGGATAGAATTTGATATTTTAGTGGGGGTGATTATGTATGTCTTCATTTTGCATCCGTTGACTCATACGATTTCCACCACATTTGTTGATGGTGGTTTCGGAAACATGGGCCGAAAAACTGTTTATGAGGCATATAAGTATATCATAATGCATCTAAGAAGGATACCGCATCGCTGTTTCCGAAAGAGCTTCATCTTTATATATTTCTGGTGTCTTGTGCATCTGCTTTGGAACATGCCCGCAGAATACAGACTTCGTTAATGTTGACCTTAAAAGTGGACTAGAAATATCCTTGTTTTTCCTTGTTTCGGCTTGATAATGACGAAGTTTTATGGTCCATTCGCTGTTCTCTAATCTTTTTGTTCAAGCAATCTAGCGATTTGGAAGAAATGGGACAGCTTTCAATGCACAATTGGACAGTCATATTTCTGTATTTTCACCATTTTGTTATATTATATGACACTTTCGCAATTCTCCAATTCTCCAATTTAGTCGCAGTGCTGTGTGGTACGTCTCCGGGTTTAGAATGAAGTGTTAGAACAAGGAGCACAGTCTTGTTTGTATGTACCTACGTGGGCGTTCCTACGTTTATACACATTGAATCGTCCACGTCATCTCGATGACAACCTTATTCGGAGAACTTTTCGGTCTTCTTTAATCGTGCCTTAAACGAGAAAGGTATTAACTATGTGCGTCTGTTTCAGGCCGTGGACGCAAATTCATTCAGAAATTCGACAGCAAACGATGTACAATTAGTGCCGTGTGTCATCAGGAAAAAGCATTTCGCACCAAAGATTTTGAAGAAAAAGAGTTCCTTGAATAAAATTCCCAAAGAGGCATGTGTAAAGCATGTCACATTCGAGGTATGCGTTCTGATTATAGTAATTGGACCAAGTGAAAAATCGCTTTTTAAATTATCCGCTAGTCATCTTTGCACTGCCAGTTTTCGGAGAAATTTATTATTGCACATGTTGTATTTTTTGAATAAATTGTAAATGTGGAGACTTCACTCGCTCTAGACGTAGTTCTCCAGTACAGAGTTTCCCTAAGAGTGTTAAATTTCTTAGAGGTATTTGGTTCCTACTTTTGCCTTGTATAAAAGGAATGCGAACTTTGAACGCAAAATTCGAGAAGAGCTAGACTGGTAGCAGCAAAAGAAAGTCTCCATTTGTAATAGAAATCTCTACGGAAGGTTTTCTTTTTCTTCCACTGTCTAATGTTGTAAATTTTCTCACCGCTATGTTAAGTGACATTGCATTCTATCTTATTATCTTGAAAGAATTTGGGAACAATGCATTGCGATTAACATTGGAAACACTTTTTGCGTTGAATGAATAGATAGATTCACCTTCAGAGGAAGTATTTTAGGTTGAGAAAATGCTGGTTCGAGAAGGTATGGGTCAAGAGCGCGATGCTGCCAGAGATCGTCTTGTTGTAAGTACTTTAATTTAGTTTAATTCCATACTTTGTGTGAATGAATTCTGTGGTGAAGTAGTTTTCTCTACAATGCTTCCCTTAAGCTGTATTATGTCATTTGTGCCGAGAGATGGAGTCTTCCAAAACAGCGAGCCATCTATCGCAATTTGTGCTGCAGTTTTTTCGTAAACGAAGTTTTCTTCACATTTTGCCTTTCGGCCTATTTCCCTATGTCTTTGGGATCTTATTTGATGCCCTAACTCTCTTTGATAGTTTATTCATCGATAAACGATTGGAAAACACCTATGAACGTATGTATATTCATTCCAATAAGACTTTCATTAAACACTATAGTGAGCAGCTTTGCAGAGGTAGTATAGCTTAGTGAGATGAATCTCCTGTCCTAGTAATCATATGATTTCGATGCGTGCGGGCCCATTCCTCGATCAGCATGGCACGGTACTTCGAAGTCGAAAAAGCACTAGAGTGGATGATTGTTCTGGCAAATTCGCATAACTTCATGCACTCTCTGAGATCAGTATAGTGGAACGCTGTAAAATAGAAGCGATGTTTTCTGACGTTAGCTCAATATTCCTCTTCATACGCTGAATCTGATATAATTCAGATTGATCTATGAACGCGCAATTCTTGTTCTCCAGTGAATGTACTGACTGACATTTATCGTTCATGTAGCGGAAATGGTAACCGCACTGTTCAGCCGTAGTTTTTTGGTGCTGTTATTTTCTAGGCTTCTATCAATATCTTTTCCTTCGGTGTTATCAAATGGTCTTCAGATTTTTTTTGCAACTACAATTTGTCAATTGCCCAGTAACGTACAAGCTTACAGTTTACTCTAATTCGTGTACTTGTATTTTGCAGCTTTCAGTGTTTGCTATTTCTCACCTAAGCAGACGGATATATTTCGTGCTAACATCCGTACATTTTGTATAACAGGTCGAATGTTTTATTGTTATTTGGCACAATGAGTTGATGATCACACCACTATTAGGATCAACTGCAAACCAACCAACATTCCTACCCTTTCAGAGTGTGTAAGTTGCGCTCACGTGTAGCACGTAGTATTGATTGGCGTGATTTTGTTCTTTCAGTGCTCATATTTTAGCTCTCTGAGCTTCTTGCTTCTTTTACGTGACTGAGGTGGGAACTGCAGATCTTTGCTGGTAAATTGTATTTGGATAATTTGCCAAGGTAGAATTTTGTATCCTTTTTTCCCGCTAAATCTCTTCTTTTGAACATCAAAACGTATAATGGCATCAAATACATCGCTGATCTTTGCATATATTCCGACTTCATTAAAAGTCCTAGAAGTTGCATGTGTATGGGTTTCCCCAAAGTTGGAAATCTTAATTTCGAACAATTTCATGGTGGAAATACTATTTCGAAAGTTATGATCACTTTTTACCCAAGGCACTATAAGTATGTAAGGTTTGCATTTTTTCAAGGGTTGTTGTTATCGACTTATTTTTAGTTGTTGGAAGCTAGGATTGTTGTGGTCATCGTTTTATAAGCTCTCTAATGTATAGACCCTTCATATTGTGATTACCTAAGAAGTTAAATGATGGATGAGGTTGGAGAATATGTAATACTATGGTGAGTAATGTTTTCAGGTCTCGTTAGGAGGAAAAGAGCCGAAACGTAGAGCTGTGAATTACAAGGTTCTTAAAGAGGAGCGCAAGGAGCGGAAAAGCGAGCTGAACAAAAGAACTGCGGAAGTGAAGGCAGTATTGCGAGCCAACATGAAGAGGAAGAAGAAATAATCTGTATAGTTTATGTGGATAGATAGGATTGCGAAAAGGTTTCCAAAATACACGCTGGCGTGTCCTTGTATTTGAGTATGTTAGCAGTTTCCATAAATATTTCAAAAATGTCTTTCTACGTAATTTATCTCGGTTTAGTTATTGGGCCGCTAACGGTACTGTTTTAATTTCTACCCGGTTAACATCTTCGACATGTTTCAGTGCCAGCGTGGTGATGTTTCATACTGATGTCAACGCGTTAATCACTGAAAACATTTTATTACTAAATTGTTCAATTTATTCGCTCCTTGCTACCTTTTTTTCGCCATCAACAGTTTTAGCCGATTCAGTGTTTGTTTCCTTATTCCGAAGTTGTGGTTGGTTCAAGATGGCGCTCTATACCTCCCTTGTATATGTTTAATAAGGTACACTCAAATGTTACGATCCCAAACCGTTTTACAGGTATGCGTATTTCATCTGTTGTTGAGGCTCGATTTGGTCTTTTTCTACTTCCTAATTGTATGATTTGACTATGGCTGATATCCTACATAATGTCTTTCCGGTTCTGTTATGAGACGACTGTTTTGTTCTAGACTAAATTGAAGTGGATATCAAAGTGAGAAAGCAGATAGGTTCAAGATGCATCGTTGTGTTTATGGATAGACCCACCCACGGTTCTATTGTTCAGTAGTGCAGCATTACTGAAGCTTGTTTCTGTCGTTGAGTAGTTCGTTGTTGTAAATACTCAGCGGTCTATTTTTCCATGATGCCTAGTCCTTGTCAAGATTGTAATCTTCTATTGGTATTTTGTAATAGTTGGTTTGTCTAAGGTGCTGAAGAAGATGAGATGCCCTCGTGGCGATTGCCTCTGCAGTGTGTACATATCGCTTCAGAAATTTCCTTCTGTATATGTTTTTTCATTTCTCATTGGTTTTCTCAATTCCTCACACTGTGGTACACTTATGGCCGTGCATTGCGTTAGTTAGATCTTTTATGTTGTATTTCTCTAAACCTCCGTCCAAATTTAATGCTGCTGTTGTGGAAGTGACTTTTGGTGCTTGGGATCGGTTATTTTCAGGATGCCACGCTCTCGCTCACGTTCTATGAGCAGAAGTCGCTCTCGATCTCGTTCGGAGTCTCCGGTTCGAAACGGCAACGGCATGGTAAGTGTGCGTTCATTATTTGCTGCTCCCTTTCCTCTTACTGTGGCTTTAGCAGTGACTGTTTGGCTGTTGGCGGTAATTTCGCTGAGGATATCGTTCATGAAATTCAGATACAGAACTGGATTATTTCCTGCACCGGAAGTGTTTGGTTCTTTAGGTGTCCGATGTCCTCACATAGCGTGGTGCGTCCAAGCTACCGTGCTGAATGACAGAGTTTATTGCATGTTTGCATGAATTGCACGCTTTATCCTTTGTTCTGTGGACATTCGTATGTGGTTTGAATAGGTATTCAGCGTTGAATTCCCCTAGTTCTTGTCCAGCACATAATCACTTGTCCGTGGTTCGTTAATTCTTCTATACTTTCGTTAGCATTTCCATATGTGTTTTATTTGCTTAGCAGACTTCTGTACCAACTGCTTATTCTCTTAACTGCTTAAAAACAAGCTCCTCCTTTTTCCTCTATCCCTTGTTTGCTTAGCAAGCTTTGAAACTGCCAGAAAGGCGCGATGTCAAGAGCGGAATCGTGAAAAATCAGTTAGAAATGCATGGCTGCTTCTATTAATATTGGGAGGTAAAATGTTTACAATTGAGGGTGCGGCGTTAGTCGAAAATGGGTACTGCTTTTGCTCTATAGCAATTTTGTTTTGTACCAATTCATATCCTGTAGGTTACTTTTGCTTTTGTTTGTGTCGTACGCATTCCTGAAAATCTTCATATTGCTTTAAGTCTTCTTGTGCTGTGTAAATGTGAAGCGCTGTAGCCATTTCATTAGTTTATAAGGTAGGCGGCATTAGTGCTGCACAATTCCAACGGCAATTACAGTAGAGTAGTTATTTCAGTGTTACTTTTTTTGCGTTTATTCATCGTCCAATATTCACATTAGTCATTGTGGTATCCATTTATTTATGTTCACAAAGCATTAACGTTATAATGTAAATAAGTATTTCTGTTAACAAGAGGGAAGGGGGTTTCATTTGCTAAACAGCTGTCGAACTCTGCTTTTGTTGATCGGTGAATGCGGTCGTCTCGTGACGAGCTCGAGCACATTCATGGTTGGCGAGTTGGGAGAGGCAGCGAAGAAAATGAAGACATGAAGACCACTGAAAATATGAAGTAAGGAGAAATGAAGACATGTACAGAAGCGGATGCTAAATTCAAGTTGACAACAAATTGAAGATTCGTCTTTGTGGTGAGTATACACCATTGGAACACAAAGTTCTGGCAAGAACACATTAATCGCTTCATGTCTTTTCGCAGATCAAACTTTTGCGGTTTTAAGGTGCGCATCCTATTGACGTTGCCTTCATCCTAGCAGGATGAGTAGATCTAGGAGTTAGTTCGATAGCGTGAATTTTTCGCGTTAATGTACATCTTTAGGATGATTTTTAGGTTCTGTACTGTTGAATGACTAGCGGATGTGTGATTCCTTGTTTTTTAGCGTGAAAGATCCACATCGCGAACGCTGTCAAGATCGAGATCCCGTACTCGCTCACGTTCACCCGTTAGGTCTTTTTCACCGCGCGATAGGCGTGGGCGCTCACGCTCTCGTTCTCCAATTCGTCGGGGAAGGAGACTTTCTCGTTCGCTATCGCGTTCTAGGAGTGGAAGCCGATCACCGTAAGATTTTTTTGTACTAGTACAAAATTTTAGATGTCGTTATCCGTTTTTCCAAGCGGTGTTTCTGGTTCGTAGTAGGTTCAAAAATTCAGAACATACATACTTTTAGACCGCGACGTGATAGTCGCCGCTCTCGTTCGCGTAGTGCTCGTGGGCGAAGGGATACTTATCTACGAAGCAGGCGTGATAGTGGCGATAGGTGTGTTTATAGATTATCTACAATATTTACGTGTATAACTGCAGCGTATCCTCGACAATGTTCACTAATTTCGATGCATGTATGACCAAAAATGACTTTAACTTCAAATAGATGTAATTTTTAACTAAACAGATGTAAAGTTCCAACACGCAACGAGGTTTATTAACTGCAGTACGATCATTAGAGTGTATACATATTTGTTAGCAAAATACAGATCCACTTATTATACCACGATGATATTCTGGTTTTGGAGAACCTTGAGTCGTTTTTTCTTAACCCATTCCCTGGAGCGTAGTATCCGAAACTAAGAAATAATTTAAGAGGCAAGTTTCCGTGGTGCATTGCTGCCTGAGATGTGGGCAGTTGGTACACTTGCATAAAATGTTTAAAAATTTTGTTGCTATAGTGTTTTTTTTTTTACCATACTCGATAACTATCATCTGTATCACGTGCTGCTCCTGGTCGAATGAGTGGCTTGACCAAAAGGCAATTAATTTTCTACTTGTCTCACTCGCGTTAAGGAGCCAACCTGTAGGCCCGTTCGCTCTAGAGGTTTGAAGAGTTTTGTAATTCTTTAGGTCCTTCGTGAAGAAGTCTTTTAGGTGTGGTTTTCTTCTTTCGGGCTTAACACGTGGGACACAGCCGCTATCGACAGTTATCCATGTTATCTCCAAGACGCACGACTTGTCCGCCGCCTCACCTCAATTTCGATACTTGCATATGCGGCGGCATTTCTAACTTTTGGTTGTTTATATAGATCCGTACTTCCAACTTCCTCTTATCTTCGTCGTGTTGGATAATTCCATAATCGTTCTTTCTACATCGAAGTAGACTGCTCTGGTTGATCTCTAATATTGTTTACATGTCGACCAGGCCGAAACTTCGTGCGTTAAGACAAGGAGAAGCACGAAAACGAGATTTGCCCAGGGCAGGTTGTCAGCTGTTCTGCTTCTTCATACTTGGTTCATGTGTAAACTTTCTAAATCGCCGCTTTCTTCCCACTCATCTCAGACGGGACGCCGTTCATCATGCCCACTTCGCGATCCAAGTCGAAATGACTGGAGCACTGGTAAATATTTTTTCTTTCGTGTGTGAAGAGGCATCAGAAAAAAATTTGTTTCTTTTCGTTTTCTTGAGATTTAGTTGGAGACCAAGTTTTCCACAACTGCTGTTCTTTTTGTTTTCTTGAGATTTAGTTGGAGACCAAGTTTTCCACAACTGCTGTTGTGAAACATTTTTTCCTCCTACGTAATACTTGTTGTTGTGAGAAACATATCATCAGCGAAGAGTTGCTGTTCATCCATCTTCACTCTTGGTAATATAACGAGCCGAATGAAATGCGTTTTGTTTGCTGATTCAATAGAGAAATGTAATATGGCACGACATGTTGGCGGATAGACGTCGACGTTGTACATGTCAGAGTAGTCAGGTTCTCATTCCCATTCCACTTCTGGATAGAATGGCTGTTTTGGGAATTGAACAGCGCTAACCTTTATTTTATAAGCGATGAAATGTTGGCAGCGTGAATGCTCTTCCTTGCTTAGGTCCTCAATCTTTTTTTTTCTCAAGAAATTGTATGTTAGACTTAAATCGGTTGTTGCCTGTGGGTGTTAAAGAAGTGAACAAATCCGAATCTATGTTAGTTTTGAGACTTTTTTCCTTAAATCTCACGGATTAGTTTCTTTGGATGCGAACAAACATTCTCTAGCAGTGTGAGCATTGGCCACTGGAAGTCTTCGAAGTCGAACTTTGATGGAAGGCGATCTGGAATTGTTGGCTTTCATGAATGCTTTTGGTTGACAATATCACCTACTCACCTTTTTTAGTCCGTGTTATTTCTTTGGCGTTGGTATCACCGCATTAATGCTCCTTTAGATGGTGTTGACTTTTTTGTGAAACATCTAAAAAACTCTACGGATACTTCTAGCTCACCTTTGTGATACTCTGGGTTCGTATGGAAAAAAAGTTACTCCACTAACTCCCCTTTCATCATAAATTTCAAGAGTCAGTTTTTCCCAGTTATGGTAAATGGCGTTTAACAGATATGTCTTATCGACTCAGCATCTGATAATCTTCTACATAAACTTAGTGTGGATCATCAAGCGCTTAATACAGAATCCTGATGTTGGTTTGTGTATAAGTACACGTTATCGTAATCCTTCTACATTGACATGGCCTAAGACGGCACTGAGCCAACGCTGCTCTATCCGGAGCTTTTTTGGGGATTAGTGAGGAAGGATGTTTTTGGCGTTTTGTCCTTCTCCATAGTAAAGGTGACGATTTATTTCAGGCGTTTTCTAACCACCCCATACATTTCCCAGTCACTTAATTTGTCTTTTGATAAAATCAGGATACAGAATATAAAATATGCATACACACCTAGTTGTTCATGTAATGTATATGTACGAGCATATAGGAAGTTCGCCTTGTCAGGAATAGCAAAAGCAAGGACTTTATCGTACAATTCCACCTGGGTTTAATTGCAAATACAATGTCGCCTTTGATTTGTATGAGCCCACCTGTCCACCACATAGGAACACCTCATGCTACTCATGGTAGTAGTCGGATATCTCGGTGAGGGAGATCCGTGTACCATATTCGGAAATGGTATTTCGGAAAAGTTGTGTGTGTTTGTAATGCACATTCTTTTCTACAGGTTTCTTAAATCTTTAGGTTCTTTTCGCTATCAAGAAATTATCAGCAGTTAGAAAAGAAGTTTGTAATATGTCGGGTGAGGAAATGACATTACAGCTGCTTAGTGTTTTCATCATTTCGTGGAAGCAGACTGAAGAGTGATAAACTGGGAATGAATTTAAAATTGCTCTTTATTCGTTCGCTAAAGATTTTATAAAAGTGCATTAACTTTCAGAGGAAGCGGAAGAGGAAGGGGGCGTCTTTCTAGAAGAGATGATCCAGACCCGTGCAGGTAGGTGACACGTTGCTGGGTGTTTGTGCTTGTTTGTTGCTGCTTTATTTTTTTGTAGTGGTTATCGTATAAATCTTATATATTCGTTTATGTGTCAGATGCTTGGGTTGTTTCAATCTGAGTGTGTACACGACTGAAAAAGATCTTCGAGAATTATTCGGAGAGTTTGGAGAAATTGAAAAGGTGGTCTCTCTTAACTTCTGCTATGCTTTGGTTTGGTTCCCTAACGAGCTCATTTCCAGGTCGAATTGGTCTATGATCACCCAACTGGGCGTTCTCGTGGCTTCGGTTTTGTGTACTTCGAGCGCCTTGAGGATGCATGTGCTGCACGTGACAAACTATCTGGACAGGAAATTGATGGGCATAAGGTTTAGTCCACATCACTGATTTCCCATACATTCTTAACGTTAGGAATTTTTATTCGTGGATGCATCTGTATAACAAAGAAAATACCGTTGTAAACTTGTCTGGATTTTGAACATGACTCCAGCCTTCAACTTTTGAAATTTTTAGATTCGTGTTGACTATTCGCTAACGAAAAGAGCACATACCCCAACACCTGGTCAATACATGGGTGCGACTCGTGGCAGTCGAAGAAACTATGGCTACGGTAGCGGTGGATACAAGTGAGCATAAATTGTTGATTGATGCCTAATGGCATGATTTTATGTACCACAAACTTGATTTCTGGAGACTGCTCAGCTTTCTAAAATTTATTTCCTTGATTGAATGGTAAACTCGTTTACAGGAGTGAACGCAGAGAATCGTACCGTGATGGTTATGCTGGTCGCAGTAGCCGGTAACTGCTTTGTTCAGTCTACTTTAACAGAAGCTCAAGTGACGTAGGTCTGAAGTTGCTGTTTCAGTCGTCGAACGCCTTCTCCTCCACGCCGTGAACGCCATCGTTCCCGTTCCTATGACTGAACTATCGCATGTCATTATTCATCTCTCATCAATACTGTTATTAAAATAGTGGCTTAACCTGGGCATACACTTTACTCCTACATAATTTCGTTAGCATTTCCATTTAAATCCCTTTTACGCTTCTTTAGTGTTTTACACAATTTATGATTACTCACAGTGGTCTCTTGTTCGGCGTGTAATACAATGTACATTTTTGTTGTGTGGGTAGAATAAATGTTACGTCTTTTGAAATTTGACGAACTGCTTTACTAAACATCTTCATCGAGGTTGCTGCGTATAAGTGGGAAGCATCAACGTGCGTTGTTAATTAGGATTAGTGCCAATGTTTTAATCCCTCAGCTCGATTTACTACCCTGTTGAGGATGAAAACGGTGGAGGGTAAGAACTTCATCTCACTCCCGCCGGTTTACCGCTGGGAGGTATTCGTGGGTGTCGGACTGCGATGTACAGCGGGGGTTCGTCCCCTCGCTCCCAAGTTGAGAAGGGGTCTGGGGCTTCCATCAGGAAGCCCAACTAACAGTAAACCAATATCGGATCCGATAAACCGGTAGGCCCTGTTTTATGCTTATACACCCTGAATTCGAGCTTATTAAGCATTTAGAGGTGACTGGTTGCATGTATGGCCTATACAACGAATTGTGGTCGCTTGCCATTATATCATATCAGTGCTGCAATCCTCAAACACAAATTTGGTACCAATTCGCCGAAGCCAGAGCGGTGGAAGGCTCAGTGAACCCGGGACGAGGGATCAAGCCAAGGACCACATGTGTAACATGCAGGACCTCTAACTACTGGGGTACACAGCAACTATCCCAGGAATATACTATTTCTTCCTATTACTGCATGTTTCTGTAACGAGGATCATACCTACTGTTTCTCAAGTTGCCTGGCAAATATCGTAGTACGTAGATATTTTGATCTCTTCCTAAAGAACTTCGTATAGAGAATTTCTCTATCAAGCGGTGAATTCTATGTCTACCTAGCAGACACATTCAATGGGTCGATGGAGACGGCCTTTGTCACAATACCACACTAGATAGAGCATCTCGTGGCCATCGGTCACACCACCGGGCATGCTGTTGGGTACGTCTCATTGCTTGAGGAATGGACCCCGCGACCCGGGCCTTGACCCTATCACCAACGACTCGCTTGGACGTAGAGGGCTAGCACCGACTTCTTTTGGCAGTAGAGGCTTGGCAGTTTCTTTGGGGTCTTACGTCCGACTTCATTACCTGATTCTTACGTCAGTATTCTTCCATTGTTATTCCTGTTGTATTCCGGTTACCTTCATGTATATAAAGATTTAATCCCAAGTTTGAGTGTCGAAAGCTTGCCTTGTGTCAACTACGAAAAATCCCGCGTGGCGTCTTCTCACGAAGTCGAGCATTCTGCTTAAAACTAGTGGTTATTCGGTGTCTAGAACTGACTCGAAGGCCTATATTCCGCTACCAACTGCGACACTACATGCGGTTATCTTTGTATGTACTAAGACAATTGTGAGCAACTATAATCAAAAAGACATTTCATTGGACGCATGTAGTGTTGACAGTGGGTTAAAAATATGACCTCTTTGAGTGGAAACTGGACCAAAGGTCTCCGTTCTAGGCTTGATTCAATTGTTCCAACAATAATCCCTGAATATAAGAAATATTCTTTTCGTTAAACTCGATGACAACCTTTGTACGGTACGGATAGTTGAGAAGTACCCCTCAACGGTTTCTCGCCTTATCGTGGCTGGGAGGTGTTCCTGGGTGTCGAGCTGCTATGTACAGCGTGGCGATTCATCCCCTGGCAGGGTCCCTCGAGCTAAAAACGAGTGCAGCGTTTCCATCAGGACGATTAGCTAGGAGTAAACCAATGCCAGGATCCACCACCGTCCTTGTATGAAACTAGTCGCATGGTGGCAAATCACCTGTTCCACGAAGGCGGCTACTGCCTGTGGTGGTGAAGACTTGGGCAGACTTTGAGCATGCTGACCTCGGGATTCCAGGGAAACACAATCGCTTGAACAGCAAATCTCCGAAAAATAGAGATTATGCTGCGGCTCGCACAAGCAGTGAGGACGGGCCGCTCAAGTATCAAGTACCAAGTTCAGAAGTGAAACAACCGTCCACGCTAAATTTTCTCAGCAGTTCTACTTAGATACTCCTTCACAAACAACGTTTTCCACACGCACAATACTATCATGAAAAAAAAAAATCCATAACTGGTCACTTTTGTTCGGAATTCCGTTCATCTGCTATTCCGTTTGGCGTTACGACCTCTCCGTTCATGGAGAGGCCTCTACAGGTATTCATTATGTGGTATGGCTGAATACATACGAACTTTAGTGTTCTATAGTATAGTTCTATAGATCGAATGGAGTCAAATGGAAAGAGAACTCGAGGAGCAATCAGTTTTTAGTGAGTTTTCGATGTTTTCAGGAATACAAAGAATTGACAGCTTTACTAAAGCAAATGTAGTACCGACAGAGAGTATGAAGGAAAGAAGAAAATATGAAGAGTGATGAAGTAGCTTCGATTCCAATCACTTCTGTGGCACAAAAGTTGCTAAATTTTGAGATTTTCAACCAAAAAACTGCAGACTGTTTTGAACTTCTGATTAATCAAAAAAGGAAAGGCAAATTGCGTGATTGAATCCACTTATTCCAAACATGAATGATGGTTTCTAGCCACCGCTGTGCACGGCGCAAAAAAGATCATTACATCTGTGTAAATGGCCTATTCAAGAGGTACCAAATCACGTTATCTACATATTCGAAAAAGCTACAATACGAAGAAATCATAGCTCTTATTTTCTTCCATGAAGTGATATCATACACAAAAACGATGGATTTCGAAACCCAACATGCTATTTCGTGGTGGATTTCGAACGACACTCGGTCCGGACAGTATGAGACCTGAACACTTGAGCAACCTCGCGCCAGTCCTCAGCAACACACTTGCGCAACTGTTCACGCGGTATCTGTCAGAATGCAAGAATCCTATTCAACGGATGAGTAACAAGCCATGTTATTGCTCAAGGAGGGCGAACTCCACGACATCGGCAACCATCACCCAATCTGCTTACTGTTCGTGGTCAATAAACCTTCCACTCGAGTCATCCTAAACAGGATTAACAGAACACTGGTAGAAGGACAGCCATTTGAGCAATCACAGTTTAAAAAAGGATTCAGTACCATCGTAATGTATCCACACGACGGTAAGACATTGAAGTATCGCGAGAGTACAAAAGACTGCTCTGTCTCACTTCGATTTGAAAGTTTTTGAGTAGCCTTGGGCAATCAGGGATTCCCTACTGGGTGTATAGCGAATCTTCATGAGCTGTATAAAAATTTCACAACAAAGGAGTCACCATTGTACAATGATATTATTAACATCGACATCAAAACAGGGGCTAGGCAAGGCGATACCTCGTCAAAATTGCTGCCACCCTCCAAAACGTCATGGAGACATTGGATTGAGGCAACATGGGAGTGAAAATCGATGGTTGGCAATTACATTTTCGCTTTGCTGATGACATAATTCTTACAGCACAAAATATTAGCAATATTAAGGGAAAGGGAAATTAAGGGAAACGTATATTTACTGATGTCGGCAACGATATGTAATGATTGGTCTTCGACTAGATCTTACAAAATTCGTAAGGAACGGATTGCTTTCGTACGCCCCATTCATGCTCAACGGAGCGAATATCACCGAATGCTCCAGTTACGCCAATCTAGGTTGAGAAATCAACATGATAACCACCGACCTTGCTCCAGAGTTGAGCGGTAAGAAGCCAGTGGTTTGAGGAGCTTTCAAGAGCATCGCTGTGAAGGGAATAAAAAAAATACCCGACTGTGTGCCCACCTTTTCGACTCCATGATTTTCCTGTCTTGACGCATGCGTCAAAAACTTGGTCGATGTACAAATAGGATGGAAGATCACTTAGCATTATAGTACGCGTATTTAGAACGGCGATACTAGAAGTACCTCACATCACGCAAGTGAAGGAAGCATCCGAAGCTCTGGTTCACGTCAACGATCAGGAATAAAAAACGCTGTTCTATACGCTAAATTGTCGAAAATGATTTGGGTCGGACACATGATGCGTATGAACGACTATTGATGGAGAACAGCCGTTAGTGACTGGATTCCCAAAGATATCAAACGTATTGCAGGAATATAGCTGACTCGATAGCCATAATTTCTCACGAAAAACCTAAATTAAAGGTATGATGCTCGAAAAATCCTTAGAGCGAGCAGAACCCACTGGATTACTTTTGTATGTGACAGAGACAACTAGATGGTTTACTGGTGCCTGTAAGCCGCTCAACAATCAATGGCACCACAGAAAATACAGGTGATTTCCACTTTTAAATTCTAGGAAACAAAATTCCAATTTCTGCAAATTTACTTTTACTGATTTAAACTTTGTTGTAATGCAGTGCAAACGGCTTGAAACAAGAATTAAGTATCGGCCGAAGAAGTGCCTACGACCGCAGCACAACCTTGCATTAGAAAATATTTTCGTGCAGAACTCAACCTTCGAGACGAGAGAAGTCGTGGACGTCCTCCCGTCATTGACAACGATGACTTGAACGCTTCGGTTGAAGCAAATACATCAACAACTGTTCGGAAACTTGCAGAACTCCGGGTTAGCACCTCGGCTGTTTTGGAGCACCTGGAAATGTGGAGAAGCCTAAAATGTTTGAGAATTAAATGCCGTACGAATTGGCAACACATCCCAGCTCGGACGCCCAGCCATATTTCGCTCAATCGAAGCAAGCAAAGGTTGAAACAGGCTGTAAACCTTTGCCTCATCCAGCATATTCACCTGAGTTTTCGCCTACCTACTTCCATATCTTCAAACATCTATCTGAATGATTTCAAACTTCAACTTCAAACACCTTCAATAACTTTATCGCTTCGAGAAGCCTAGAATTTTGTACAAGAGGGATAAAAAAACCTCCTTCTCGTTGGAACATAGATTCTATCCGTTCCTATTTTGATTAATACGGCTTATTCTACGTTACGATACGCCACTTCACAAGATAAACATATATGTTGAGATCATGCATCAGTTTCTGAGCAACCTAGTGAAATCCATACGACATACTTCAAGTTTAGTTCGCAGAAAAATGAGCACTTAATGTGAGGAAAAACCCACCACGTATATTTCAGCAAGTGGGCAAAAATGACTGACCCACACCTTCTTCGATTATTAAGATAACATGAGCGGATGAAAAAGGTTTATCCATCTAACATTATTACGTCTTTGCTTTTTTCAGAGCTCGATTGATTCGAGTCGATGTTCCACAGATTCGTCCTCGCGTTGTGGTTGTTCGTTGCCGTGCCAGGTCGAATTCAGTGAAGTAGAACATCAATCGAATGAAGACATCCTCGAGTGAGACTCTTCACTCTGTCGATGGCCCGATTCACTGGGTTCCACTAAAAGCGAGAACAAACAACCAGATCGCGAAGACGACCACTTGTAGACCAACGACACGAACCAATCCTGCTGTAAATAATCCAAAAACGCTGCAATATCAGCCGACTTAACCTACTTTACCAACGCCGTAAGGGAACGCGTAGTGCAGTGGTTAGAGATGCCATTGCGACACGCAAATGGGATCGACCCTGCGCTCACGGCTCACCAAGTCTTCCATCCCTCCGGCGTCGGCAAATTGGTACCAGACTTGTCTGGGAGGGTAGCAGCAATAGCTCGATACATCGGCAGGCCACCGCGAGTCATTATAAAGGCCAGATATGCATTCAATCACCTCCAAACGATGCTTAATGAAGTCGAATGCATGGCGCATCTCTCAGAGACTGATCAACGCCGAGAGCTCTATCCCTTATTTTGTTTACCAAAGAGGTACATGCAGTACTTCCAGCTTCAATAAGATTTCAAATCTTATTTTATGTTTAAAAGACAATTCTCAACATGTGTTGGATAACCTCAAGTTAATAAACTGCTTGCGCCGTTTCCGTGCACGGGACGTCTTGCCTAATCTATGAATTATAAAAAAAAATGACTATTTTCAGAACCTTCGAGCAAAACAGAAAAGTTTTTTGTTACGGCATCCAATAAAACAAAATACACAGAAATGCATTCATCACTGATTCGTTCTATTTATCCTCTTTGTCCAGTCATAAGGTTCCCAAGCAGCCTTCATAGCATCGCACTTTGTCTTCACTTCAGTGTAGCTCGGCGTCTTTTTTTTCCGCCATTTGCTGGGAGGTAAGTCCAACATGCCAGCAACGATCTCCTAAACACAGAATAACGCCCCCATATATTTAGAGACATAAACATCAGAGGTGACTGAAAAACACGAAAAGGTGACTACTTTCTGCGGTATCGGATGCGAAACTTAAACAATTTATCGCTCGTACATGAGCAAAGGAAGACGGAAAGCTTTGCATATTTTCTATCACATGAGCGTAGCCATTATTGAGACCGAAATCGACGGCGAAATAGCTGGAATATACAAATGACATACCAGAAGACAAAAAATGAGTAAGAATGAATTTAAAAAAAACCTGAAATTTCTTGGAATTTGTCGCCGTAGATCCTTAATTTCGATCAACTTCTTGTTATCTGCATAATCCTCCTCACACTCCATTATTGCTTTCTAAAGTGATAAGAATCATAAAGTGAACGCTTGTTTACACATCATAGGACCCCAGCAATGATAGATTTAAGAATAACTTTTGGAAAGAAGAACAGATCGAACCGAATGATTTTTGAACAACTATAAATGCTAAAGAAGGACAACAATTCCAACAGTTAGGTTATGTGTGACATTAATCGTTCACAAATCCACCATTGCTTTCCTGAAGGCCCTGTACATTACTGAAACCATCTGATTCGATTGAAAAGAGAAGGCCTCATAGCGAATATAACAAACAAACACTCTCTGCTCATTGCACAGCGAGTAACACTTCCAATTTATTGTATTTCATATTTTAAAAACACCTTTCTAAATTGTTACGGGTGGTACCGGAGTGGTGTGATCTAGTGATGCTCATTCAGTACGAACGAGAAGCTGGCTCGCTACATCTATGTCCAACCAAGCTTCCCGTCCCTCGCGGATGGTGAGATGACATCAGATTTATTTGTGAAGCTTCTTCTGATTCATGTAAACTGGTGACCACTTACAGTTAAGATCGCGAAACGCTCAAGCTCAGTTATTGTAGAAAGAATCGACTCTACCAGTATTCAATGGCATTCATAAAAGATGAAAATTCAATTAGTTGAACCAAAATGCAATTGGAAGACCTTTCAGGATAACGTATTAGAGGAGACCAGTCGAATAACATAACCGCATGTGTGCCGTGAAAGTACAAATGAAAATAATAATAATAATAATAATAATAATAATAACAATAATAATCTATGGACTTTCAGAACATTTGTGTATCCCAATCCCTTCTACTGAAGAGCCAGCCTCATAGTTTCTTTTCCATAGCTGTAAATTCTAAGCATGAAAAATGATGAAATAACATCAAGGCAAATTCTCAGCAGTTGCACTGGCGTATTTCAACGCAATAAGGGTATTTCGATTTCATTATAAGAAGTGCTAGCTCAACTAAGCCAACGTTGATTTATTGGTATCGAACAATGTCTTAAATCAAAGATGTTCATCATGTGCCCTCATAGACAATGACGGGTCCAGCGGCGATGGAATGAGAAAAATGCGGACAAACACCGAAGTCGGCGTAAAGGTCGCCGCGACCCCGCATGACGTACTTCATGAGTGAAAACGGACTGGCATCGTATTCGGAGAGCTGACAGACACGCCGTGTCTCAATCAACCCCATGTCAACCACCTAGGAATCAAACAAAAACTGAATGCAACGCCCCATAGCTAATGTATTTTCTAACCTCTAGCTCAAATACACCAATGTTAATGATTAAACATCAGGACTCGACATGGTCATCTAGGTTCTTTTGCAGTTAATATTTCGTTTCAGTGAAGGATCTATAAAAGACCACAAATCAGCTGCTTACATTTCCCTTTTCTGTCTTCGGATTCGTACAACCAAGTGGACATGCCTCGTCACTTATTTTATGATGTCGGAGGGATATAAATCACAAAAATAACTGTAAATGTAAGAAATCTCTTTTTCCTTCTTTCTTTCGAAAACGAGAATTATGAATTTGTTGATAAAGAAGACTTTCTCTATGATGGAAGAAACACCTCGAAAAAAGGGAGAAGTTTAGATGAGGTATACATATTTACAAGTCAATTAGAGAAGACCCCTTCAAACGCCAGTTTCTTACGATTCTGAACTCGATTCGGTGACAAAGCAAAGTTCTTTTAACAAAATTTAAGACCTTTAGATTTAAGATTTTTGATGTGTTCCTATTGTCTTAAAGGTTTTGAAATACAAACCGACATCACAGTCGACAAAACGGAGATGACATTATAGACAACCAGACGTTCAAGCACCAATTGCAGTAAAAGTTATTAAAATTTAATAGTTCTTGCCTTAAGGACAAGTTCTTTCGTTTTAAAAGCTAAAAAGTTCTCGGCATTGTTCAACCCCTGAGGGATGCGCCATGCATTCGACTTCATTCGGCATCGTTCGAGATGATTGAATGCATACCTGGCCTTTACAATGACTCCTGGTGGCCGGTCTTTTGTTTTACCACAATGCAATTGTGATTTTCTGCGGCAAATAACACATATTCCTCCCATTTTATTGTTTCAGGGCTCGTAATTCCCACATAAATTTCAGATATATGAATTTTGTTCGGCAATTTTTTGAAAACTTTAGTCCTAAATATATTTAAAATAGAAGAAACACATTAATACAATAGAGCGAAGCTTCATCCGCAAACCTATAAAGTGCTGAACTCCAGAAATTCCTCAGTGATGGAGAATTTGTCGTTTCTTGTCAGAATACCAGATTTTTCATGAAAGGGTTAACACGTAAGTCTTACGTGATTAGATATGACTCATTCGTGTCCGAAAATACCCACTAGGGTCTACAGTTCTTCTCTAGGATGAAAAACTTTTGTTTCCATTTCTACGCATATGAAGTGCTAATATTCTGAACAGAACACAGAACATATCTTCGCGTTTATTTCTCATAGACGAACACCCTTCCAAACAACTAAGTAAAATTTCGCCAAGAAGAACATCACGATGTTATGTCCCTGAATGCACGGCTGCTATCTACGGCTGACGTGTGTGCGTTAAAAATATAAAAAAATTGCTCGACATTTTAAAAATCTGAACCCAAATAAATATGAAATTAGATGAATACTCCATAAAAACTACTTGCTTTTTCACTAAGGCAGTAGGAAGAAACGTATTCTACAATGCGACCAAGTCTCAATTCCTCAAGTACACTAGTCACCGAAATACCAGCGGTAACCGTTCAAAAATCAGCGTTACAGCCCATGTTGAACAAAACAAACCACTCACTGACGTACTATCTACGGAACGAAACAATTATACAGTGATTTGCACTTTTTTTTTTAAAGGAATGGCCAACATCAGAGTAAAGAAAAGTGTAGTGATTACAATTTTAACTTATTATTTACTGCCTACTCTTTTTAATGGCAGGTTATATATTGCGAAATATAACTTTAATGATGCTGAGATATTTGCAAAACTCCGTACCGCAGGTGTTTGTGGTGGGGAACGAACGCGCTATTGTCCTTACCGGGGAGTAACGCGTTCACCACCACACCATGCGGGTCCTTCGTTTCGCCTGTTTCTGAGCTAGTTCTATCGATCTTTTGCCATCAGCAATCACCCGTCAGCGGGATTGACCTGGGGGGTCGAAATCGGCAACGTACCCGATTTTCTCGTTCCCCACTGCAAACACCTGCGGTCCGGAGTTTTACAAATATCTCAGCATCATTAAAGTTGTACTGATTACATTCAAGAATCTTCGATCATTCAGCATTTTTCGACCGACACGTCTTCATTAATCTTAGGCACTTCGAAACGGAAGAATGAAACCTAAAATTCTTCACAACACAAAGGATAAAAAGTGCTCACGTAATTACTGTCTGTATAAGAAATTAGTGTGGAAAACAACGAATATACGAAAAGTGACGTTTGAGGGAGATTCGGCGGTCAACAACCAGTTGGCCACGATCTTGGTGGTCGTGCCGATGTAATATCATCACATAGGTCCATAAGTGATCACTGTGGGTAGTCGGACAGATTGATAAAGGACAATTACTAATCCAGAAAAAAAAAGACTGATCATCAAGGTATTTACAACTGGGAGTTAAATAACGAATGAGAGTAACACGAAAAAATAACGTAGTGTTAACATGCTCCGATGCAAAAAAAAAAGAATAAAGCTCCTAAGATTGATTAACCTATGAGGAATATGCCATGCCGTCGACTGCGTTAAGATCGTTGGACGTGACTGACTGCATGTTTGGTTTATGCAATTATTTGCGGTGACCTACTAATGTATCGAGCCAGTGCTACTAACCTCCTAGACAAATCTGGCACCAATTTTCCGACCCCGTAGAGATGGAAAGCTTGGTGAACCCGGGAGTTGTATCGGACCCAGGGCCACATGTGTATCACAAAAAAAAAGAATAAAGCGCCTAAGATTGATTAACCTATGAGGGATATGCCATGCCGTCGACTGCGTTAAGCACCTCTAACCACTGTGCTATACGCGTCCACCATGTTGCACAGTAGAATCGCTTAATTACCAAATATTTAAAAATACGATATTATGTACTATACTATTCATCTCCAAATTTTTCCTCTGTATTCGACACCCAGGCTGAGAACGATAGTGCGTGGTTAAATGACAATGACGAATGGACGTGAGCAACAAGGTCATGGTTCCGAAGCGAAATAAATTGTATCCAAGTGGATCATTGTACTGTTCGACCTCCGAATACGCCGTTTTGAAGGGCCTAAGAAACAAATACGAAAAAACTGAGTGCTCTCATTCGTTTCGTCTAGCATCACTACCAACACCAATGATCCACTACACCATTGTACTGGTGATTTCGCAGTAATCAGCAGTTATTATCGTTAATACAGCGTTTCGCAACTTTCTTCTCCTTTCAAGTAAATGTTTTCTTTGTCTTTCATTCTTTTCGTTTAGTGAATTAGCGGCACTGAAACATAAGATTGCAATAAAGGAATCGCTTAAACGGCAAGGAAGCAAATCGATTAAACTGCTCTGTTCTTTATGATTTGTTTCGGAATGTACCTTGAGTGACATTTACTCACCAACCACTAAGAAACACAGTGATAGTTATTCGCATTGATGAAAAAAAAAAACTAATGCAGAAACCGACGATGCCCACAAAAAACGACAAAGCGCATTAAGAAAACTCTGACCTTAAAATAGATTGGTGCCGTGTCACCGATTTCGACAGGTACGGGAACGCATTCTATGACAAGATGTGCACCGTGAGCAACATTTCGTGACATTTCCAAGAACAAGCAATCTTGTCCGCTTTTACGCCACATAGCCACCAATCCTAAAACACGAACGAACAGTGAACATAACAGAAAATGAAAGACCTCCAACGACAACATCCAACTTGTTAAGGAATAACAACGGTTCTCAATTTTCCAATTATGTTAGTTAAAATAAAGTTACACATTGCTGAAGAATCGATGGACATTAGATGGACATTAGATGCACGAAGAAACATGTTGCCCACGTCGAATTACATTAAGCAATTTGTTTAGTGGAGAATAGTTTTCGACTCTGGCGAGAACAGAAACGACGAATGGCCTCAATAATTGGAAAATGATGAGGACGACGTGACATTTCCTAGACAAGATATTCTAATAAGAAGGACCAACTTCACTCATGTTTTATCGTTGCTTTGAAATTAGGCTGCCAGAATTCCTCAGGTGCGATTAACTATGTAAATATTGTTTCCAATTGTATTATCGGGCTTGTATAGCGCAGTGGTTAGAGGTGCTGTGCAACACACACGTGGTTATTGGTTAAAACCCGCGCTTGGGGCTCATCAAACCTTCTATCTTTCCGGGGTCGGCAAAATGATACCACTTTGATTCGGTACTAATGTGCTATTTCTACGATGAAAACTATTGATGCCCTTAAACTCTAATCGCTTCTTTTAACTGATTTCAAGTACAAACATTCACACTACTGATATCGCAAAGCTGAATTCAATGCTTTGCTCCTTAGCCGCAACATCCCTATTATTACATAAAAGGACTACACACTCGCCTACCTTTTCTCCATACCCGCATCTCATCCCAAACATTCTCGTCCAGTTGGATACTTGAACACGCATGTTCTGTGGGCGCAATAAGACAATGTTGCTCATCCAAACCATCCCATTCGACTACTGCCAGGTAGGTCTGCAAAACGACCTCTCACGACTATTAAAAGCTTCAGTTTCCGATGAATAATGGAAATATACATAAAACAATATCAATGGCTAGTACATGCATCTCATAAACTGCAACAAGTTGGTATAATACCAAAACAATGACAACTTAATTAGTTTTTCTTGTATTGACTTTGATTTTTTTTTTATAAGTTGGCAAATCTATAAGATTTAAAACAACTGTACAACATGCCAGAGAATAAATAGAAAGTAGTTCGTAGACACTATGAACAAATTGCAAAACGATCGTTTCCATTGTTGTTTTAAACAAACCTACACATTCACAAGCAATAAAGGTTTGGGAAGCACAGTGATAGTGATATGGTTCAACACGCAAGAGATTTGGCTCGATCCAGTTCGTGCCTACCATACCCTTATATTTCCAAGATCGGGTGATTAGTACTAGACTTATCTTGTAACGATTCTCTTCCATCTATGAAAGCTAGCAATCGCTTTTTGGTGAACACATGAGAACGCATCGCTCCCCAAGAAATCCGAGGAGAATCTACATGACCATCG
The DNA here is from genome assembly GCA_009735665.1 of Angiostrongylus cantonensis. Classification (NCBI taxonomy): domain Eukaryota; kingdom Metazoa; phylum Nematoda; class Chromadorea; order Rhabditida; family Metastrongylidae; genus Angiostrongylus; species Angiostrongylus cantonensis. The sequence goes on along the minus strand of MQTX01000153.1, from coordinate 137,942 downwards.
TTCGACGACATTCACAATGAAGAGCACAAATCTTTAAGACGTCCACACGCAAGAACGAATCTTCGAAGAAAGTGTAAGAAAATCTTCAAAGAATTTGAATCCGAGGAAACGAATCGAAAGCAAGTGCTGAGATGTGCACAATGTGCTCGCAAACCACAAACTTCGGGTGTGTCACCACTTATGGAACGTATGCATTGATCATTGTCGTACGAGTGGTTACACTGCACCATCGATACAAGCACTATACTCGTTTTAGAATATCCGCAGGTTAAACAACAATTAAAAATTATAGGACCATTTTGTTCAATTTCAAAACCTCATAATCATGACCAGATCGCTTCCAATAACATCTACAATAGTTGTTTTTAATGTAGGTGCGATGTAACAAAAAACGAACTGACTTGCTACCCGCTAAGAGTTACGCAGAAACAACCCATACGATTGCGGTAAATCATCGGTGTCGTTGCCAACGAATCTTGCTGGACAAAACTAAATCACACTCCTCTCTTTCACGTGTTAACCCATTTTACGATAACCAACATCTTTGGCGGACGGGGAGCAAATTCTTCGAAAAATTGTAGTTTCTATTAAAGCTGCTTTTCTAAAAGACGATCAAACTTCACATCTTGCACGAATCCAAACAATCCTTTTCTCAGTTTGCTTTCTTGCATCCGGCATCGACTAATGTGTTCGCGTTTTCCTCGTGGATTCAGCCGCCGCTGGACGGGTTTGCTTCCTAATGAATATCGTTGAATGATGGTCGCACGCATCCACTCTGGAATCCTTGGAAGACTGTAAGAGGTCTTAACTGCGGTCCGCCGTCACCCATTGGCGATCGAAAAACGCTCTTTCCAGACAAGTTTTGGTACCGATCTCTCGAATTTAGAGAGATGGAGGATTGCCTAGTGCGGAGAACGTCAAAGTGGAAACCATGCATGTATTGTCGTACAGTATATCTAGGCACTGCATTTCACCTAATCTTTGTTATGCTACGTAGCTGATAAGAAAAAATGACAGAAGTCGATATTATCTGCTGTATCTATTGATCGAGGGTGCATGTAGTGCCGTGGTCAGAGGGTCCCTGCAAAACACGTGGGATATATTCTCGCGCTACTGGCTCATCAGCAATGCCTCGATACATCGATAGGCCACAGCGAGTCATTGTAAAGGATATATATGCATTCAGTCACCTCCAAAACGATGCATAGTGAAGCCGAATAGATGGCGCATTCCTCAGGGATTGATCAACACCGAGAGCTTTATGCTCTGTCCCCCTTACCCATTGACGAAATGAAGGAAGTACTAGGTTAACCACGACACATACGAGAACAGGTTATCTGGGCATCTAAGGAAATAAGCATGTTATTCTAGAAGCCCTTCCATCCTCTACGTGATCCCACTTCTTTTCCTCGAATGAATCGTAGACTATTCTAGACTATACTCACCTTTTTTAAGAATTGAAATTACCCAATCCGATCAGTGGCGATTCATTCACTTCTTTATAAGGGTGGTAGATCTCTTCTGGGTTCGGCTTTCGCGAGAAACGAGGTAGTATTTATTACTATGGCATTACATGCACCCCATGATTTCTTGAGGAGTGAAAAATTCTTCGCAACGGGCATGATTATGACGATAATAACTGTTTGCTTTGTTTTGATGTAGTTAGATTCCATTTACCTAAGATATTTAGATTGTAATTCATTTTCCGTAAGTAAGTATCTCCACGGACCAACGTTATCGTCAGAAACAGTGGACCGACCCATAAGAGCGAGGTGTGTCGTTAATACAAAAATAGCCGTTTTGAAGCGTCAAAGCAACCCCAGAATACCTGTATTGCCACTGTTCGCCTGTAAGTTAGAATGAGAGAAAGGTCGACACTCTCAAGAATGGATGGTATACCACCGCCGCACTTCGAAGTTATTCATTTTTTCTGTTTTTATAAAAAATTTGTTTCAAGGACGAAGAATTAGAAAGAGCGGTTTAGAACAAGAATGATAGAGCTATTAAATCAGATGAAACGTTTGCGATAAACAAAGATAAACGAGAGAAACAAAACGCTTCAAAAAATGCTACGGCAGCAATGGCTGTTTTCTCGGAAATGTCATGTAGACCCGGTTTAACTCCCCACAACCGTCTAGACCATTGTTATGAAGGCTATTAAGAATTATTCTTTATATTCTAGTTAAGCAAACAAGAGGTGCTCTATTTCATTATTTATGAACAAATTGACGTTTCGGCGGATTTCGCCTTCTTCAGAATCCTGAGTTATAATGGTCATAAAGGTCTTTGGCTGGGTAGATTGCGGTCAACTTGACTTTACCGGGTTCTGAGGAAGGCGAAATCCGTCAAGACGTTAGTTTGTTCATAAATAATGAAATTAAATAACACGTTTTCTTTGGTCAACAAGAATATAAAGAATTGTGTGGTCAATACTGAGGTTAATAGACATTCGGTCGTGGGAATGATTAAGAATTAATTGAAAGAAATCATGGAAAAACATTAAATGTGTGGAAAAAAAAGTAAGAACCGAGATAGGGAATCGAGACTAATTCTGTACAAATGCAAAAATCACATAAAATGATTGACGGCATCGAATAACTCAAAATCACTTCTGTAAGACGTACTATTTGACCCAGAGCACGCAAATCCATACCCCTACCGAGACTTATTACTACGATTGACGCACGACCAGTTTTTCCTTTGTCTCACGCTCTCAAACGTGTACGTACAAGCCCGCCTGTTGGTATGTACGGTCGTAAATTTCAGCCAAAGAATGCCATAGAAATAATTTATTAAGGATGGAACATAATTTTCTATATGGTCATCGGGACCCATACCATCGTTATTTCAGCCATGAATTCATCCATTTCCCTGGTTTTTTGAGGAAATCAAGATGATCCAGTTCAACGACGTTACGACATTCTGCGATTAAAAAAACGAAATCACTGTTTCATCCAACCACATGGCACATGTAGTCACTGCTATTAACGATCGAGTCATGCGATTGATGAATGATTTGTGGGAAAAGAATATTGCGACAGATCGTATCTTCCTACATCACCTTCTTCCCCGACAGTGACGTCATTTTTGATATACTCTTACATACAGCGTCAAACATCAATTCCACTTGACCCTGTACTCTAGTGCAAAAAAAAAAGACTGGTTGCAATAACAGCGCCACAAGTCGAATAACAACATATAATAACATGATGGCAGTCTCAGAATCACCAAGAGATAACATCTCTCTAGAATTGGATAACAATTGTTTCCTATGGTTTCCATGCACATAAAGTAACTCCGGAATTACATTAAATAAACGGCTTATCTTACGTGAATTCCAACGGCGACAATAGCGTGCTTTGCTATTTTAGCACTTGCCAAACATCGGATGCAGTCGTTGAGTGAATGCTCAAGCAGTTGATGGTCTAGAAATAATGGAACTCTAGTGTGAGAAAACAGTTGTAAAGAACAAATGCGGGCAAGTCATCAAAAGTTTCAAAACGAAAAGATAGCACCGCATCAAGACATGCATGAAGATGAGTCACCTACCGACTCTTCACGATAGCACACGAAAATTATTGTAGAAATGGCTACAAAAAACAACATCGTCAGAGAACTAGCTCCGTTCCTACAACGTCCCGCTAGTCCAACAACGCATTACCTACTTTACTTCCTGGATTTTGGAAACACAACTATTAATGTTTCACTCATACTACATCAACATCAACATATAAATTTACTCTCTTCATGAATTAAGAGAAAACAAATGATATTAAGATATCCTAAAAGAGCTCTATGTAGATATCCGAAAAGATTTATGTCGATTGATGTCGCACTAGTTACGCCATATAACTTATGGCAAGCCACTTCTTTTCTCATCTCTGCAACAGTCTTTTCTTTAATAGTTAGTTCCGAAAAAACAGCCTTAGAAAATGGTACTAATCATACTGGAAAAGTTTTCGTTAAGATAGTGTATGAGATGTTAGGGGAGGCGCGAAGGGTGGGGTCGAGGCGGAGTCAGAAGAACCCTTCATAGCAGTTTCTCAGTGAACGCGCTCAAAATGCAGACACTGGCTCTCAGTTTTCTGTTATTATGGCCTCTAGTGTATTCCACCACCGAATGGTGGGGCGATTTACGAGCTCATCTGAATCCCGCCAGGTCACCTGCATTCTATGACGTCACGTATGATGAAGCAGGTAAATCTACACGGTTTATGGTTTTATGTGCACTCCGTACAGTAATTCAGATTTTTAAACTAAAAACAATCTCATTATCTGTCATAATGCTTTATTTCTTACACACTGTCCATAAAGCACTGAGAAACGCGCTATTGAAGTATAACGACGTGTTATGCCTTACACATCTCTTCTTTAAGTCTAGGTAAGACTACGAAAACTCGAAGTAATTTTAAGAAACAAAACAAATATGTTTAATCTCATCGGTGACCCTGTACGAAAAGATATGCGAGCGGGTAAACCTTTTCCAGGTTGTCCAGAAGGATTACGTTCGGATGCCATTCCCGACTATGTCTACTTCGGCACAATGATAGCGACGATGAGTGTGAATAAGCACGATGAATGTCTGCAGAAATGTGTCGAAAAGCCGCAATGCAAAGCTGTCAATTATTTCCACCCATTCGTCTTCCAGAAAAAGGGATTCTGTGAACTTCTTTCGGAAACTCAACGCGACAATCCGCGACAGATGCGACCTTTCTATATGGCCACTTATTTTGAGAACATTCAGTGCCACGACACCGAATACACCACCAATGACCTAATCGACATTGTTCAAAGTGAGTTTGGAGCGGTTACATACCATCTACCGTGTGATAATGCTAAGTTTATGCTTCCTGCTTTCAGAATCAAAGCCAAATCGTGAAAAGGAACTTGATATTAATAGATTGGTGAAGAAACTCCCCGACCAAGTAAATGAGTTCAACTTGGACTTCCCGATAGCCCGCTGAATATCCAGCGCATTCAATTATTCCGACGTAACAAATCATCCACAATGTCTTACATGTATCTTCTGATCTCAAAGTACTTACGGGTTTCCCAATGAATCCATTATCCCAGTATATTTGGAGCCAACGCCACATAAAATCTCCGTGGGCGTGTAGCATTTTCATTGTATGTATATGTTTCTAATGATTAGTAGTTCTCTCGCTCTCGGAATAAATGCACAGATCACATTCAAGTCTTCTTTTTTCGAGACGATGGTTACCGAACGTTTACATAACGATTGAATCACTCAAAAAATAATCACCAGAGTAAACTGCTTCATACTCACCGTTGCAGTTCTAAAAATTTGCTCATCAGGACCGTTTTAAGCGGTGAGCTTTCATTTTGTCTGTCACTTTATTCTACTAATGCCCATGCATTAAGTAAGTTCTAGACATTTCATTAAGAGAAACACGCAGGATACTACATACTCTCAGCTTCAATCCGATCAGCATGCGTTATAAGGGTCAGCATTACGAATTATGTCCTGCTTATTATGAAAGCACAGCTTCAGCACATTACTAATGACAGAACTGCTCTTTATATGGTAGACTAATTAATTTGGATCCATTGATTTCGTTCCGGTAAGGGTTACTCAATCGGGTCAGTTTTGAAAGGCAACAAGATTTCAAGTGACGACCAGGGGGTAAACACGAAACTGGATGAATACATGTCCAGTGATCGATTTCTCTCTCTCTCTCTGTTAAACCGGCTTGACTTATCATATGCGTAGGAAAGTAGGCAGATTTATGTCCAGTGTATTTAGATGATAACAGCATGTTGATTCGGCAAAATCTTGCAATAATAGGACTGGAAAGCAGATGGGAATCAGGACCTACTTGCCAGCTCTGGCAGACAATAAGAATCAGTGAAGACAATGCAGGTGTCCGATAGAGTGATTCGATGATTTACGCTGAAATAACGGGACGCAGCGAAGTGTCCAGAGGAGCTTCGCAATACAAACGTGGTCATTGGTTCGATTTAGTAATCCAACTCCTAAATCTTCCATCAATCCGGTTTCGGCAAATAGCCACCAGATTTGTCTGAGAAGATAGCAGTACTGACTTCATATACTGCTAGGCCACTGCAAGTTATTCTGTAAGCCAGATGTGCATTCAATCACCTCCACGATATTTAATGAAGTCGAATGCATAGCGCCTCCCCTCAGGGATTAATCAACGCCAAACGATTTATCCCTCATCTTTTATGACAGGATATAGGGATTGAACAATTCTTCAAATTCAAAACTAAAAATGCATCATATAATTCGCTGCTGCTAACCTACTCAACATTTTGCATTTCTCATTAATTTTGCTCATGACCGCGATAAGTGTTCAGTAAAGCGACAAGTCAACGTGCTATCAAAACCAGATGGTGCTTCAGAAAATGCAAGGCCAGTGAATAGGCGAGAAACAGCAGCGGTCGCGTGCGCGTATACGGCGATTTAGTGTAACGTGTCACACACCATGCGTACTGCAATGCTTAGAAAACCAACTATCACACTTATAAAATTTTCATATGCGCGGTTTGAATCAAAATATGTAGATCACCTATGTTCAGCAAAAGCTAGTTCGTGAAGTAAAACAACGCAAACAACATTGCTCTATTAGACTTAAAAGAGTACGTAAACCGCAACAAAAAAAAAACCCACTAAGCTTCTCCATTGTTAAAGGAAATTTAGTCGCCAAAATTCTGCGAAGAGATTTCAATCGAAACAAATTATTCAGATGATCAAAAAATAGAGCCAATTTATGACATTAACTTCGTTTACTTACTTGACACTTGAACGGCCG
>MQTX01000153.1:6381-131096 GCA_009735665.1 Angiostrongylus cantonensis | reverse complement strand
ATTATTCTACCACAGTGACATTCTTAGTTTCGGCAGCCCAAAAACCTTTTGAAAATATTTTCAGCGACTACTTAGTGTTGGAGGTTTTAGTTCAATATAAAAAGAGGACAGAGTTTCACATACCAATTCATTCAAAGTTAGGTCTAAGTTTAAGATATCGAGAGTGTTTTCTACGCCTCGGTTCGGTCTAAGTTCGGATTAGTATGGAAACTAGTTAAAATTTCTCCATTTCTAAACAAATAAATAGTCCAAACCATACATATTTCAGTAGATATGGAAAAAGTTACCCCTTAGAATAGCTTGTGATATAAAACACTGGATCATCTAAAAGAAAAAATAGCGCCAAAATTCTGCGAAGAGATTTCAATCGAAACAAATTATTCAGATGATCAAAAAATAGAGCCAATTTATGACATTAACTTCGTTTACTTACTTGACACTTGAACGGCCGCCCATCCTTAACTGGTCGTGCGGGTCACAGCACAATCACCATTTTTCGGAGATTTGCAGGTTAAGCCATTGTGGTTCTTTGGAATTCCGAGGTAAGCATAGCCAAAGTCTGCCTCAGATCTTCACCACCAAAGACAGTCGCAGCCTCTGTGGATCAGAGGAAGATTTGCCACCATGCGACTGATAACGGGACAGTGGTGGATTCTGGTATTGGTTTACTCTTAGCTAGCTTTCTTGATGGGAACGCCTGACCCCTTCTCAGCTTGGGAGATCTTGCCGGGGGAGGAATCCCCCGCTGTACAACGCAGCCCCAGCCACGGTGAGGAGGTAAACCGTTGGGAGGTTAACTTCGTATATATATATATAAAAGAAAAAATAGATATAATTTTTTTCTAACAAGAGATACAATACCGAACACGGCCCTCTCTCACCTACCGAATGATAGAAGTCCGGCATTTCCATCCCATGTCATCCACTCGTATTCGTTTAAAACAAATGATGGAAGAAAAGGCTAAACTTTTGTTTCCTAGCTTACAAAAAAAAAAAGCAGACAGTATAGCTGGTTGCGCATTCGTCCCAGAGCTACCATTAATAAAAAAAATACCGCACCAAAAAAAAGGAAATAACATCTCACCTTTCCTCTTTTGGTTCATGATCCTTCTCCTGTCTTTCTCCTCATGCCCACGTTTCTCCTTCTGCATTTCCGCTATGTCATCAAGACTTTCATCATCATCATGTCGCCTCACTTTGGCACTTTTCTGAATAAAGTTCTGAAGAGTACGTGTTCTCACGATCTTCCCTTGTTGAGCTGACACATTTTTAAACCCCAATGCTAAAAAATTCTAAACATTTATGACTCAGAAATTTGGTCAGGAGATTTCCATGATCTCCGTTGAATGTGAGCTAAAACTGAGTTATTCTTCGGATGCATGAAATAATGTTGAATCAGAGAACTGATGTCTTCTACGAGTTGGATAGAAATCGATACGAAGCGTCAGTTAAGAAATGTCTGGGATCGCTACGTCAGCACATTCCAGCGAAAAAAGACCGACGACAAAAGGAAATTTACCCGCAATGCATCGCTGAGAGTCATCGAAACACCACTGTGTGCTCCCATTCCATTTCGAATCAGAGACCAAGTAGTTGCGCAGAAATTCCAGTCATGCAAACCCACATTACCGTCAACTCAATTGCGTTCATCGCAAGAAAAGTAGACGGCTCACACTTCTCAGTAATTCAACAAGTCAACGCTGATATTCTATTCTCAACAAAACCTCATTACAAACGGAATTCCTTCTATTTACCAGACAGAAATCAACAGACGAACATCAGCTGCATAAAGCAATCGATTCGACGAGAATGTTCTGCACTTTTTTAAGCAAATAACAATAGCACTTTTCTCATTGCAGTTATAGTACGCGTTTGACTTGCACACATAATCTAACAGTTTGTGAAACATACACTGCCTAACCACTTCACGGTTGCCAATCGAACTGCATTTGCCTACCATTATTGACTAGACAAAGGCTTAACTGCTCAAGTTCGAAAGCAAGCTGAAAGCAAGTAAGGAAGAAAATTAACGTCACAAGACCCTAGGGGTAGATACAAACAGCCATCTACCATCGTATACCACTTCGTTGAAACTTTTCTACTTTTTAAACATCCTTTCTTATCAACAAATATACGACGTCATGGGCCTATCTGGCAACTACATCCAGCGAGTCTACCGTAGTAACTCGGTACGACCATATCTATTTCTCGACTCAAAGACCTTCAAATGTAGTAATTATACATTATGTAACTTCCAGTTAACCTTCACCGTGACATGAATCCACTTTCAAGAGTCGAGCATTGCAACTTATATGACAACAACTATTCAACCAACTAGTCGTTGCACTACCTAAAATAGTTAATTCGTACCCATCCATCGACCAGTCCGTACACAATTGCGTTGCTCAACGACCGGCCCATGGTGATGGATCGCTAGCCTCAATTTTACATTTGTGTACACCTCAGACATGCAAGACTGAAATTGGCCAAAGATTACACCGAAACCCGAGGTAAAACCAAGAAACATTTGAAAACTAAACGCAATAATCATAAAGCACTGCCATCTCTCGTGGTATCGTCCTTTCAAAAACAACACTAAAAAGCAAAAATGACTCCACTCCAAATAAGCGGTGTGCTACGTCACCTCCAAGACAATTTGAACTCATTGCGAGGAATTCGCTAATTTATTACGGATCACTAAACTGCGGAATGTATGTTTTCGAGTAGCACGTGATCGTAAAACTAACGACGGTCATCACAACCTTTCTCTGAATGCCCACAATCCAGGCAATTAATATTCTCATCAAAACGAGCGCTACTGAAACCATTGGAATTACCATTAGAAAGTTTCACCAATGTGACAACATGTTTACAAAATGTATGTCCATAAAAATCTTAAGTTCCAGGATCTAAGAAATCACAGAGAGCATTTTGACGGCTTGTTGATGTCTCCATGCTACGTGCTTGAGAAAGTCATACGTATGTTTAAAAAAGCAGAAAACATTTGAAAGTCCGAAAGGTAAGGAAGTGGACAAAAGTCTTATACATTAATTCAGCCTGTAGATAGATCACGATCCGCGAAATATGCACAAACCCCTGGGGCCTAGTATAGGATCTCGTGATTATGGATTTGCATGCTTCAATTTTGCTTGAATTCCCAGCTAAGCATTACAGCATGACACTGCTGTGAAACTACCACTAAGCATCAGAAAAGTAGAAATATATTAATCTGCTGTTAACCGTTATAACCATGACCACAATTCGACTCTTTTCCTTCTTAGATTCTAGAAACTCCCTTAGAAAAATCCCATCTGATAATCGCCGACAACATGTTTTCATGAACCGCTTCCAGTTGTCGCTGAGAATCCAGATTTTGCCGCCACACATCGCAGTTTCAGCAAGGAAAGGATATATATAATTCCTCTCGAAAGACTAACTTCTGATGTTAAACTGTAGCAGTTGTTCATCGTCAGTGAGATCACAGGATACCATTTTTCTACGAGCGCTTTTGATTTTCCTCCAGCGTTTTAGCTCGGTCAATAATGAAAGACATTGAAAAAGTAAACTTCTTTAACACACATCAGCTGAAGCCAGTTTTCTGGCCACTTACGATAAGTTCTCGATTATTTGGAAGTATACAACGTCATACAACTCACAGATGACTTTGCTATCGCACTAATAGTAAATTAATCAATTCTAAACGTCAAAAAAGTCCACATGAAACAGGTTTTTAAAAATTCCAATGCAAGGACTGCGGCTAGAAACATGTCATACATTGGGGCACATCGTCGTGACCTATTCACCAAACTCTTACTCATTCAGTTGAGTTCAGATTCGAGAAAGGAGTCTCCATATGGGAAAAAACAAAAGCAGACATTTCGAAGGTCTCGAAAGATCTGAATTTCAACTTGATCAAGTGGGAGAATACTCGTTTAGTACGCAAAAAAGTCGATATATTCTAATCGTATTTGTTCTAATCAATAAAACTCAATATGAGCTGAGAGATGCTGATTAAAACTTGAAAACTGCCATTATTTCCGCGCTAAACGTATTGCACTCATTGCACTCTACACGCTATGGCTTAAAGAAAGCGCGACTTTCGAAGCCTTGTTACGTGGTTAAGTCGACTGAACAACTTGTGATCCGATAAGCCAAGAAGTGATTACATTTGGCGGAGGTAAAGAACACGGGTGTTCATATCTCCAAGGTATCCGATTTGCCTAATAAGTGGTGCTCGTTCAAATTACAAGAAGAGAATAACACTTCTAGTAAAGATATTTAGTTTGAAGTTCGGTGAACTTTTTTTTACATCTTTGTTTGACAAAAAACAAGAACATCTTAAGGCACAATGAATGATAACCTAGTAGAAGAATGAACAGTAGGCAAACGAAAGCCGGCAAATCACCTTCGCCGTAACGAATAAAAATTCAAGTGTTTATTTTAGACAAGCTTGATTTCTACTTCCATTTTTAAGGTCATTTGTATTTGAGGTGAAGGGGACTGGTTCTACTCCATCCTGAGTCTATCAAACCTCTTGTCGCAATCGGGACGAGAAATTGGCACAAGACTTGACGGGAAACACCTCACACCCAGCGATCCAAGTGAGAACACCACAGCACGGTTATCGTAGAATCACAGAGATGATTAACTCCATCAACGGCATTCGTACAGATACCAAAATCCTAAAACGGCTGCGGAATCCACGCTTGGAAAGTTAGAAAAACTTCGTGGATGATGCAAGTGAGTGGACGAACTGAATGCAAGTGCTGAGATCAGCACAGTAGATGTGAAGACAGGTGATATAAATAATAGAAAAAGTTAGCATATGATAGGGTGAGAAGCAGACAAATGTATATTATGAACTGTCCTTGCTTAGCCTTGCGCAAGATTGGTATCTCTTCTTTTTTTTTTAAATACTGTAGGAATTCAATTCAAGCTTTTTCCCTGCTAAAAACAATTCTAGAACAATCCTACGTAGTACCGAAGGACGTTTTCGCGGAATCACCTTCGTTATAAGGCCAAACTACAAAGAATGAACTTGGAACGAGCCATACGACCACTTCTTTACCATGCACGTTCTTAAAACCTAATGGCGAAGTTGATTCAAGCTTTAGTCTATTTCCGGATGAAGCTCTTAATATACTGAACTGCTACCGAAGGACACCGAAAGCTCACCCCGTAAAATCAAAATCTTCCTAGCCCGTCTTTATCGTGTACAGCCAAGCCTCACGTATATAATTGAGCCAATCGAAGTTACTGCACTCTAAACAAACGTCGTGAACGCCATTCACGAGTGCTCATAAAATGAAGAGAAAATAAATTTGTACGAATTGTCGATTCAACAGCTCATGGCTCTCCTAGAAAAGTTTTTTGGCTGTTCAATCTTTGGGTGCTGCAGAAGACATTGTGCGGAAATCAGAGGGTTAGCAATGGGACAACGACTGGCATCAAGCGCAAATTTTAAGACTCGTTTTTGATTTCGATTTGTATAGGAGTCAGAAGGGCGCGTGTGGCGCAGTGGTTGGAGGCGCCACTGCGGCCGAGTGCTCATAAAATGAAGAGAAAATAAATTTGTACGAATTGTCGATTCAACAGCTCATGGCTCTCCTAGAAAAGTTTTTTGGCTGTTCAATCTTTGGGTGCTGCAGAAGACATTGTGCGGAAATCAGAGGGTTAGCAATGGGACAACGACTGGCATCAAGCGTTGCCACTGCGTTTATGTCTAAGGTGGAAGTCTCATTTCTCAATCGTCGTCCTTTGCTCTACTGTCGATACATAGATGATTACTTTGTCATTTGTTCTACACGAAATGAGATGAACAAATATTTCGAACTGCTGAATAAACAGTCAGAGTATACAAAGTTTACACAAGAAAAACCTAAAGAAAACTGGATTACGTCCTCAGACGTTCAAATGCACCTTTCCGAAAGTGGCTACATCAAAAAATGGTATCGAAAGCCAATAAAAACAGTGGTGAATACCTCTATTCTCATCCTTCACAGACAAAAAAAGCACTTGTCTGAACATGTACCGAACAGCTACAGGCGTTTGCACAGGAGGGAACAGAGAAGGGATCACCACACTTGCCACAATAAATAGCCATCTCAAACGACTATGAAACACTTAGGTCAGGCAGAAAAGGAGAACCGGGCCTCATAACCAAAACAATGCCATTCCAAATCTAAATGGGAAGATCTCTTTGAAGCTACCCTTCGTATCGAACGATGTGAGCATCGTTGTCAAGAAGAGCCTAAAACAGTGATATGGAAAACTCTGGGAGAATTATGGAAATTCCGCCAACAGCTTACGTCGTAAGTTGCTTCAGAATCGCTTGTATTGCTGTTTAAGTAAAACAGAGGATTGCATGATTTGCCCTAACGGCAGAGACGGAGACTGCATGAGTTTGGGTAAAATATACCCACTGTCTTGAAAAACATGCGGTGATGAATACATTATTGAAACGGATAGAACACTTCGTGTACAGATAAGAAAACACCTAAATGGAATATCGAAAACTCGACCAAGTACTCCTCTAGGTACGCATATAGCATAAAGGAAGAACAGTGACGATTTTGAAGCTGTGGTCGCAATCCTAGGGCAGGCAGGAATCAAAACACCTGCGCACAAAACCCTTTAAGCTTTCTGGATTAATTTTAAAAATCCAAAAATGAATAGAAAAGAAGAGTGCTTGACTATCACATTGATAAGGGGTCTTAACTCAGACTGATTTTCTGATCCGAGTAAGGTTCGTTGTTTATTGTGCATTTAGAACACACGATTGACCCTACTCAATCTGAAGAGCTAAACGGTTTAAGAGGTAAATTTTAAGACTCGTTTTTGATTTCGATTTGTATAGGAGTCAGGAACTACCAACCGAATAATAAAATATGGCATCATATCGTACGTCTAGGCTCTGAAGAAGGAGAAATCACCGAAACGTCACTTATTGTATTTGGAAAACACCATACCAACATCGCGCTAGCTTAAATAAGGACATTTCATAAGATATTACCGATCACTTATGCAGTGCTTAAGTGAAAGTCGGTGTTTTGAAACATTTAGTTGTTCCACCATCTTCACGACACAGTGAGCTTTTTGACAAATGCCGATAACTTCTTAATAGTTAGAATATTAAGCAGTCCAGAAATTAACCTAAGACCTGCAAATTTATTCTCCTTGCGTGCGGTTTAGCAGCAATCTTTTCGAATTTCGAACTCAATGGTGAAAGTGAGGGAGGTCCTGGACATCGTTCTGGTATTTATGATGGCAAATTGAAAGCTTTTGTGGAAGCAAATACATACAAGCACACAGAACTAAGAATTTGCTAAACAATTCGGTGTGTCTCAACTGTTTCGTGGCATGTAAACAGAATTGGAAAGCGGAAGAAGCTCTGCGCTCGGCAGTGCTTAACAGAAAACGACCAATCCTATTCCATGATAATAAGCATCTAGACGTTGAAACCTGAAAAAGCTAGGACACGAAACTCCGATTCGTCCTTCATACTCGCCAAACCAAACGCCTATAGAGTACCACTTCCCTAGGCATCACAACATCATCGTATATTTGAAATTCTTCAGAAACCAAATCGCAGCTGGAATTGCCCTCAACAATTACATCGCCTTCAGAATTTTAGGATTTTAAGTAACTGGTATTAAACTTGCTTCTGGTTAACAAGTATACTTAGGTTCTAATGGTTTCTTTTTCGACCAATAAAGTTTAATCCTGAGATACGCCACTCTGAAAATATAGGATGGAATCCTGCATTAATTTCCGAACAGCATAACACTTGAATTGGTAATTCTTCAGCCCTAATGAACAGACATCGTATTATCGTTTGAAAGGTATGCATAACTTTTTTACAATTTTATTTTAATTTTAACACCGTTCGATCACTTTTTGACGGAAATACTCTTCGATCATTGCAGCAACTGCAAACGAGAATAAATACGTTGGGAATGCCACTACAACGTGGACGGAATACCGCCTTGTTCCGCTCATTTTTTGTTCGAAATAAGAACCCTGACGAAGTCATATGACTTCCTCATAGGTCATTTCCTCTAGTAGGTGCTAGAATAAGATTTCCAAAAAGCCGGAAATGCAACGAAGTATTTGAATTTTTCAACACAACCGCAGTGTTCGAAAACATTCGCGATACATTCGTTGACAACTTTCTCTCTAAAATCCTCTTTGTTGTTTCGCTGTTCGAAATACGAGTCTTGAGGAAAAAATCGAAATGAGAAATATTCGCGACCACAAGGATAGAATTTAACCTCGATTAAATAAACTTGTGTTCAATTAGCAATGGCCCGAAAAATCTACTGGCTTTATATCAATTAAGAAAATCAACTTAGATACTTGGATAGTCGGACGGCCCGTCCTCACTTGTTGTGCGGCCCTCAGCATAATCTCCATGTTTCCTGGTTTTGCTGGTTTAGCCACTGTGTTTCGGTGGATTCCTAGGTTGTCACTAGCACAGGCAGTTGTCGCCCCTGTCGATCAGAGAGATTTGCTACCATGCGACTAATATGATGCCAGGACGGTGGTGGATCCTGGTATTGGTATTGGTATACTCTTAGCGGGGCTTCCTGGTGGAAACTTCAGACTCAGTTTGGGCGGCCCTGGTAGGGGTGAATCGCCCGATGTACATCACAGCGTGATAACAGAAACACCTCCCAGCCACGATGAGACGGTAAATCGTTGGGAGGTGAGTCAATTATAAGATTCGAGGAGATGGACCGCTGAAGAAGACCTCACTCGACACGAAGGCGAAGCCGCCACATCGAGACGAATAACAAGCGTGGACCATCGACTCGGATCATCGGCTCTGATGAAGACGAAGACGTCGAAACGTTAGCCGGTAATAAATATTTTTATCAACCTCGTGTAGATATATTTCTCTAAAATCGTAAGACGGAATTATCACCGAACAATGGATTGAAGTTGATATTCAATGTGAGTGTGGTGAATATGAAAAAAAAAACTCCTCTCTTCTATTTCAAAAGAAGTGATTTAGCTTCACGACAGAGAGATGATCGATGTAGTGAAAAGAAATCGAAGGTACGATAACAGATAGAACAGGATTAATGTCATTAGATCTTGGGCAGGAAATATATAAAAACATTCCAACTTCACAACTATGAAACTGAAATAACTTACAATAATTGATCGATGAAAGAGCATAAGCTGGTCCCCAGAGGTAGATGATTTTTCCTCCCGCATCATTTCTTCAAGGCTTTGTTGCTTTCCATATTCGCGATGAATTCGCGATGAAGACTTCAAAGAAAGGTATTGATTAAAACTTGTCAGATAATATGTTTAAAAAAAAACCGCTACCTTTGCAAAACATTCCGATGAGCCTTTGCTACCTTGAGCAGGAATCACGTTTCCAGAACGATCACGCTTTAGTAAAATTACAGACTCATTCTTCTCGACTTTGCCTTCCAGTTTTCGTCTGAGCTTTCCTACAGCTTCCTTAAAAAGTGGAAAGTATGAAAAGAATGGAAATGCGTATGCTAATACACACCATAAAACCTATCAATATCGCTGATCCAAAACCAGTATGTTGGACAATCAACAATGCACTCTTGGTAATTACTACGTTAAACATATTCCAGAAAGAATTACTTGTGCTTGTCCTCTTCAACTGAACACGCTATTATTGACTTTTAAAAAGGATAAAGCTCTCGGCATTGATCAAACCCTGAGCGACACACAGTGCATTCGACCTCATTAAGCACAGTTTGGAAGTGATTGAATGCATATCTGGCCTTTACAATGACTCACGGTGGCCTGCCGATGTATCGAGACAGTGCTGCTATCCTCACAGACGAGTCTGGTACCAATAGGCTGACCCCGGAGAGATGGAAGGTTTGATAAGTCTGAAGCTGCGCCATATGCACCTATATTAACTCTTGAGTAATGGCTTAGTAAGATCTTCGCTGCTTGAGTGGGATGCTTTTCTTTGAACAGCTTGAAGTTTTCTGAACATGACCATAAACCTGTTTACTAAAATCTACATTATGCAATAGATTAGCCAAACAGTAGTAGGATAGCGGTCACACATCTTGTCAATGAACCAAAATAAATGCGCATCATCCGACTTCAATAGCAAACAAGAATCTTTAAGTCAAATTTTGAATGTCTAGACTTAGCCGATTTGCGATGCCTAGACATCCTCACATTTGTTTTACAATGTAACTTCAAACCTTCGTCTAAAATTCTTCCATATGCCGGCGAGCAATTTTCGCCTACACCTAATGTCGTGACAATCGTCAAGCCTAGAAATCACAGCTATGAAAGTTCTGTGGGATTTAAACCTACCATGGAAGAGCATAAACAAATAGTTGTTTGCAAAAATCTCTTAGGTCGAAATCAAACATTCCAAAATCAACTATAAAGAACGATCAAATTAGCAACGATCTATAAATCAACGATTATCTTGTCACCACTGGAAGGTGGCACGTGCTCATTTAGGAGGTAAGAGCTTATGCAAAAGTTTGGTCGCTCTCGTTCTGCGGTTACAAGAAATAGCCATAAAGAACATATATGAATGACACAAATTATATGGGACATAGGGAAAAAATAACTCACTATCTCCTCATCAGTACGGACTCTAGTCTTCAATTGATAACAAAACTTTCAAATTCTTGTCATGTTCATCACCTGTATCACCTGTAGTCTTGTTGATCGTCGAGTGACTCGAGCGGGCGCCAGTAAATCCTCCAATTTTCCCTGTCGCGTGTAAGAGTAGCCCAGTGGGTTCTGCTCGCTTTAGGGACTCGTCGAGCATTATGTCATTCTTCCAGGCTTTTCGTGAAGAACTCTTAAGTCCCAGTTTGTGGTGATTCTGGGACATCGGTTTTTGAATTTAGCCGCTTGTTTTCTTTCCGCGAGAAATAGAATCTTGCATGATGGAGACGCTGGTCCGATGCCGTGTAGAATTTTGGGACATCAGTGACATCGGCTAGGTAAAACCTTCCATTTACTATGGTGTGGTCCATTTAGTTATGGTACTCTCCATTGGGAGATTCCCACGTCCACCGTTGACGGTGAGGCTTCTGGTATTGCGAGTTACCATGGATGGTCTTGGTCGCCATGATAAACTCAGAGAGACGCTCACTCTGTTCGTTCCATTTTAATCCGTGGGTCTTAATGTGACGTTCCTCAAAAGATCTTCTTGGGCCAATCTTGGCATTGAAATCTTAAGTGGTGACCTCGAAGAATGTATGGTCTTCTCTGTAGAACCTCTCCAAGTCCATTTAGAACGCTTCGACTTCTTCTTCGTCATAGTTTGATGTTGGCGCGTAAACGACGAAAATTGTCAAAGCCGCTGTTGATCCACATCTTTTTAATCGTAAACGTCCGATTCGGGTTGTAAGCTATTCGAATGAATCCATGTTCATGGACAAACTCGTGTTGACGAGAACGCCGACACCGCCTACGCCTCTACTGTCGCATGTTCCGAGGAACAGTTCTTCTCCAGTGTCATAGCGAATGGGTGGCGTCGTCTCGTCTCCTCCAGGCCGATGACGTCGTACCTTATCATTCTTGCTTGCATGAGCATGTCCTCTATCGAGGACTCGGATGCAAGTGTACGTGCGTAGGTACAGATCGTCACCATAGTTCTTGATCCAGGCAGTTTCCATTGGCCCTGAGATTTTAGCAGCCTCTCCGTACTCGTCCTCCCCAACGCTGCGAAATTGGGGGCTCTTTCGGGGTCAGGGGAATGAGGCCCGTTTTCTTACTGTGTTTAGCATATTTGATACCCACGTATAGCTTGCTGGGCTCTGAACGTGGGAGCTGGTTATACTCACGGGTAGCTTGCCAGGCTCTCCCAGAGTTGCCATGTTCATAGTCAGTTAAAATGAGTACAAATGTATCCAAGGTTGCTCAAACTTCTTACCTTCCTCTTAGTGTTTAAAGTTCTACTGATTAATTAAAACCGCTTTCCCTTGCATTTATGTCGGTTTGGTCCATAAAGTGGGAAGCCACCATGGCAAGTTATTCGCAGACGAATAGTTAAACAGTTTTCAATGCCTTCTTATAGAAATGGCAAAAATAGAAGAAGTTTTGCTTGAACGGGAGAAAAAAGGTTTAACTAATTCGATTATAAGAACTGCTTATTCAGCAAGAATCAATGAAATGAGCGGAATAATTCCGATTTTTTTATGGTAAGGAAATGTTGTACTACATTTACGCTACATGTAAACTGCCATAACAGTAATAAGGACTAATTTTAACCTACTATATGAATTGCGCGTAACGCAGTGGTCGAAGGCTCCCTGTAATACGCGTAGGATTGATCCCCGAGGCTCACCAGGCCATCCATCTCTCCAGGGTGGGCAAATTGGTACCAGGCTTGTCTGGGAGGATAACAGCACAGGCTCGATACATCGGTGGGGCACCGGGAGTCATTGTAAATGTCAGATTTGCATTCGATCACCTCCAATGATACTTATTGAATTCTAATGTATGGCGCATTCCTTAGGGATTGATCAACGCTGAGAACTTCATCCCCTATCCTTTTATACGAATTTGCGGTACAAATCCTCAATATGAAGAAGGTGGAGTAGTTTTGGGCACTTATACAAAATGTCCACCTTGAAGTGGTTTTTCTTATTGTTATTTGATAAGTAAAAGTAAAACGCTACGGGATTGAATAGAGACACAAATACAACTTACACAATAGCATTGAAAACGATCAGAAAAACTCAAATCCTTTGGAAGATCTCACTGATAACATAATGGACAAAAAAAAAACGATCTAAAAAAAGAAGAAACCAACGAAGGTAAATGAACCTAATCGATACTTAGCTCACCAAATCTCCCTTCATTTCTGCTTTGAGTATTTTTGCGTGGATCTTATTTCTCTCGTCTTCCGTCAAAGGCACTGTTGATAGCGATGAGCATGAAGCTTTGCTGCTCGTGTTACTACCTCCTTCGCATCCACTTGACACAAAGTCCTGAAAGAGTACATCCGCAGAAATCCTCCACCAACGAAAGAGAATACAAAAGAAGAACTAGAAACGCTGGCAAGATCGCACCTACAATTCTGATTTATCTCAATGACAAGACATAGGTGTCATTCTACAACGGTGTAAAGTCTCTCAAATGGTGTTTTCGCTAGAATTTCATGTGTGGCTCATCCCACATAGTGTGCTCAACTCAACCCAACACAAGCTCACGCTTCAGACCGAGAGAGAACTCGGCAACTACGGAATCTCAAAGACAGAAAGCGATAGCGGCAATGAACTAACGTACCTTTCCTGACACCAAAAGCTTCTGAGCATATTTTGTTGGCAGAGGCTTCGCCTTCACGACACGAGATCCATAACAATCATCATCAATTGGCTTCCGAAACATCACGAGATCTGAGTCATGACGATAATACTGCGAGCTGTAGAAAAAGCCGACATTTGATAAGTAAAAGTAAAACGCTACAGGATTGAATAGAGACACAAATACAACTTACACAATAGCATTGAAAACGATCAGAAAAACTCAAATCCTTTGGAAGATCTCACTGATAACATAATGGACAAAAAAAAAACGATCTAAAAAAAGAAGAAACCAACGAAGGTAAATGAACCTAATCGATACTTAGCTCACCAAATCTCCCTTCATTTCTGCTTTGAGTATTTTTGCGTGGATCTTATTTCTCTCGTCTTCCGTCAAAGGCACTGTTGATAGCGATGAGCATGAAGCTTTGCTGCTCGTGTTACTACCTCCTTCGCATCCACTTGACACAAAGTCCTGAAAGAGTACATCCGCAGAAATCCTCCACCAACGAAAGAGAATACAAAAGAAGAACTAGAAACGCTGGCAAGATCGCACCTACAATTCTGATTTATCTCAATGACAAGACATAGGTGTCATTCTACAACGGTGTAAAGTCTCTCAAATGGTGTTTTCGCTAGAATTTCATGTGTGGCTCATCCCACATAGTGTGCTCAACTCAACCCAACACAAGCTCACGCTTCAGACCGAGAGAGAACTCGGCAACTACGGAATCTCAAAGACAGAAAGCGATAGCGGCAATGAACTAACGTACCTTTCCTGACACCAAAAGCTTCTGAGCATATTTTGTTGGCAGAGGCTTCGCCTTCACGACACGAGATCCATAACAATCATCATCAATTGGCTTCCGAAACATCACGAGATCTGAGTCATGACGATAATACTGCGAGCTGTAGAAAAAGCCGACAAAACACGCAGTGCCCCTTTGCACGACTTGACTGTTTCCTACGAGGCCGTTATCCTTCCCATGAGAAGAAGATGACCTACATATCACAGGAAAGTTTAACTTCATAATTCAAAGAGCAACAATCACACAAGCAGGCAAGGATTCTCCATCGGGCGCTATTCTGGTGTTGGAGCATCGCAACTCTCAACGTGCTCAACATTTCCAGCACATGTTGATTTGTCATACAAAGGTTGATGGAAAGTCAGTGAAAGTCGGCTTTTGATATAAGTGTGGATAATCGGATATTTCTGAATGCCGAACTGCTTATACAGTATGAGAACCACCTCCAGTCATAGACACTCAAGCTGAAAAGGAATTCGATGTTTTATGACTAGGTCAGAGTAACCAGCAATTGCCTATACCAAAAATTGCCTACCGTTCAGAAAGAGGGAACGTCAATCGCATGATAAGAAACCTTTCCCCGATATACAACGGACTACGAATAAGTGCTGACGACCTGAAAACTTCTTGGCACAGTTCACTTAGCCCTCGAAAAGAACATTGCTCAACCAGCAAAGTATTAAGGGATGTTGTGTTAGGACCCACTTCATTCGAATATGCGAACCTTTTGTGTATTCAACTATTAAGTAATATCTTGACATGTATGACTGGTACTTTCTTGTCATCCCTTATAAATTACTCCAATCGACAAATCCCGTCAAAGATATACAATTACGGGCAGATTCCTCCTACAGTACCCTATGTTTCCCTCTATTGAACTGTCTGAATCGGACTTGGTTGTAGCCCAACTAAATAAGTGACAAGGTGTTTACAAATTATTAAGATGTGCACAAGAAAACATGCCTTCAATTTAATAATTTTTTTCATTTTATTTGACCCGTCTTCACGTCTACTTTGCGGATCCCCGCACTTTTCACATTCGATTCGTTTCCGCGCACCCACTGTCCACGAAGACCTTCCAACTATTGCGTGTAGCTTCGATTGCTGCTTGAGGATTCCCATTTCACCTTGAATGTCGTAGAATGCTGGTCGGGTCGATTCTCCCTAGAGTCCTGAGATAGCCGTGCTGGAGTGTTCCCAATTGGGTTGCAGAGAGCGATTTTTTCGCAGACATGTTCGGTGCTAATTTCCCGACTCCGGAGAGATGAGAGGCTTGGCTGGCCAAGAGCATAGTCGAACTAGCACCATGCCCGTAGTGATCGACACCACTACCACCGTGCTATCCGCCCTATAAATTCGACTTCGCCTGCCGTAATTAATCAATGATGTTGGTTTTCTACAACTCTCTGTAATTTTGGGTAACAAAAGAACTTAAGAAGTTCGAAACGTAAAAAGCAAAGAGTGTTTTTGCTATATGACTCTGAAGGTGTACGTGTTGGAATACCATACAAAGTTTATCATTGCTAGTCTCATCGGAAATCACCATGAAGGAGAAGCTGGGGATGTGGAGAACAACCTGGAATCTAAATTGCCTTCCAGATAACAGTCTGAAGAAAGTGAACTGAAGAAAAAGGAAAGAAGTGTTGATGACGAAGACAGCAGTGACAGGATCTGATGTGTTGCTTCCCAACCACTGGATGGCGATCAGGGATCGACAATTTTTGCTTTAATGCACAGAACAAATAGGTTTTCCTAATCAAGTGCTTATGAACAGATATCAGTTATCGAGAGGGTGAGTGGTGGAAGTCGACAAGCATTGACGACACAGCAACATTCATCTGCCTCTGCTTTGAGATGAGGTCATCCAGTCACATCTAAGTGGTTATTGGAATTTCAGTCCTGCTATTGTATTCCATCCTGTGACATCTCATTTATGATAAGAAGTAAATCTGAAAGCTGGTTGGAAATCTTCATTTTTCCGACAAAGCAATTCATGGCCGACGTAAGCGACATTTTATAGGGCTTGACTACTAATCGAGCTTGTCAACTGGAAATGCACCAAAGTATGCAGATTCCTTGTATTCAAGAACCAAAAATTGTCACACATATGGTAAATGGGAGAGGACTTACCGCAAATAGCACCTATCTTATCGTCATCTGTAGAAGGAACAGAAAGCTATTCTCAAGCAGATTGTCCACTTGACGCTGAGATGATGACAAAGGACAGTGCATCAGATTCAGAGTGCTCAAGTGGGTAGCTACAAAGGTCATTCTCGCGACTTCTATATTTCACGATCTTTGTTCCAATTCGTCAAAACCAGTGGCTATTGGAAGCTATAATAAGGAAGAGCTGTTCGTTAACTTCTCATTTCCTTGAAAAGAATGGGGAAAATCGTCACGAATGCATTGCACACAATGCATCACCGGCATTCTGTCGATGGCCGGCGCTCACGGATAAATTCCCAGGTAGCACTCTATTTCACTAAAATATTGTTGGCTCGCCAAGGTTTTTACCCTGAACTCCTGAGAAACCTATATCATCCATTTGTAAGAATTCACGTAGTGCAGTCTATGTTCTTTATGACCTAAGGGAGCCTCGTCGTTTTTTCATCTGATTTCCTCCAGGACATCGACGGTTTGATGTGCAGCTGTTCAACTTTTAGCCATGCTTCATAATGGAACCGGATAAACCATTATAATGACACTCGACCTATTTTGGAAAGTCTGACACAGGTGCAGTGATATATTTACGAAGAGAAAACGAGAAAATCAGGTTCGTTTCAGATTTCGGCTTCCCAGATCAATCCCGCTGACGGGTGATTGCTGATGGCAAAAGATCGATAGAACTAGCTGAGGGACAAGCGAAACGAAGAACCCTCATGGTGTGGTGGTGAACGCGTTACTCCCCGGAATGGACAATATCGCGTTCGTTCCCCACCGCCGCAGACACCTGCGGTCCGGAGTTTTGCAAATATCTCAGTATCATTAAAGTTACATTTCGCAATATATAACCTGCTATTAAAAAAGAGTAAGCAGTAAATAATAAGTTAAAAAAAGTAGGAACACAGTTGGATAGATCATTGGTGCTGGTGCCGTGCTAAATGGCCTTCGACATCCACCCTGCTTTATTTGTTAAAGATTTTATCTACTGAATTACAAATCCTTTCTGGCTTCTGGAAATAAGAACGATAATTGTGTGGATAACCATCTACAGGTTCCCATTCTCTTGCCTTGTAATTTCCACGAATAAACTCTCAGCCTCACTTACAGTATATTTATACAGTATGCCTTTTAGTACTGCCATTCCGTCCGTCCAAAAATTCGAATGTACTGAAAGTTGGAAGTCTTTTACATTCCAGAAATTACTATTGAAGTCGAACAACTGCTTAGCCGACTCCTCGAGTACTGTCAAACCTAACTGTCATGTAACAGTTCCCAGGTTCGACTTTCTATTAACTTGGACATTGGAATATGAATGCGTAGTTTTCTTGTTCAGCAATCGCGAGGTTGTTATGCAGCATACATTTATTTCCATAGAAAAGCACACGATACAACACAACACAACAGTAGCTGACGTTTCGGCAGTATCACCTTCTTCAGAGCCGCTTTTTTACATGACTTCCAATGAGGAAGGTTAGAACAGCTGATTGTAGTAAAGACTATACCTTCCTCATTGGAAGTCATGTAAAAAAGCGGCTCTGAAGAAGGCGATACTGCCGAAACGTCGGTTGCTGTTGTGTTGTATTGTATTGTGTGTTTTTCTATGGAAGTAAATGAATGTATGCTGTATAACAACCTCGCGATTGCTGAACAACAAAACTACGCTATCTGTCATGGTGAATTAGAGATCGAGTGGTAACAGCTTCAAAAACCACACTGATCGGATTGTTCTCCATAGATCACTTAAAATTTCAAAAAGAATTTAAGAGGTAAACAAAATTGGGAGTGCATGATTGGTTACAATAACCTACACTGTTGCACAGTTCTTTTCACACCGATATCTCACACATAGCAGTGAAATTTCCTGGTTTTAACGAATTTCTTCTTCCACATTTACAGCACAGAAACCGGCATTCTTTATGTTAGGCTGGTTTCCTCGAAACCATCATCTCCAAAGATCTTCGAACTTTTTCACGTGTTAGTCCGGCTGCTAATTGAGGATATTTTCGTGTTTGCCGCGGTCGCTGAATGCGAGTCGAGTCGATTCCTCTTTTAGCTTTGAGGTAGTTTTTCTATGGAAGTAAATGAATGTATGCTGTATAACAACCTCGCGATTGCTGAACAACAAAACTACGCTATCTGTCATGGTGAATTAGAGATCGAGTGGTAACAGCTTCAAAAACCACACTGATCGGATTGTTCTCCATAGATCACTTAAAATTTCAAAAAGAATTTAAGAGGTAAACAAAATTGGGAGTGCATGATTGGTTACAATAACCTACACTGTTGCACAGTTCTTTTCACACCGATATCTCATACATAGCAGTGAAATTTCCTGGTTTTAACGAATTTCTTCTTCCACATTTACAGCACAGAAACCGGCATTCTTTATGTTAGGCTGGTTTCCTCGAAACCATCATCTCCAAAGATCTTCGAACTTTTTCACGTGTTAGTCCGGCTGCTAATTGAGGATATTTTCGTGTTTAACAATGACAGTGACTATGGGACCCGAAAATTTGGAATAGGAGATCAAAATAGGGGTAGAAACCGTTTTCTTGGAGTGTAGTAGAAAAATACGTCTTTTCCATGGAAGGTTATGTTTCTAGTAGGAAAAATCACCGCTGTGCGAATCTCTTAAAGACGTAACTCGATCAGTTCTCAGAAAGTAGTGTTTCTCTGTTCATATGACTGGCACAAGTGAGCTTTTGACTTGTGCAAAAGCCCCTTATTTGGTCAAACCAGGAGATCGGATGGCTTAATCGTGTTGCTGCACACTGTTGGGAATAAACGATGGCTTTACTGTATCATTGCATGAGAGCTCACATCATTACAGGCGGAAGAAGCCAATGAAAGAAGCTCAAAAACGGACCAATCTGAAAAAGTGCTTTCAGAACTTGCACGAGCATTCTTCTACGCTGTGAGCACACATGTACAAAAATGGAGTACTATATGATATAGAATTGACAACGAAAAAACCCAGTTTAATTGTATCCGGAACACAATCTATTTTATAGACATTGAGTTCCACGCTGAAAGAAGACCACTCCAAAATCTTCAATATGGAATTTAACGTAGCATCAAGAGCGTCACAGCTTCAAGACCAGACACAGACAGCCAACTTTAAATAGCTGCACGCTGGAAATGCTTCTCTTAATTCATGTGATATTCTACCCTTGAAAGGAAATGATAACTGTGGGCCAATGACTGAGTTCACTCCACTCTTCTCGAGTACTATACTATCGTGCATACCAACGACAGTCAGTTGAGCAAACAGGAATCCGACAAGGATTCTTATGGCTAGGTTCATGCCGCGTGCTGGTTGAGTCATAGAGATTTCGTCCGCTCTTTGTCCAAGCTTTTTCAGAATGAGCCCACGACAACGTCGAAACAAGTGTCATCCTTCAGCACTCGACAACAACGGAGTGGGCCCGTTCTACACAGTTCAATGGACTTTTTTCTAACTGCATAGTCAAGACGCAGTTTATTCATCGACTCATTACTATCCCCAAAGGGAGACAGATTTCCCAAGGTGATAGCATCTCGCATTCATTACCACCTTTCAATGGATAGTGATATCACACGTAGGGATAAAGTGGACATACGTTTTGCTAGAAAATTCCATTCGACGCACAAGATACGACTCGTGCACAGGAAAGCACTCCTACACGTACATGCCTGAATATCGTCATGTGTACAGAAAATGTACATTGTTATAACAAAGAAACCAGGAAAAGTAGCACCTACTCCGATTCGACCTACGTCAAGCAGCGTGTGCAATAAAGGCACAGACAGAATGAAACTATTGTTTCAGACCGCTATACCAGGACAGATGTGCAGCGTGTAGGAGCAAGCGCGTAAGAGCTTGCAACGTAAAGTTGTTGATCCGAGTGAGAATAAATTCTTCAACACCAAGTTTGGTGATGTTCCATCGTTTTTCGTCGAACCAGCGCTGGTTTCAATTTTCAGGTATTTCTCACTCAAATGATTTAGCATTGTGGCGATGGCCCAACTATCTTCTCCATAAAGCGAAGAAAGGGTTTGTCTCTTGTGAAGGCTTATATTGTTCTCTCACAGAGACGTTTGCTACTGCAGGCCTCGAAAGCAAATAGTTAAAGTTTTGTGAACAATATTAGCACCATAATGACGTCACAGCGAGTCCAACATAGGTAGAAATAGCACAAATGCAGACGTCACTATGAGATGTCATTAAATGACGAGCGGAATTATATTAGCAAAACAATATAAGTTTTGCAAAATAGTAAGCGGAATAGAAATGATACACTGTTCAGATTTAACTGTACTTTATATGTTTATTCGGGACCGGGGTACTACTAAGAGGAAGGAAATGATAGGTTAATGGCAGCACCTCATAGAGTGGTCACGAATGCCGAGAAAATCCCTACGATTCCAAGGTCCTCACGGATAGCAAGGATCATAGTGCCCTCTCGTTGACCTACACCACTTCAGAGACGATCCCGTGAAGGCCATTCAGAGGCTAATTTAATTTGTAGACTTTATCGGCATACAAAGCCATGATCCTTTTGTCACTCATTCTGTCACCCACTCAACACAAAAACAAATTCAAGACCAGTCCCTGTTTTCGCTTGGGATTTTGATTTGCCCCAATTTATGCGCCTTTCATTGAAAATTATTGTCAGCTCCATTTTTTGTGCTGTTTTATCGCTAGCAAAAAATAGTCGCCCTAATGACTTGACCTCTAATAGTGCTATCCAGATGAGTAGTCGGACGTTTCATTAATGAAGCGGAGCCAATTCTAAGCCGTTTCTTATAAAGCTGCCCAAACGACGGAGGCATCGTTTTCAATTGGCCTTAAAATCGTTGTTAATTAAGCGTGAATAGAGTTATTACAGGATAATGAGTTAGGCAACGAATGGCCCATAAAATGGTATAGGATAAAAATCTACAAAAAACATATTTCTATTAAAGTATTCTTGCAGAATTCGTAGAAAAAGAAAACGCCATTAGTCAAGCGTCAACCTCATAAATATTCGCAAATCCCTTTCTTCCTGCCAATCTGTCATCTAGTCCGACCCGCTCGTGGTTCACTCCAAAGTATTCTCCACAGAATAAAAACTCGGAATACTTTTCTGAAGCGAATTTCTGAGATATCCAGTCTGACGTTCTGCGTTCGTCTTATATTTCAAAGCGCAGTTCATGGCAGATAAAATTTTTTAGATAGCATCTGTTAGCATGTATCTCAACGGGATCAAGAAACGTTTGGGAAATTATTGAACCCAGCAAACGAGTCCATTGTTCAACGCTTCTTCTAACTCTTTTTTCTAGTCGTCTTATTTTTCCTCACATGAGCCAACGCCGCATTTAGTGCAGAACACAGCACTTCTTGCATTCGATTCGTTCCCTCTCATTCGTCATCCAACAGTCTTTTCGTGTGTCGATTTGGCTGCTACTTGAGGATTTTTCGCCTCCTTTATGAATGAATGCCGGTAAAGTCAAATCTCCCTGGGATTTTAGGATAGTGAAAGGGTGTTCCCACTTAGATTGGAGAGACTAGGCCGATCCCAGCCAAGTTTGCTGATAGTTTCCCAACCTCAGAGGGATAGGAGGTTTGGTGGGTCCGAGCAGGGTCGAACGATCGTCTTGCTCGTATTACACAGCAGCAAGAGCTCTGAGCTAAACGCTCATTTTCGTTTTTACTGACGCACACGGAACGTTCTAAGATGGTTAGCTGTCAAAATTCATTCCTCAGCATACCAGGAGAGTGGTTCTTTAAATGGTCAGATAATCGCTTATGGGCGTTCCTCGGTACGCAACTACAGAACACGACGAGTTGCATCCAGGGTAAACATGCCTATCAACTCTGATGTACTTCTCGATCCAACCGAACCACTGCGTTGCATATTGTTATAAAGCGAAGGAAAATTTGACGAGACACACCAGGTACTGTACAGGAAACTGTTGCGTACAGATGTGGTGTCCGCTTTCTCTTCGTAACGATGAGGTTACTTTCTCTGTTATGAGGCAATTCCACTTCTAGCGATGAATGCCTCTTCTTTTTGGAGAAACATCTCACAGAGCGGTGTTCAGAAACTAAGCTAAGAGGTCTTTGTCATCTATTTGATGCTTACTTCGGACATCTCGAAAGCACAGTCTTAACTTTTGGCGTTAGTTTCCTCTTTGCAAAGCTTCGGTATGAAAACGTTAATCTTCTGTTTAGTTTTACTTATACGTTTGCCTTGATGATACGTAATACACTCAACTTCGCTGTTGCACACACAACAATGCCATATAAGGAATTTTTTGAGGTAGTGAACCATAAAAGAGCATAATGGGTGCAGTACTCTTGCTGAACAAATAGGAGGTGTTCTTTTAATCTGTATTACGATGAAGCTTCGTCGGGTTTCGTCTTCCTCAGAGCCTGGAAAGGTCCAGATGTATGTGATCCGCCCAACCAAACGCGCCTTCATAACCAAGCAGAGAAAGTGCCCAGCTAACGCTGCGATCGCACTGAAAGCAAAATCAATTCTAGATAGGAAGTTAGAGTCTAAGTGTTCCAATGAGTATGTCATGTGGATACCAACCGCACTGAGCTTACATAGAAGTGTAGTATGTCTCACATACAAATAACGGTCTTAATTAATGTGTGAGCTCACGCGTGTTTATGAGACTTTCCTCCCTGCTGTTCATTTTCGGATTCTTGGAATTTATCTGGAATGCTTCAAGCGTTTTGCGCGCTGGTGTTCTCGACTCCAATGCGAGAGTTTTCATTCTTTCTTCAAAATCTTCCTTGTTATGTCTCTGTGTCCTATGCGTCCTGAGTGGAACACTTGGTTTAACTTGAACTGTACCTACTAGGTGTTCCTTTATACTGAGCCAGAGTGGTCTACCAGTCTCCCAGTCTATTTGTTTGCTCATCCTTTCAAAGAAATTGGATAAACCGTTCCCGAACTCATTCAATCACCATTTCTACCGTTGGAGCATATTATACAATTTCGCACTGGTACATAGATGGTGATATAGTATGACGTGACATACGGGTAGACCACTCTGCGTTCGTATCAAGGAACATCTAGTCGATGAAATCCTTGTTAAACCAAGTACTCCACTAAGCACGCATAGGACATAACGGGGAGGATTTTGAAGTAGGGGTTACGATCCTCGCACAGGAATCGAAAACACCAGCGCACAAAACTCTTGAGACATTCCGGATAAATTCCAAGGAATCAAAAATGAACTGCAAGAAGGGATGCTTCGTGATCACGCGTGATTTCACACAGCATTTAATGTTAGAGGTATACTAACCTCCCATGTGAATTCCGTGCGGCTAGTTTCCAGGTGACATAGTGGAGAACTTATAGATAGGGGTGACTGTTCAAAGAAGCTACTTTGTTTTCAATGCGATTGAAATATTGGTTTCGTATTTTTCCTGTTTAGTTATTGAGGCAGCGGGCTACGACGGCTTGTGGTGGTGGCGACCTGAAGCAAACTTTGGCCAGGCTGATCTCGAGACTCCATGGAAACATCATTGATAACCACCAAAACTCCGGAAAATGGAGGTTATGCAGGGGCTCGCACAACCAGAAAGGATGGCCCATCCAATTATCCAAGTATGTTGCTTGCATTTGTAGATTGCAGTCACCTTGACGTTTCCAGGTTCTGAGGAAAGTGAAATCCGCCAAAATGTCAACTTCATAGCAATAAAGAGTAAAATATAATAATACCTTGTGTTTGCTCAATGAGAATATAAAGAATTGTTTGATCAATGCCGAGGTTAATAGAAAATAGGTCGAGGGAAAGTGTTCATTGTTGATTTGTGTACCTATATAAAGTCTTCCATTGCTCATTAGTTCATTAAATCAGTGTTTGTACCTTTCCATATCAGTGCCGTAGCCATTTTCGAACTCCAGAAGGATGAGAGACTTGGTTTGCTAAGGCTCGTGAACGAACCAAGTACTAACCCTGTGTTTATTACAGTGCATCTCTCTCTCTCTCTCTCTCTCTAACCACTGCTCTACACTTCCCAATTTAGCCTTCATCAAATATACTCGAACCATGAGAGAGCCATTCAGGGTTTCATTCAAAAATTACCAGAAATAAAGAACATATTTTAGCTGCATACGAAAAAGTTACAAATACATATGCTATCTGATCCTGCATTATGTTTTTTGCTATTTATTTTATAATCTGTTCAGCATTAAAAATTATAAAGCAAGGAGGAAGTCGGTCAGTGACACTTAGGCATGCAAATGCGTCATTGTACCCTAGGGAATAAATAGATGGGATATATAGGTAAAACGTACCTGGAAACGATTTGCGTTGCTAGTCGTGCTTTTCCCCACTCACTTTTTCTTCTTCCGTTTTTGTTTTTTAAGCAACAGAGTCAGAGATTTTGATGGAATGTTATTCATTTCTGCTCAATGGAAATCGCGACGAGGCCTTACACTCAATTCATCTGTTCTTGTAGTAGAAAGTAATCGGAGCAGGCATTTCTGCTCAATGACATATACTTGAGCTAATCTGTGGAGCACTTCAGATTGTATCTAACCACATCATTGCTCTTTCATTTCCCCAAGAATCGACAAAGTGTACTCAGAGCTCTGACCAAACGGTTACTGGCAATTGCTCGCCTCACTTTAACACATGTGTCTGACGCTAGTACTGTACTCCCCCAGGACTCCGTAAGTTCGCCGAGACTTGTTAGGACCTTACCACGAACACTAGCACCCTGCATCTGCATCGCAGTATTGGTGCGATATCGATCGCTTCCTAGAATTGGGAAATGTGGAGAGCACGTGCGATGGGGTGGAGTTGGAGGTGGGTGGATAGAGAATCGATTGCCGACCGAGTGCATGAATGGCTTGTGAAGGATAGCTGTGGGGCCCCAGCAAAGCGAGACTGAGAGGGCCCACGGATGGCGCCCGTTTAGGGCCCGCTATGTCCCTATCAGCCGCTGCTAGCCCTGCACCTGCGGGGCTAGGCCCAATGGTGACTTCTACCGGCACCGGCCTCCCATCAGCAGACTCGCTTCTGCTCACTTTACGCAACAAACCACACTCCCGAGTATTTCGCGCACTATTTCAATATTTACCGCTACGTGACTCTCCAAACGAGAATCCTCAATTGGAATTAGCCCTCGCTCCAGGTGATATCCTTCTCGTTAAAGGTGAGATGGATTCGGACGGTTTCTACCGTGCCGAAACCCTGGATGGTCGCACCGGTCTAGTGCCTTCGAATTACGTGGAACGGGTACCCGACTCGGTCCTGCTGTGCAACGCCCGAGCTCCATCCCCATCTTTTCCCATTCATGTCCCTCAACATCATTCCACAATAATGCACGACTTCTCTGAACCTGATCATAGTCAGCTGCCTGACTCGGTCTGTCCTTATCCTCCAGCCGATGTCTCCAAAGTCACCGTTCAAGAGATCAAGCAGAGCGACAGCCCACGAGGCAAGAGATTTATTTTTTTTCACCATTTGCTTTTTTAAGAAAGCTTAAATGTTTTCAATATCTATTCGGTTATGGTTTTTTTCTAACTGTATTCATATTCCTCGAACTGATTCGGCCATAGTGGCATCTGTTGTTGTCCATGGGTGAGACCATTTCATTTGCAGATCTGAATATCGCGAAGATAGACAAAATTAGCCCTATCTCATACTGTATCCTCTAACGCCCTTTTTAACATCTCCAAAGTGTCACCCATTAAGTCACATTTTCCTAAAGCATGCAATTTTATGGACAACGTTGTGTTATCTCCGTCATGATGACTAATTCACTTCTCCACATCATCATATCTTTCGCACACGTTCCTAGTTTCCATCGCTTTTCCCGCTCCAAACCCTCCATAGGACCTTTGGCCACTTCATATGCAATGTAATGAATGTTCGGTGCCATACTTGTTTACTGGTCCCCATCATGGAGTCGTCATAAAACGGAACCCGTTTCCACCCACGCTTTCCCCAGGCACGATCGATTTCGTCTCCTCAGGGGGATAAGCTAACTCACTTAATAACGCACATAAATAGTAACTGCTGAAAAAGCTTATGCTTCTCATTTATCATCTGTTACAAGCAACCGCTGTTAATCTATGGAAGGGAAGTAAGAGCTGATATAACCGAAACAACTATTCCACTCGATGTAATTTTTAAAAATGCAGTGAAAAGGGCTAGAAAAAAAGATTCTTTAAATCCAAGGGCTCTTCAGTTCAGGCTTTCTCAAAATTGTAACTCGTAACAGATCATGGGCCAAATTTGTCCAATTTTTGAGACTTTGAATTTGAGCTATACAGATTTTTATTTCGTGCGCTACTCTTTGCTCCTACTCACCTAATGTTCCTAAAGGCAACGAACAACCTCTCAAGACTCGCAGCGTGTAAGAGGGTGTATACGAGGAGGCGCTTTGGAAATGTTACCCTTAATCCGAGATCTCTCCTAGAAGCCTTTTGTTTACTCCACTTGAGCAGATTGAAATTATTAATTGCGTTCAGTTCATAGTTAAGCAGTAATGAAGACAAAAAAAAGTGTTGGCAAACATTGGGTTTCTCCATCGAAAAGAGCCTTTGAAAGAGGTTTTAAGTGAGATATTGATCGCCCAACAGAGCGATGAGTAGGAGGATCCTGGAATGAAAAGAGATGGTTTTTCCCTGCCGAAGTATAAATCCAGGGTGGTTTAGAAATAGTGTCCTCGATATGATATTTCGAATTTCCTCTCTGTGTTATCTGACGATTCTCAATTACTGAATATCCATTCTAATCTCAATTCGAGCGCAACAATGGTGCCGTGCAGTAACACACTCATAATCTCTGTTTCGCCCTCGCTCCTGTACCACCAAGCCTGCCATCCATCAGGGGTCGACAAATTGGTACCAGGCTTTTTTGGGAAAAGCCACCTCCGACTGACAAACGCTAGCACCATTCAAAGGCGTAAACGAAGAAGAACATAACCCTTAGGTGGCAACCGAGTGCACAGCCAAGTCTAAATACTCTTTTGGATGACGGGTGCAAGAAACGAACGGAAGCAAAGAATTAGTGGGATCTCTGTAATATGTGATATCGGGTCACGTAAATAAAACAAAGGAAATAACACTAATTCTAAGGTCCATTTTATCCTGTCCTTATGATTCTAAGGTCCATTGTTTCCTTCTCAACTTTTCTGTTGAAACAAACGCATTTCTTATTTAAATCAGAGAAATAATTGGTTCAAATATTCAGTTACACTGAGCGTCTCCTTCCGCTGCTCTTGTGAGCTTTGTGTTTCTTATTGAACAGATCATACATTTTTTTCTTTTCTTTTTCACTTATTTTATAGGCTTCCGTGGATTCCTTTCAAGAGAAAAATTATTGAAAAGAAAAATGTTTGATTACTCATGATTAAAGAGATTCTAACTTGAAAAGAAGCATAGATAATGCAAATCCGTACTTTTTATTTCTATTCGTCACCTTGATTATTACTGTAATCACTTAGCATGCCATCCATATCATTTTTTCCACATGTGTTCCACAACTGGAAGATTAAGAGCCGGTGCCGAAAAGACTGAGTGGGGCACCTCCAAGTTGAGGTTAAGGAGATAAATGCGAATAGTGCTGAGACGTAGTTACTGCACTGGAATGAGCTACCCGTCCATTTTGTGGCGTACCGATTTCACTTATACTTCTTAAACACGGATGAATAGGTGTGCTTACGTCGATGGCTAAATATCACTAAGCAATTAACAAAACTTATTTAATTAGCTCAATTAACAAAAGAGAATCAAAAAGTAGAATAAAGAAATTTGACTTGGCGAATAGTGACTCTCCATCCTGTTGTAGGTTCCTAATAAATGTTTGTCTACAGTTCCATGTCCTCGTGATCTGATGGTGGAGAAGAAGATGTCGCGCTCAGTAGTCGTGGCCTGGTCTCCACCGGAGGAGTCCTTCGTCGCTGTTTCACAGTACCACGTCTGCGTGGACGGCCAAGTCCGTGCTGTTGTACCCGGTTCCTACAAGGTGAGATTTAGCTGGTCATTTCGGCCATCACTCTCAGATAGTCCTTTTCATCTTTGAGAGAACGCTTCTATCCATAGTGATATTTTCGCTTTCGCGTCCTCTTTCCTCATTCTTCCTATTGTTTTCTAGTGGTATCGTTGAACGAAACATTGTATTTCAATATTTTTTCCACAGAACATTAACTTAATGATATTTTTTTTAAAGCTGCCATGTGTTGGTCTGTCTAATCGTTTTATCTGGTCCTTATCATATCTTTCTCTAAACGTTTCCTTCTAGCGACCACAAGATTGCTGAGATATTTAGGAGATAGTTAATTCGCTTAATTCCCTGCTACAAAAATTATAAAAAAAGGCAGAAAATGAAAAGTAAACGTTGTTTCTTTTTAGTGTCTACTGCAAAAAATTATTTCTTGATTTTCTCAATTTCCTTCTCATCCCTCTTTTTCTGAAGGTGAAACGTTGTCTTTCGGGCAATCTTTGATTTACGGGTTCACTCATACATCTCTGTATTGTCACATTTTGGTACAGTGGGGGTTTTTAGCCCCAGGTTTCCGCTTTTTTCTTGCTTTCGCATTATTTTCTCCGGAAAAGCTTTGTAGTCAAAACAGGACATATTTTCCTTCACTTTATTTCCGTTGAACTTGCTATGATTAAAAGTGTATTGCTGTTGTTGCTGTTGTTGATAACGACTATCTTTGGCCTCGCAACCTCAAGTTCACGTCACTCCTACAGCCAGATGTTTTCTTTTTCGTGATTTCGATGTTGTTTTTCGCTAATTTTTCCTCATTAAGTGTCGTGCATTAGTGGAAGACGTTCCTCTGGATGGCTCCGTTAATCTTTCCATTCGGGCACTTTCGGATCAGGGTCATAGCCCTGATGCGGCTTGCACAATCACTCTGGGCAACGGTGAGTCTTATCTACAGGCCATTCGTGTTTGAAACTGCCATAACTGTCAGTTTTATGCAGTAGCCATGGCAAGAAATCTTTTTTTTTTGTTTCAAGATTTCTTTGGTTTTTGTAAATGCCACTTTTACGAAATTGATCACATTTGTTGGTCTTCGTTTAGTCGTTGCTATTCTGTTGACTAGCTTTTCACGAATTTGTGTTGGCATCCGTATAGACGTGCTTGCGTTGGTGATCTGGCTTTTCTCTTCCGTTGTACCCGGCCATTTCTTTTCCCATCTACTTCGCTCGTGTCTAATTTCCCTAATAGGCCCGGTTCGATGTGTGCGTATGTGTGTGGGTGTGTGCACGTGTGTGGGTGTGTACACGTGTGTGGGTGTGTGCACGTGTGTATGTATGTATGTATGTATGTATGTATGAATATGTATGTGTATGTATGTGTATGATTTGTGGCAATCGATTTATTCATGGATATATTCCGGCAGTATAAATGAGTGAGAATAAAGTGTACAACAATCTGTTGACTGATCCCATATGTGCATAGACGATTCGGTCAGTGATTCGTAGCAGAACTAGCAGCAACATTCGACATTCCGGCACTCTTGCTCGATCCTCGCTTTTTCCTCTGCTCTCATTTGAGGACTTGTGTGGCGGGAGTTATACGGCAATGGGCAATCTATCTAACGGAAGCATGCAGCAGCAGCAGCAGCAGCAGTAGCAGCAGCAGCAGCAGCGGTATTTCTGCTTCGTATTGATTCGTTCCTTTTTGTTAGGGCTAGAGGGGCTTACCTATATGGCTCACTCTGTCGCTAGATTAAAATCAAGACACTTGGTCTCGATCAGAAAACTAGGGTAAGAAGAAATACCCATGGTTGTCGTTTCCTAGTTTCGTAAGCCTATATAGTCGGGTTTTTTGCATACTGTGGCCCTTTTTATTCTCATTAGAAAACGGGAAACTTCTGTACGGCAAAGTGAACGTACCCCAAGCTACTGTTTTTCCATTAGTTTTTCTAAGCAATTCTACGTGGGAAACGAAGCCTTTATCTTTGCCAAAACAGTACCGCAAAACATTGTGAGTAGTTCCATGGGTACAAATAATCCCAAGACTATGTCTTGCAAATGTTGGATAAAATAATGATGGGGTGAACAAAAAGTCGAATGGTGGTCGTTTTCTTGAATATTCAGATGTACTACAAATCCCTGAACAATTTAATTTCCTCAGCAAAGCAACTAGTGGCGATTCTCCTTTTGGGTTATCCCCACGGCGGCGATTGTGACTATAACAAATTATGGAGAAGAAGCAATTTTAGCAACGATTATCGACCTTGACATGTTTCTCACCAGGTCGTTGTACTTCGTCTGTTTTCCATGACACGTGCGGGACATGAAAGCTTCTTTCATGGTTAATAATACAATGGAGAGCACAATGGTGCTGAGATAATCGGAAAACTCCGGACTGCAGGTGTCTGTGGTGTAGATTGAACCTGCTATTATCCCTTCCGGGATCGGTGAAAAATTATAACTAATTAAGAAACTTAGCATTATGGATAAGGTCTTCAAGAATATCTCATGCGATCTAGTCATGAGAAAGCCATTCCTTCCATTGTCAGGAATTCATTAAGAATGCGTCTATTATTTATTTTCTACAAATAGAACTCGACTACAAATCTTTAGATCCCAAAATTGTTTTCTTCCTGTTCGTTCTCTCGCCCATAGTTTGATTACCATTTGGGACATCGTTCGTGTAAGTAGTTGGTGCTGATTGAGTTGATTTCATCCTCACCAAAAGCATTCGCCAGTGTTTGGGGATCGAAAAGAGTTTCCCTAGCTAAGTTTAGTATCAGTTTGCCGACCACGAAGCATCAAAAAGCTTGGTCGACACGAACGGGATCGAGCCAGAGACCGCGCGTGTGTTGAACTTCGGCTCTAACAACTGTGCTTCACGTGTTCTTAGTGATGATAATAACAGTATTAAAATATGGTATTTTGTGCAAGAAAGAACGATTTGCTGTAATCACTGGAAATATGGCTTTTCTGCTTAAATTGCCACTGAAGACTTGCTCGATACCGTGCATATACAACTGCTGAACACTGTGCTCACCGTAAAAGGAGCGCTCCACACAGACACGAACGTTCCCTCACGTTTCGACGAAATGATTCCGTGTGTTTTCTTGTAACTTTTATCCTTGTCTCAGCGGGGACATGACATCTAGTGGCCAAGTCTGTCTCGATATTGCCGCTTATTTTTTTAATTATCGGAGTTGCCGCTTTTCAGACATTTGATGTACTTTGGGTGCATATGCGTCAGCGGTATACGTTTAGGACAATGGCAGTTCCATGAAATGGATTGCTCTGCTCGAGAAAATCCTGTCGCAATTTCATAGCATCCAATAATTCTCCTTAGCAAAGCAATCGTTCTAAGTGTCGTGAAAAAGTCGGCAAATGGTATTATAATAGTAATCTATTACGAATCAGGGCGCATGTGGCGCAGTGGTTGGAGGCACCGCTGCGACAGACACGTGGAATTGATTCCCGCGTCCATGGCATACCAAGCCTTCCATTCCTCCGGGGTGGGAAAATTGGCACTATACTTGCGTGAGAGGATAGCAGCACTGGCTCGATACATCGGCAGGCCACCGCGAGTCATTGTAATGCCCAGATATGCATTCAATCACCTCCAACGATACTCAATGAAGTCGAATGCATGGCGCATCCCTCAGGGATTGATCAATGCCGAGAGCTTTATCCTTTATCCTTTAATCTAGTGTGAAAAGTCTTTTAAATCAAAACTGCTGCTAGATTGAAAGTAATTAGAGTCGGATTGCACTAGATATGGGCAAACGTCCTGTATTGGCTGTCCTTTGAAGTGATTGCACTGTGGCATTGTGGTGGTGGTTTTTTAGTTCAGTTTGGAAAACTCAGTGGGCGTGCAATTTCTAATCTGGGGATCCAGATCCATGTTTTTGGAGTTCATCATGATTTTCAACGCCGTTTACCTACATTACTTCATGCTAGCGTCGTAGAACTCAATGCCGTTTAATCTATAGGTCATGATGGAAATGGCTTAGTTGGTTTTGAAAAATCGCTCGCCGAGTGTGGAAGAGCCAAACGAACTCCTTGCGGAGTGTCAGCGGATTTGGACTTGAATTTCAACTAAACTGGTCTTTTTCATTTGCCATAGAATAATGTATGCTTTGTAGAAGCTGCCGTGGCCCCACAGCATTTGCGTGTGTGGGCCGTCACGCCGGTATCGGCTTGTCTCAGATGGTATCCGTCGAACAGCAACGCCGACCACGTCATCTCCCTGAACGCCGTCAAAGTAGGAGTCTGCCCACCCAGCGTTTTCCAGGTGAGTCGCGAAAGGTGTCGACAAACCAGAAGAGTTCGATACACAAATGACTTTGACATAAACTAGAAGCGAATGAATTCTGGGGGTTACAAGGAGATTAAACTTCTTTGCGATTGGTTTAAATTTCTTAAGCAACGACTTCTACAAAGCTGTCGGTTTAACATCAACTATGATTTACTTTTGAACCAAGTGCTCTTTCTTTGCGGTTTCTACAATTTCTCTATAACCGACGTGCATACAACTGGGCCTCACCACCCGCTAAATCTATGATCACGCAGCTTCGATCAAGTGATAGGTCACTTTTTCTGATACTGTTCTGTTTCCTGTAGGCTAACTGAACTTTTTTTCATCCTGAAACTTCCTAAACTCCTGGATTTTGGGAGAAACGCACAAATCAATAGTGTAGGCTGACGATGGCGGTAATGCCATTTTCGCCTTTGTGATCATTTCACTGAAATAACAGGGATCTTCCTTCAAACGTACTCGTTTTTGCCGGATCGTTTCTTATTTTTTCCGGTGGGTGTCGATAATTTCTGGATAACTAATTGAAAATTCAAGAGGTTTTGTATACCCTAAGAGTGCAAGTGACCTTCTGATGATTTTTCAAAAGTTTTGACACAAGGAAAACATCAGCACCTTTGATACATTGGACGGCTTCGTCATGTACTGTTGAAAGAAATCCCTCTTATTCAGTTATTTCGCTGGTCGAAACATACGCCTTGGTGAGAAAAAGGGAAGAAAAATACCCCTCGTTTGCTGCAGAAAACCGCAATTTTCTCTCGGTGAAATAAGAAGACTATCCTGTTGACAAAATTCCGTAGATTCCAATAATTTCAACTTCAATTGACAAAGTTCACTGTAGACTGAATTAGCTTTCTTTAAGTTTCCGAGGCTATGTGTTATTTTTGAGCACGCGTGACTTGAAGTCAATTCACGTTGACCAGAATGTGTTGAATTCGATCAGTTCGCAGTCAGATATGTTCAGCAAAATAGATTTTTTTGAACGCTAATGCTTGACGCTAATTTAGACATCAGATTGTCTCTTCATGTTTAAGAAGACGAATTTCTTCGATAGCAACAGATTGCTTTTTAGTAAATATTATGGTCTTCTAACAAAGTGTCGCGTTCGGGGTTTGCCCCCGATAAGTTAGAAGTCTTCTCTACAGTCTGACCTCAGTCTTACTGTGTCACTTAGGCTGACTTGTCGTGCCCTTCGCCGTCGTCGGTCCAATGTCGGATTTCTGCGGCTTCGTTCTGGGCTAATTTTCTGTCTCTCTGAACGTCGATGTCTCGGCGGGAGCGCCGTTGTGTCGTTCTTTCGCTTTATTGATATCCGATATAGGACGCTTCACGCTCTTGCATTCTTTACTAAATTAAAACGTCGCAGCGCTAAATTTTCTTAGAGCCGACTTGTTGTTGTTCACGGTGAGCCGGCTAATTCACATGCAATCAGTTTTTCTACTTCGGTTCAAGTAATCAATTTGAAGGGTAAAGAATAAAGGATAAAACAATCGGCGTTGATCACTCCCTGAGAGATGCGCCATGCATTCGGCTTCATCAAGTACCATTAGAGATGAATGAATGCATATCTGGAATAGCGGTGGTCTATCGATATATCATATTAGTGCTGCTACCCTCCAGGAGAAATCTCGTCCAATTTGTTGTTCTCTTTTTTACGGCAATCGCGAGGTTGTTAGTCAGCACACGTTTGATTCCTCACAAATATAACACATACAACACAGCGGTAGCTGACGTTTCACCAGTATCGCCTTCTTCAGAGCCTAAAATGGTACACTAATATGTAATTTGCTAGATCAAACACTTCAACAACACAAACAGAAAGATGAAAATCTGAGCAATACTTGAACGATCACCGGCTTCTCGAAAAACCCACCGTTTTTATCTGTCTTTCACTAAGGAAGAACAGCGGCTTAGAGCCGCATATGGTGCGGCTTAGAGCATTACTGCACTACCCCACATCAAAAATCAGTTCTGAGATACGGGGCTCGATCACGCGTTGTCTTACGTTGTCTTCCCTGCTATTCAATATCGGATTTTTGGCATTTATCCAAAAAGTTTCGAGAAATTTGCGTGTTGGTATTTTAGTCTCCCGTGTGATGATAGCGACTTTTACACAAAAATATTCTCCGCTGTGTTTTTGTATCCTTTGCGTGCCTAGTCGCTTGCCTTGTTTTGATGTTCGTTTGCCATCTAGGTGTTCTTTTGTACGGATACACAAAGGTCTGCCCGTTTCTCCGATATATTAGTCTCCGCAGGCGCCACAGGAGATCAGGTAGATCGCACCTGAACTCATGCAATCACCGTTCCTGCCGTAAGGGCAAATTATACAATTTGTTGTTTCGCATAGATGGTCATACAGGCGGTTACGAACTAACTGACGACGTGGAGTATCCGGAGTATCTCGGTCAATTTGCCGACCACGAAGGGATGGAAGGCTTGGTGAATCCTGGACGAAAAGTCGAACCAGTTACCACGTGTCTGTTATAGTGCACCTCTTACCAGTGTGCTACACGCGCCTTAATATCAAACAATATCAGAATAGATTTCATTTTAGCGCGCTTGCTTGTAAAGCTCTAGGTGTCGCTATCACAAAATTATGTGCTGTCACTTGCCATG
This sequence comes from Angiostrongylus cantonensis, assembly GCA_009735665.1. Lineage (NCBI taxonomy): Eukaryota > Metazoa > Nematoda > Chromadorea > Rhabditida > Metastrongylidae > Angiostrongylus > Angiostrongylus cantonensis. The sequence continues at coordinate 96,004 of MQTX01000153.1, read as the reverse complement.
GGTTAGCTGACGATTGCATATCAGCATTACAGATTTATGGCGTACTGGTGACGTGCAACCAAGTCTACAGAATTGAGCAATTGAGCGCTGAGATTGTGGAGAAACTTTATCGTTGTAAACAGTGTAGACGTTCTAAACAAGCGTAAAAGTTTTAGGATTTGAAATAATGTATAACAGTGAAAAGACTTTTCCGAAAAGCTATTGGAGAGTTCTTCACCTGCTACTATCGTGTGGAGAGTTGGGTTTTGTGTGTGAAATTACCGTAGAGATCGGCTAAATTCATTGCTAGATTACTGTGCCTTATGTTCTATTTTGCAATGAAGGCGATGAAATAGCAGTAAAGCTGGATGATCGTTATCCTTGTTGACGAGGGATGACGTTCGTATTACTATGATGCGAAAAGCAGTTGGACGACAAGTGAAGGGTTTTCGAGTCGAAGATTTGCAATTTCATATCAGTACCGACGGCCAATGAGAACACGCGTTTTTCAGTTGCTCTAGGTTGTCAAGAAAGTTATTCATCACTTTTCCGAAGTTTTTTCCATAAAAGCTTGCGAAAGATTGGTGAGCGGAGTTCAATGTCAAAACATGTCAGAGCGCTTCCAAGGCTTCCAGTAGGAATTCCTTATGAGTTTAGCAGTGCTGACAGCGTAAATCAAGTGAGCATTTGCAAACCACTGCCTTCTGTTAGCTTAGCAAAGGGCTTTCTGAAAAGAGTAGTTACAGCAGACACGAGTCAGCTCTTCTACGCCAACATATGATCATCACTTGATCTAAAACAAGAATTCCGAATTACACAAGACACTTCTCTACTGCTAGTGTTTTTGAACGAGTTTTCTATTTTGAGAATTTGTCATCGGTGTCACTGCTTGGTGAAGTTTCCGCCGGGCATCTACACTTAAGTTGGCCCCATCGTCTAACGAGTATGTTGACGCTGTAAAGCTTTTCCTCGGGATAGTGGATTTCCACAATTAGAGAAAATGGCATTGCAGAAAATTTTAGGTGTAGCTCTTAAAGTTTTCTCCATATTTCTCCAAAGTTCCCTTCTACAAGCGATCCCCACTCTTGAGCTCTTATGAACCTCTTGCGAAATAAAGTCGATAGGAATGGTCACAATTCGAACATTACATGTACCGTCTCTTCGCGACGTAATCGGCAGAGTTGTGGATAAATGAGTTGAGTGACTGACCATCTTTAGGGAACACACATAAATAGATCATTATTTCACTTCGTCTCTTTGCCCTGTAATTGTTAGCGATACCTGTAGTCTGGCTCACTTTTAGAGTTTGGGTATGATTTATGGATCTGTTGTCTTCTTTACTGTCTCTTCTCAATGCTGATTGAATGCAGTTTTTCTTGCAATTCCGAAACGGCTGTAGCCGAGAAATCTAGGAGACCTCAGTGGCTGCAGCAATTCCTGCAATTAACCGACCAACTAAGGTTGATATAATATGCCTAATTCCGTAGGTTTCCCATTTCTTATTCACAGACTATGCTATGATGTATCAGCGATTACGAATTTATGAATTCTTGAAAGGTTTGCGCAGAATATCGGAAAATCTTCTTCCCAACATCTGACTGACGACTGCAGATTATCCGCTCGTCTTCGGTGTCATTCATTACCAATATCACCTCCCGTTACGTTGATCGGCGAGTGACTCGAGGTTTCGGCAGTAAATCCTCCATTTCTCCCTGTCGCGTGTAAGAGTAACTCAATGAGTTCTGCACGCTCTGGAGATCAGCTGAGCATCATATCTTTTTTCAAGAGCTTCAGATTACGCTCTCGTCTTCGATTCCATGCGATAAAAATTTGAACGGCCAGAGCTAATGCTTCGGAGGTTCTGAAATGACTACCATATGATTTCGGAAATCGAAACGTTTTTAATACTACCAGGGACTCGCATAGTGTGGTGGTGCACACGTTAGTCCCGGATAGGGTATATTAGCGTGTTCGGTTCTCACTACAGACACCCGCAGTCCGGAGTTTTGCAAGTGTCTCAGCGTCGTTGTTTTTAACACTGTTTTAGAAACTGCAGCACGTTAACATCTTTGAACTGTTAATGACAAAAAGATTGAAACAACATTTCAGGGAGACAAAGTAAACAATGCTGCTCTTCTGTTCACATGGCTATAAACACTTTCTTTATATTCTTTCTTTGATGAGCTTACACGAGGTTGATAACAATATTTATTATCGGCTAACGTTTCGACGTCTTCGTCTTCATCAAAGCCGATGATCCGAGCCGATGGTCCACGCTTGTTATTCGTCTCGATGTGGCGGCTTCGCCTTCGTTTCGAGTCAGGTCTTCTTCAGCGGTCCATCTCCTCGAAATAAAATATATAATATACTTTTTTTATATTTCTGTTTTGTAAAGCTACTTTAGTTCAAAATTCTCATGTGGGATTTCAAGCCGATGTTCTTTCTTCTCATTTCTGCCCATGGTTCATATGAGTGCGCTCGCAGCGGCCAATATGAGCCGTTTTTCTGTTGTACATTATTCTCTTGGGATTATTTTTTCATTAAATCGATTGCTTTCGTTTCACTGACATTTCTAGCATCTTAGGAACAGCCACTTCTAGACCGACAAATTTATGAATTGTTCTCTCCCGCCCAGTAAATATTGGAAGCCACTCCCTGTTTGCAATATGTTCAGCAAGATTCGGGCGTAATGAGCTGCACTTGAATACGAAATTCTTGCCGATCTTCTCCATTTCTCACCAGAATATCATATGAAGGCGGATGTCGCTAATTGTCAGACCCCTACGATCCTCGGCCTCTCCCGTAGCGCGCGCCTCCCGCCTATGCACTCTCAACGAAGGCAATTTTCAACACCGGCATGCTTCATCGTTTGTCGCTTTGTTCTTCTACGCGTTGCGTTTTATTCCTTACCGTACCAAAGGCACCGCAATGATCCTCTCCTCGCAGCTTTTTTTGTCATATTTCACATTTTTGCTGTGTCCATGTCCTTTGAAATGTCTCATTGCTTATAGGTGGAACCGTTTCCGAAGGTCTTTTTTGGCGCTCTATATTTTCGGATGAGCGCAACATTGCTATGCTTTCGTAACAAGCACGGTTTCTTTTGACTCTCTGATGAAGAAACATGCGCGCTGAACTAGCGCTGATTTTTCTTAAATAATTGTTCCTCGACTGCTTTTCTTAGCATGAAGCTATCCAAAACTCCTTTTAAATGCGGTACAAGTGAATTTCTGAGTCGCTATTCTCGACTTCATCTGCTTTAGGTGCAGTTGCAAGGACTCCAGCCGTCGACGATCTATCGTGTTTCCGTGCGAACGAAGCACCCGAAAGCCGTGCTGGAACAACGTCCGGTTGAACGCTGTCTCGATTTCAAGACACTGCCCAAGAGTAAGTTTTAACCGCGACTGCATAACCTGTGTTATTTTATGCCGAATGCCACACACTGAATGAACTTGATCCTACTTGCCTGAATACTTCTGACTTCATTTTCGCTTGGAAATGCAGACATTGCTAGCATACGGCTACAGACCACTCGTACTCTCTGATGGAAGGGTTTTTTAAAATCAAAATAGCCTTTTCTCATGCTACATGACAACGCTCCTATGATATTCACTTGCGTTCTCCATTTGTTGAACTTGGAGAATCCTTACACTCCACTCCGAATCATGCTTCTGCTTTTTTCCCTCCTGTATAGCTTGCGAATATCCAATATTTTCTACCGTAGCGTTGACATCAGATTCTTCGCTCCGCCCAAATCTTCTTTTACCACATCTACGTAGCTTCAAAAAGGGTTTTCCGTAATTTTACGGAGATTTTTCCCTTTTGCCGCCTCCCCTTTGTGTTCGTAGCGAATTATGAAAATATTCACAACCGCCCGAACTTGAAGAACCCGATTACTCAACACAACTTGGCGCAGAATATCGTCGTCACCTAGCTCTGCTATAATCCCATTAACCTTCGTGTATACAGGAAAGCCTCCAGTACACTTTGTACTCGTCGTTGCTTCGCATCAGAACTAACTAACAAGTACCGCTGACTTCCTTGAAATGAATCGCATGACGCTTCCCAATATGAAGACGCTTTATCAACGGGCCACTTTTTGGAGGTGATTTCTAATGGTCTCTCACATGTTTCCCAGTAATTTGATTTCAGACTTTTTTCCGAATCGAAGCACGTATTGGATATGATTGCACACATACACGGGATTTTATGTTCCTTCATCATATGGGAACGAAACAAACGCCGTTGTCTGAAAAACTATGTGAAAAAGATCTCTAAGCAATGCCGCTATGGACACGAGATGTTCCGTTTCCCTGTGCACGGTTGCTATGTTCTTTTTGTGGAGTTTCATTTTCGAAATGTCCTCCGTCCTTGATGGTGCACTCCGACGAATTTTTTCATCTGGAGCTATTGTCGTTACAAGAGCTCTAGATGTTTCTGCCCAATCCTTTAGCAGAATTCTCTGCACATTGGACGTAATGAATTTTTAGAGCCGTGAATTAGTTCGAAGCTTACTCAGGTGCCTCCTAAATGATACATGCCATGCCCGTTTCTCTGGTAACCCAACAGCAAGCGAGACTGCTTGCTCCATTCCGTTCTACAATCATGTCGATTCTACTAATTTGTTAAGAAGTCGGTGATGTATTACAATGGAAAGCGATACCTTGGGGATGCGCAATTTATTTGCCTCCACTAAGCGTCATAGAGATGATCTACTGCATATTTTGCATGAGATATTCTATCCATATATCCATGTATCCATTTATTGTTTTTATCGACCTCGTGGATTGGCTTGGCAATAGTTCAGCAAAAGAGGTTTTATGGGTTTGGTTTATGCTATGTGCAGGATTGAACCAGGCACGAATTACAGAGGAACCCAAACCACTGCGTTATATATGATCTTGGTTATACACTATTTTAAAACATTTCCAAATTTACAACTACAGTGAATGGACACCTGTCTTGATATTCTCCTAGGTCTTATGTTATTTGAGCTAATTCGCACCTGTTCGTTGAATGTGGCGTGGCTTATCTACAGTTGCTATAGAGGGTTCAACGGCCATGAACAGCTAGCTGTGTACTTGATTTAAGGGCACGTCGGTTCGCGGAGTGGACTCATTTTCTGCAGTGCAGAGCTTATTCACACTGTAGACCCACTCCTCACTTTGAGTAATGAGAACAGACGGCTCAAAAATCTTTCCCGTTTTCGAATTTCGAAGCCGACCAAGTCAACCAAAAGGCACCGATTCAGATAGGAGTATTTTCCATGCGCTGGGGCAATCAGCTGATAAGTCCACATTGAAAACTGTTTATCTGTTTGGATTAAGATTTTTTGATCATTGGGTGGACCTTATTAGCTTGGTAACTCCGAATGGGATACCAATGTGCCAAGGTGCTTGCTCTTTTTATTTGAAAAGAGAACATTCTTGAAAAATACTACTATTATTCTCTTTAAAAAGATAAGTCTTATTTCTTTTGTATCTCTAATTTCCTCTTAAAGGCAGAGTATTCGTGCGTGAATAAGGGTTCATTTCCCGTCCAAAACAAACGAACCTGCATTTTTTCCAAGGAGCTTCTTAGCGTTCTCTCACAGAAAGAGGAACAAATGAAATCTAATCGTACTTATTGAAAAAAGAATGCTTACTATGTCAGCGATAAAGTTCTTAGGAAGACAATGTGATTTCTATGTTTTTTTTCTGTGATAGAAATCAGATTTGGTGTGAAGACGAAGGAGTTTGTGTTATGATAGCCTTGGAATTGTAGGATTATATTTTGATATTTATATTTACTTTGTATTAAAAATGTGCTGTTCTCAGTTGGCCTACCAGATCCACCGACGAACGTTCAAGTCGAAAACGGACCCCAAGCGGGAACATTACTCATCTCGTGGGCGCCGGTAACCAACCAACCGAAACCTCCATCGAGAGCCGCTGTCCACTCATACCTCGTCTACGCCGACGGCAAGAATATCGCTCAAGTTCCGTCAGCCACGGGTAGGTTCTCCTTTCGGAATCTGCATTCACCATCATTATTTTCGGCCCTACAGAAGCACTAGCCTGACGCATGGGCGTTAGGATATGTTCTAACTTCCACATCTAACAAATAGTAGTTAGCAGTTTTTAGTTAATGGGTGCGAATAGAAGGTTGTTCATAGTCAAGATGCCCATTCAACAGTAATGGCTTCACACATGGATTGGAAAAATGTGAGAAATAAAACACTGCTATCGGAAGCGTTAGCGACGGCAACAAAAACAACAACAACAACAACAACAACAACAACAGAGACCAACCTCGCATCAGCTGAATAGGGGGAGTTCGCACGAAACACGGCCATTACAGCTGTTTTGTGAGAAGCTAACAGACCAATGCTGTCATTTGTTATAATTTGGTGCTGTTTTCCGTAAATGTGGTTTCTTAAAAATCTTTCTTTTTCTAAGCTTTCTGTAGTAGTAGCCTGTTTAAAAGTAACCACAATCAAAAATAGAATTTGAAAAAGCTGCTGAAAACGCTCTGTTCCATGTAGAATTGAAGTCTTTTGTGGAGGCTTTGATTGAGCCAGTCATCTTTTTGAGGCAGAAATGTCCATGCAGTTAGGGGATCATATACTTCGAAACGGATAACGTTTAATTTTGTCTCACTTGTAGTTGGAACATTGAAATGCAAATACGAAAGGCAGAGATATTTTGAGTGGTTCAGGGAGCTGAGAAGGATTTCTTGGATGAAAGCTTCTTTTCTTTTCAGCCGACCACGTTCTGCTTCGACTAGCCGACCTCTCGGACGATCCGCCGATCTTCATCACTGTGCGGACTCGGACGCGCGAGGGTGCCGTGTCGTGCGACTCCAACGTGGCACGCGTGCCTCGTGGTCCGTCGTTCAGTGCGGTACCAGACGAATTGCTTCAAACGGCACCTTTGCTTGATATGGCACACTCCTTCCCGAGTGCCAGCCGCTACATTCCAGGACCACGTTCTGGGCAACCGCCACCTCCACAGCAAACTGCACCCTATACTGCCCCGCCAATGCTCAATTCATTGTCCTTCCAAGCTAATCCACTTTCTTCGTACGCTACTACTGCCTCTGCTATTCAGGGATATACTAGTTTAGTCGGCACCGATCGAATTGCACCTTCCAGCGCAATGGGCGGTCAGGCGATGGTCGGCGCGGGTCAGCTCTCGGCCGGCATGCAAGCTACAGCCACGTTACCGATGTCCGCGATGAACACCTCGGGCGCTCTGCCATGCAGCATCGGTGCTGCTGGCAGTATGCCGTTGTCCACCACTCTGTGTACGTCTTCCATTGCGCCTGGCCTGGCATCTTCTCAGGGAGCACTTCCAAAGGCGAGTGTCTTCAATTATCACTAAGTTCTTTACAGCATCTAAGTATCTGTATGAAAAATAAGTGGTGATGACCAGCTTTGATTCTGTAGGGCATAGAGTGATGAAATTTTGATTATAAACATAGTTTTATTCTTGTAATAGTACCTAGGATCGATTTTCTGTTAACCTTGGCATTGGATTATGAATTCGTCGTTTTCTCTTTTAGCAATCGCGAGGTTATTAAACAACATACGTTTACTTCCATACTATAGCACACATACAACACAATCATAGCTGACGTTTCGGCAGAATCGCCTTCTTCAGAGCCGCTTCCACCGAGGAAGACAGATGAAAAAAGCGGCTCTGAAGAAGACGATTCTGCCGAAACGTCAGCTACGATTGTGTTGTATGTGTGTTATAGTATGGAAGTAAACGTATGCTATTTAACAACCTCGCGATTGCTAAGAGAGAAAACGACGAATTCATAGTTTTATTCTGTTGTTCGAAGGTCGCTCTCAACTCCATTTCGGTCTATCGGATTGTGAAGGAAACATTGCGCACGTTATTACTTCAAATCGATAAGCACGGGATCTTTATACTAGCTTACTTTTAAGGAGAAACGGTCGTTTTAGGGTATATGAAGGACATGGAGCATAGACCGTAACCACAAGTATCGCCCTCAATCATTCATTCTTTCTTATAAATTTCCTCCGTTGGTGTTGTTAATTAAATTGGAAAAATTCTTTTGGAAGTGCCAGAAGTTTTGGAAGACTTCCGAATTCCAGTTTCTTGTAATTTTAAGCAAATGGCTGAGGAGAGCATGATTGTTACTAAAAATGACCTCCATTTCTGGAAGCAGACCTCTGGTTCTATGTGTTTCAGATTAGAAGGTCTCTTTTTCGAAGTCATTGAAAAAATCGCTCACATTGGTCCACATGATCCTTGCATTTCATAACTTTTCCCATGTGCTACATCTTCGCTGTCTTCACGCACTTCTCAACGTTGTGGTACTTCGCTTTGGGTTCGAAATCGGACATACGAAGCAGAAATTTGTTCGGAAAACAATTTAGCATAGTTGTAAGTGTAGAATAGGGACTTTCTCTGTCGTCTTAACCATCGGCTTTGAAACACCTGAGTCACATATGACTTACATCTTCGTTAATTTGTGCTCAGCCGATTAGATCCCATTGTTTCATCATATCCTTAAGCATTTACCCGTGGCTCGTCTATTCAACGTAAGCATATCGTTCAGACCAAGACTTGTGGACGTTTAGAGTTCCTCGTCTTGTTAAGCTAAGTAAATAGTCCAATTATGAAGACTGTACGACTACTTCATAGTTAAACTTTGGAATGTGCCCGAATATGTTTTCCTTTGTAGTTCATTAATTTTGAAGAGAGACCTCACTTAGTACTATTTTCAAAAAAGCAAAGTCTGTCTGCACTCGTGGCCTTTTAAAGGCACGCTTTCGCCATCAAAGCTTCATGTAGTTCTCGCTGATGTCTAGTTAGGATAAGGATAAAGCTCTCGGCGTTGATCACTCCCTGACGGTTGCGTCATGCATTCGACCTCATTAGGCATCGTTTATGCATATCTGGCCTTTACAATGACTCGCGATGGCCTACTGATGAGCCAGTGCTGCTATCCTCCCGGACAAGTCTGCTGTCAATGTGCCTACCCCGGAAGAATGGAAGGCTTGGTAAGCCATGGGCGCGGGATCGATTACACGCGTGTGTTGCAGGGCGCCTCCACACCACTGCGCCGCATGCGCCATGCGATATCTAGTTATTCTAAGAAATCACGGAAGCTGAATGATCCTATAAAAACAGCTTGTACTGCTCCATTAAACGGATTTTGTGTCTTATGCTGAAAACAGTGCACAAAACAAAACAGTAAGACTCAACGTTTCGTGCGAAGTCATGACTCGACATTCGTCTCCATGCCGAGGAGCTGCTTGTCGTTATGGGACCGACCACTAGGTAATAAAGGTATTTGCGTATAATAAGACAGTGGGAAATTTATTGAGTGCCTTACATAAATTATTGTACAAGTGAAAACTGCTGGACTCAACTCACCAGAGAATTTATTTTGGTTCTAGTTTATCTGAGAAATTTTTCTTCCGTGCTGACAGGTGGTTCATGCAGGTTTCTAGCAATTCTAATATGCAGCTGATTTTCCTACATATCTAAAGCGTATTCGTGGTGACGGCATCATCAACAAGCTCAAGGAAAAGGAAATAAATTAAAAGTGGCTTGTAAAGAGCAATAACAATATTTCAAAGCTGACTTTCCTTTAATCTCGGTATTGCTACTCAATATGTAATTCTTCTTTGATAAGCTTACACGAGGTTGATAAACAATTTTTACTCGGCTGACGTCTCAACGTCTTCTGTTCATCAAAGTGATGATTCAAGTCGATAGCATATCAACTTCGTGTAAGCTTATCAAAGTAAAATGCATGTTAAAGGTGGCTTATTGAGGGTGCCACTGCAACACATACGTGCGATCGATCCCGTGGCCCACCAAACACTTCATCCCTCTTGGGTCGGAAAATTGGTACCAGACTTGTCTGGAAGGATAGCAGCACTGGCTCGATACGTCGGTAAGCCACCCCGAGTCATTGTAAGGGCCAGATTTGTATTCAGTCACCTCCAATGATACTTATTCAAGTCGAATGCATAGTGTATCCCTCAGGGATTGATCAACGCAGGGAGCTTTATCCTTTATCCTTTTATTGAGAATAGCGAGCTTTTCAAGCAATCTTTGCATCTTTTGCGAATATTAGTTTCATGACGTTCTATGGAGTGCGTGTGAAGTGAAAGCCCTTCTAAGTGCATTAACTAGCGCATCGATGTTGGGCTAAGCCTCTAAAATGGTGATTGGATCGTAACTGAACTCGGAATGTTGGAAGAATTTTCCCGCACGTTTCCGGAAAATGATTCAAAAAGTGCATTTTTTCACAGGAAATCATATTGTCCGGATAATGCTGACTTAATGACTTGAAGCCCTTCGTTTGTGGAATGGAAGTTGCACTAACTGGGGAATTTGTTTCAGTGGAAAACGCCGCAGATGAAACAATACTACACGTTCCATCCTCGATTAATTCGTGGCGACGGTACGAGCACGGATGAGGTTCGTCCGTCCGTTCCCGATATGGAGAACAGGTTAGCATTGAACAGCTTTACACTCTACTCAATGCAAAGGTGGTCGAATTGTAAGTGTCCACTATTTTCGATGGTCAAAGTTTAGTTTTTTGGCCTAGAATTTCATGAGACTCATGAGTCCTGAAAACCGTTCAGAATTGGTGACGTATTGGCTGATAGAACAAATCTATTGAGAACTCTGAAGTCTATTGAGAACAAAAGGGAAAAGTTTAGTTATTTGCTTCGACATCGGCAGTCCAGTTGGGCAGGGCATTCTGAGTGGGCAGGACCGGCAGATGCTCGGATGAGGGTCGAACCCTATGGATGGCAGTCAGCTCGAGGCGGAAGCGCTGAGGAGCGACTACCTGCCAGGCATAGGTATCGGATTACTGATTTTGACACGTCGCGGTTACCGCTTAATTTCGCTAATACTGTAGTAGCAAGTGGAAGGCATCACATTCTAAATCGTTTTACTCCATTTTCCACTTTATTTCTTGAACTCCAATGTTTAGTTGTAAACATCACGGATGTGATTCCATGTGCTTGTATAATTATTGTTCGCTCTAGGCTGGTCCCACCACGATTAGCACGAATGAAGAGCGAGAGTGGTCTCGGTACTAGGAGTGAACCAGATTTGCGACCACCGACACTTGAGGATGATTGTCGATGGTAACCATTTAGAGTGCGGACGTTCTTTTTTAGTGCAATAGAGTTTATAAGTCTTCATAGGAATAGTGAGCGTTTTCAATGACTTGGTTGTTGTAATGCCGGCGTTTAACAGTACTTGTGGAAGTAAGTGTGATCTGTTGAGGTTCGTGGCCCTATTCGATTACTCGCATCACATGTCACCAAATGCGAATGCTGAAGCCGACGAACTATCTTTCAGAAAGCATCAGCTCATCAAGGTCGATTCTCATTAGTGCTTTGAGAACTCTAAACAATATTAATGCCTTGTACAAGTTAGTAACGCAAAGGGAAGTACTAGAAATCTGACCAGCTTGATCTGTTATCATAAGGGGGAATTACTTGAAAGGACTAATCCTAAACAGTGGAAATGAGTGAAATAGATTAAAATTGGAACTATTGGAAAGACTCCGTTAAATGTTGTAGGTCTACGGTGAAGTGGATGCTGATGGATTTTATCACGGGCAGATTGGAAATCGCGTTGGTCTGGTACCATCGAATATGGTGATAGAGATCGCAAAGGACGATCTTCTGCCGAGAAGGACTCGGACGGAGGCAATGCCAGCAGAACCGACACTCAGAAGAATGCGATGGGGCTCTTTGAAATCGCGTAGCTACGACCATGCGGGCGACCGAAGAATTCACGACAGGCCACCTACGTCTTCCCATTTCGCTTCTTTGGACCGTAGGGAAGTGGAGAGAAGGGAGGCATCGGCTACACGAGGGGATCGTTACCGCAGAAGCAACGGACGCGACTATGAGCATCGCAGGGACTACGACGACCGATATCGGGAAGTCAGGGATCCATGGGAAGCACGAGAACCAAGGGATCATCGAGAAATGGTACGAGAAATCCGAGAACCACGGGGAATACGAGAAGACTATCACAGAGAGTATCGAGACGAACCCGAGTACCGATCCGACAAATACCGCGAGCGAGGCTACGAACGCGAGCGTGAATACGAACGGAGAGACGATCGACGAGATGAGAGGCGAGATGACCGAAGAGAGGAACGGAGAGAAGAACGGCGAGAATATGAGCGTCGACACGAATACCCAAGAGAAGAACAATTCCGACGTGACCGACGTGACGATAGTTATAGAGATGATCGACATTATGAATACTGCCCGCCACGATATGATCCTAGTTCAGTAGGATTGTCTGGAGGTGGACAGGCCATGTCTTTAGAATCACAAATGCAGCCGGTCTCGTCTGCACACGCACCTCAGATGTCACAAGTAGCTCATCAACTAGGTCAAATGCAAATGGCAGCCTCGGCAATGCAACCCACCTCTTCTCAGCAGCCACTTTATGCCATGCCTGGACGTCAAGCTGGAGTGCAAGGTGGCATGCCTGCTGAAACGGAGTAAGTGCTGCTCGTTTTATTGTCGAACTATTCTACTAATCTAATTGTTTTTTAAACTCTGGATTATTCATCTTGCGAACATGATTTTTTTTTCTTAAAAATGAGTGGGTGGATTCCATTTGTCATTGTTGCGAATGGTGTGAATGAGTCAACTGACGTTGTTTGGCAACACTAGTTGACTATCAGATAAAAGTTCTGTTTGCATGTTGCATTAACTAATGTTGTGCTGCAGTATAAACGGAGTGCATACGAGGAAAATGGTCGCTAAGTTCGACTACGATTCTCGTCAGCTCAGCCCGAACGTCGACGCCGAGCAGGTCAGTTCGAACAAGAAACACGTTGCGTGGAACACCATTCTTCTTTTACGTCTGTTGACTTACATTTTATTGCAGGTCGAGTTATCATTCCGACAAGGTGATGTCATAACGGTCTTTGGTGAAATGGATGATGATGGCTTCTACATGGGTGAACTGAACGGCTTACGTGGTCTCGTTCCTTCAAATTTCTTACAGGTGGTCGTGAGATTTTTTTTGTTGTGTGCAGTTTCGCTACCGTAAGAGTCGTAGATGGTAGTTCATAGTTTGTTTAAGTGTGTTGTCTTTGAAATGAACTTAGAAGGAACCTTTTCTACTTATGGCGCGTATTGCTAACTGAAACCATTGAAAGCCACAGTTCTCTGCCAGCAATATATACTTTCTTTTATTCTACGATGATAAGATTCTGACTTTCTAAGCGCAAAAATCCACCATCGGTGTGGGCGGTTGCCGCATTCTCGTCAAGAGTTCAAAGATTTTTCGTTGTTTTAACAACCTCTTCAAATTCTGCAATTTAGACAAGTTTGAGACAAAAATGTTTTTTTAAATTTTACAATACTTGTGTCAGATTTAGCCCTAAGCTTTATCTGCTCAACTTACTGAGAATTTATCAATAGTTTTCGTGAAACCACTGCGGTCGCTAATGAGCTAGAAAAGATGGACGCTACAAAAAGCATTTTTAAAGGTGGAAATTACTAGTAACTAATTTTCTTTATGGAAAACGAAGTTATTCGAAAGAAAGTGGGATGCAAAGCAGTTTAACTTTTTGGTGAGAGTAAAAGGTGGAAGAATCTGTACTTTCGCCAGCTACACCCACATAACGCGATATTTTCGACATAGGGTCCATTTTATCTGATAGAGTGACGACAATACTTTATTTTTGATTCCATTTTTCGAGGTTTATCTTGAGTTGTGACCTTATTTCCAGTCGTCACCGCTCACCACCCTTGCTCCTTCCCAACCGACAGAGCCGTTGCGAAAAGGTGTCGTCTTCTCCGATGCGCAGGCAATGGCAGCCAAGAAGACCATGCCTGCTCGACAGGTTTCTTTTCGTCTTCTGGCATTCTTCACCATCTTTTGTAACTTGCATTATTAACAGCTAAAATAGGAAAACCCGAATGCCGTCATCAGAGAATGTTTCATATTCTTTGGAAAAGGTTAAATTGTTCAGCAAAATTAACGTTGGCCTTGATTTCATGGTCTGAAACATGCTCAAGTATATGCAGCTCTTTTTTACAATCTAGCTAAATTACCCGTATCCATTATCATAAACTGTGGGGAACGTGTTTTGGTTTTAAAACGGAATATATTCTTTACAGTCTTCTCAGACTTCATCTATGGTTCCAACTGCTACAAAACCAGCAACGAAAAAGTCTCCAGCAGCGGCTCCGGGAAAGACACTAGCCAAGAAGACCAGTGACGTCGGCAAATCGACTTCAGTGGGTGTGCGGAAGACGAGCACCGTGAAGAAAGGAGACACGTCTGTTAAGGTCGGTGCACAACCTGCTAGTCGTGGGATAGCTGGCTTAGGAAAATGGTAGAGGAGTTTACACTATTTGAAATTGGTAGTTGGGAATGTTGTGCTTGTGGTGTGGTTCGTATATTCTGTTTTCGTCTTTTTTAAGATTAAATTTACCGCTATGAAACAACGGCTGATGACCGCTGGAGTTGGAGTGTGTAACAAAGTTCTCATGCTCTAAAGTACAGTGGTTTTTCTCACGAATGGAATTTTTTAGCACATACAGTATCTCTGTTATCGGAATATTTAAACATTTCTTGATGTTTTAAATTGGCCTACATTCAATTGATTTTCAGAAGAAGTGACTGGCTCTGATGCCCACGTGTTCACATCAGCCAAATGAACGATTTGAGCGCTCAGCATTTCTACATTTTATTTTGTGATTTTTTTCATCCGCGTGATCTCATTCTGTTACTTCCTGTTCTTCACTGCGCCATATATGTTACGACATTGTTTATGTACCGAAGAGTATCTAATAAAGATTTATGGAATTGAACCCGGCTATCTGAGGATTCCAGAGGGAATTGAATTGAACAGGGGACGGATAGCACAGTGGTAGTAATGTTCGTTATTATGAGCATGGTGCTAGTTCGACTATGCTCTTGGCCAACCAAGCCTCTCATCTCTCCGGAGTCGGGAAATTAGCACCGAACATGTCTGCGAAAAAATCGCTCTCTGCAACCCAATTGGGAACACTCCAGCACGGCTATCTCAGGACTCTAGGGAGAATCGACCCGACCAGCATTCTACGACATTCAAGGTGAAATGGGAATCCTCAAGCAGCAATCGAAGCTACACGCAATAGTTGGAAGGTCTTCGTGGACAGTGGGTGCGCGGAAACGAATCGAATGTGAAAAGTGCGGGGATCCGCAAAGTAGACGTGAAGACGGGTCAAATAAAATGAAAAAAAATTATTAAATTGAAGGCATGTTTTCTTGTGCACATCTTAATAATTTGTAAACACCTTGTCACTTATTTAGTTGGGCTACAACCAAGTCCGATTCAGACAGTTCAATAGAGGGAAACATAGGGTACTGTAGGAGGAATCTGCCCGTAATTGTATATCTTTGACGGGATTTGTCGAATGGAGTAATTTATAAGGGATGACAAGAAAGTACCAGTCATACATGTCAAGATATTACTTAATAGTTGAATACACAAAAGGTTCGCATATTCGAATGAAGTGGGTCCTAACACAACATCCCTTAATACTTTGCTGGTTGAGCAATGTTCTTTTCGAGGGCTAAGTGAACTGTGCCAAGAAGTTTTCAGGTCGTCAGCACTTATTCGTAGTCCGTTGTATATCGGGGAAAGGTTTCTTATCATGCGATTGACGTTCCCTCTTTCTGAACGGTAGGCAATTTTTGGTATAGGCAATTGCTGGTTACTCTGACCTAGTCATAAAACATCGAATTCCTTTTCAGCTTGAGTGTCTATGACTGGAGGTGGTTCTCATACTGTATAAGCAGTTCGGCATTCAGAAATATCCGATTATCCACACTTATATCAAAAGCCGACTTTCACTGACTTTCCATCAACCTTTGTATGACAAATCAACATGTGCTGGAAATGTTGAGCTTGCACAGGGTTGATAATAAAGTTTCATCTCTGATGAAGTCGAAGGCGTTGGAAACATTAGCCGAATTAGTGTTATTGTCAACCTCGTGCAGCTCAACAAATCAAACACATATCTAGAGTTAGAAAAGGATGCGCGCGGCACAGTGGTCGGAGGCGTCATGCAACACACATGGGATCGATCCTCTTGCCTCTGGCCCACTAAACCTTCCACCACTCCGAGGTCGGCAAATTGGTACCACAGTTGCCTGGGAAGATAACAGCACTGGCTCGATACATCGGTAGGCTACTGCGAGTCATTGTAAAGGGCAGATATGCATCCGATCACCTCAAACGATGCTTAATGAAGTCGAATGCATGGAGCATGCAGCTTGATCCTTTAATTTTTTTATCTAGACTCGAGTCATCCTAAACAGGATTGACAGAACACTGGACGAAGGACAGCCATGCGAGCAAGCAGGGTTTCCAAAAGGATTTAGTACGATGGACCACATTCACACGTTAACAAGGCTCAGTGAAGTATCGCGAGAGTACAAAAGATCGCTCTGTCTCACTTTCATCGACTTAGAGAAGGCCATCGATGCAATTGAGATAGAAGCAATCATGGAAGCCCTTGGTAGTCAAAGAGTCCCTACTCAGTACATAAAGATTCTTCGTGAGCTGTACAAAAATTTCACAACCAAGATTTCATCATTCTACAACGATATTAACGTTGACGTCAAAAGAGAAGTTAGGCAGGGTGATACACTCTCGCCAAAATTATTTACAGCCACCCTCCAGAACGTCATGCGAACAGTGGAATGGGATAATATAGGAGTGAAAATAGATGGTTGGCAGATACATCACTGCTTTGCTGATGATATCGTTCTTATAACACCAGACATTAGCCAAGCGGAACGTATGCTTGCGGACTTTGATAAAGCGTGTGGAAAGATTGGTTTTCGACTAAATCTCAAGAAAACGATATTCATGAAGAACGGATTAGTTTCGTTTGCCCCATTCACGCTCAACGGAATGAGTATCTCCGAATGCTCCAGTTATGTCTATCTAAGTCGGGAAATCAATATGATGAACGACTTAGCTCCAGGGCTGAGCAAAAGGAAACGAGCGGCTTGGAGAGCTTTCAAGAGCATCGAGGATGCAGTGAAGAGAACAAAGAACACCCGACTCCGTGCCCACCTTTTCGATTCAACGGTTCTTCCTGCCCTAACGTATGAAGCAGGATGAAAGATCACTCAGCGTTATCGAACGTGCAGTCGAAAGGACGATGCTAGGAGTATCCCGTTTCTCACAAGTAAGGGATGGGATCCGAAGCTCCGATCTGCGTCAACGATCGAAAATCAAAGATGCCGTTCTACACGCCAAACAGTCGAAGATAAGGTGGGCCGGACACGTAGTGCGTATGAATGATAACAGATGGACAAGAGCAGTTAGTGACTGGATTCCTTGGGATGTCTAACGTACTGCAGGAAGACCACCGACCCGACGGTGAGGTTTCTTCACGAAGAGCCTAGAAGAAATATATGATGCTCGACGAGTCCCTAGAGCAAGCAGAATCCACTGGACTACTCTTGCACCCGACAGGGAAAAATGGAGGATTTACTGGCGCCCGCTCGAGTCACTCGACGATCAACGAGACTACAGGTGGTACAGGTGGTACAGACTTTGTATCAAACTATTAATCTTCGTTTCAAAATATTGCCATAAATACAACAAAAAGTTTCATGTCGTGCATCCTGCCTAGCCTATGCCAAGCTATCCTTAGAAACGAAGCTTTATCTGAACCGTTGACTGGAGAGGATAGCACTGTTTCTCTTGGCCTCAACAGTTGTACTTGCTGTAGAAAAGTGTTAAATCTACTACAGCATTTAATTTCGTTCCTCATCATTGTGGAAATCCTTGGCCAGCGAGCAGTGGCCATACGTTAAACTTCCAGGTAATTGTGATTGATGCAAGAGCAAAGAACGACGACATGTTCCATGTTTCCCATATCTTTGTTTATTGAACGAGTTTGAAAGAACTCTGAGCTGCGGTTGGCATTATGGCAATATTGTCATATCAAAACAGCACTGTTTCGAGTTAAGGGCTCACAGCCATGCTCTGTGTGAGAATTCAGAATTCGAAGTAGACATCGAATTGGATCGAGTAGAGGACGGTACCGCACGAATGAACACGCTTCATCCGGCTATGCATAAAAGTTCATTTTATCATTTTATTTAACATGACCCCAGTTCACATATATCAAACTCTGCGGATCCCAGCGCCTCTTACATTCGTTTCCTCGCATCCACCACCCACGAAGGCCATACAAATTTTTTTTCTTGTGGCTTCTGCTGCTGATTAAGGATTTTTTCCTTTCTCTATGCATGCGTTTGCCGTTTAGAGTCAATTCTCCCTGGATATCCTCAGATAGTTGTGTTGGGGCGTTGCTATGTGGACTAGAGCGAGTGAGCTTGTCCAAGACAACTCTGGTACCAAATTCTCGAGCCTTGAGGCATGAGATACTTCAAAGACGCAAGGGAAAGTCGAACCAGTGCCTTGGTCGATTGGTCCCACCGCGTAATGAACGAGACGATTAGCGTTACACTATCCGTTTTACTGAAAGGTTCATTAGCTACAATAAAACCACAATTATCATTTCCATTAAGACTGAACGAAATCAGTTTGTAGATACATTCAGCTTTATATAACAAAAAAAATGAACAAGTATTCGTATTCTTGAAACTACGTGGTTAAAAGAAGCGGCTTTTATTTCGTCTCAGAAGCAATCGTCGCTAGTACTTAGTTTTCTGCTAATTTAACTCTATACTACACGATTTCGTCTATACATAAACCGAGTTATAGATTAATTCCTTTCTTAAAGGATCTCAAAGGAAAGCTACTAATGGATGAAAACGTTGTAGGATGAATCCCTCGCTGCACAACGGCTTTCGAAGAGCAGAAGCACCTTGACCAGGATGAGGCTGTGACCAATAGGCATTTCTATTCTGAAGCCTACTTATGAGTAAACATGTGGTAAAAGGCAATGCCGTCCTCGTAGCAGACCACCAGCAAGATTACAAATCGCTTTCGCATCCATGAGCAGCAAAGACTGCCTGTGACAGAGATGTCATGAGCTCAAGGATGGGTATATCGTGACTCCAAAAATCGTCCAATTCGCTATTTACTAGTCAAGTGGAAATGGTGCATAGCTTGAACGATTATTTTTGAAGACGGGGCACTCAAATTTTCAAGTAAGCGCTTCCTTCTGGCTTGGCTGAAGCTGTTTTTCTTCATCGCGTCCGTCCTATTAATTTGTCAAATCCTTAAGGAAAAGAACTCGGTTCTCATTGACGAACTCGTTCTTATTTCCACTTTGCATTCTATCTTACCTTTTTCACTAAATGCACGTTCGTCGACTTTCCACGGAGAATTTTTGTTTGAGGGAAGAGTAATGGGTCTATGGTGATGTCGTTTGACCTCGCGTCATCGACAAGAACTATATTTCTATATTGTTTTCTTTCTTTCGCATTCCATTTTTCTCATGTCTGCCAACTTCACGCAGCGCACTTTTGTTTGACGGAGGCGCGATGCGTCTAAGATGATGCCGAATGGCCTTACGACATCAGCGATCGGTAATGAAAACGACGTGGCCACTAAGGAACAATGGCAAGGTCGGAGGCAAATGTTAATGCACTAGTGAATTCCAGCAGTACACAACTCTTGCAAAGTTCAATCTTTTGCATTGGAGATTTTCGTTCACATCCCTTAACATCTGCTTTATTCTTTACCTTTTATTTGATCAAATGGGATGCCACTATATGATTTATTTTCTTTTACGAGACCAGACAATACATATTACGGACACCAGTATTTTATGCAAACAATTCGATTGCTTACATCCAACATTCACAAAGCTCCTTGAATTTTTCCCTACGAGTTTAGCTACTGCTTGACAGTTTTTGATCTGCTCCATGACAGCAATGTCGTTGAGCACCAGTTGAATCGATTCTCTTTGGAATCCTGAGACAGCCATCCTAGGGCGTTCCCTTATGCTTGTTCCATTAAGTTAACTGATTAATAAGTGCACAGTCAATCCCAGATGAGTCTGATATCAAGTATTCCGTAGAGGTGGAGACGGCTGGCCTTCTGCACACGGTCATGCAAAGCGCCAACCGAATTATATAAGCGCCGCTGGATTGCTCGTCTATTTCACAAGATTAATGCAAAAAAGGCAAGTGAAAGTGTTACGGTAATTTTAGGATAAGGCAGCAGTACAGAAAGAAACGCTTAGAAAAACCTTATATGCATTTCTTCACCTAATCAAAGCAAAAGCGATACGCACTTAATGGCAGAGGCATGATTTTTAGAAACCTCATTAATATTTTTTCACAGAGACTATAGAGAGACAGATTTTGTCCAGCCGTAATCTACAACAGAGATGTCAGTCAATTCTAGAGCATGTTTACGAGAAGGAGAAAGAAGAAAGAAGGCAGATGAAATGCACAAGAACTGAAGTGCTAATAGACCAGCATCTATGGAAACTAAGGTACATAGAAACAATGTTAAGCTTTGGATGTTAGAAACTAATTAGGTATAAAATGTGATAGGTTGTGGACAGTGAGCAAAACGACGGTGTGCTGTGGAGATGTATTAGAAACGAAAAGTTTCGTCTACGGAATCCTATTCTCGAATCGAGTAGTCATCGAGCACCTCCGGTCTTTACAATTCCTATCCAATCACTACCGGGTCAAGAGATCCTGGCGTCCTCTATTCTCGTTGTGAAAACTCGCACGTGCCACTGGTTCGCTTCCGTTATGACTCGCTGCATAAACGTCTTTCACATCTCTGTTTGTCTTAAAGAGTGGTTTCCGAGAACGTTCACATGCTAGTAATATAGCTAGTAATATAGAGATAAGCAACAAAAATTAGAAGATGTAGAAAGACACGAAAGGTGGACTTTTCAATCGACAGCATCGGCAATTAGCACTTCAGAAGACAAGTTGTATGATAAAGCAGCAAACATGAACATCTTTAATGGGCTCAGTGCTTGGCCAAAACAGCGGTGTCAGTAGGGTTTCAGTAAGAGCAAGTATGCGATGTAGTTGAACTGTGCTAACGCAATGAAGAAGCGACCTCTTGAGGAGCCGATGAAGACATTTTCATTGCTCAAAAATCGAGATCGTCGACTAGATCCTCTTAAAATTTTAATATCACCAAAAATATTGACATTTAATCTGCAAATTTTTTACTTGGATCGACATTATATTATGCGCCTCCTAACAGGTTTCATTCGGATCGTTTCCTCACTTCTATCACGCACGAAACTCCTTAGATTGGCGTGTCGTTTCGGCTACACCCGAGGACTTCGGTCTTCTCTGTGATCGGTTTTTGAATGTTGTTAGAATCGATTCTATCTGGAAACCAGAGATTGCTGTGCTACCTATTCCCAGGTCTTCGTCACATGTACACACCACCATTGTACATCGGCAGGAGCCCTTCCTATATGTCTGGTACGAATTCCCCTACCCTGGAGGGATGGGGTTTGTTTGACCTGTGTGTGGTCGAATCTGTATCTTGTGTAGACTGCCGAAGCCTTTTCCATAACGCTACTCATGTTAACAGTAACACTGGCAATAACAATAATAGCAATGAATAGCATTAATATCGTTAGATGTTCACGTACAGATAAATTGGCAAACATCTTGAGGCTTTCAATGTGGATGTGATGCAGAGAGTGGCAGGACGCCCCTGAATGAGGCAGTTGAGGTTGGGTTAGCCTACCACTCGAACAGAAGTATGATGTGACTGGGCGCATTGTGAAGCGGACTCAGAAGCTGTGTTTGCTATCGGTGCTCTTCCTGGAAACGTTGCGCTACTTTTCGAGCCATTGCCTTAATAATAAAAAAAAGTGACACATGCATAAATTTTGAAGTATTATCAGCAATTAAATTCTATCCTCCAATAGCTTAGCTCTCTCATTTCCCTCGATCTTTATCTAAAGCTGTCTCTTTTTTTCAAATGACTGTACGAATCAAGGAAATCATTCCAACATTGCAGTGACCCAACCCAACCAGAGCTTTTACATTTCTATCCAGAGAACAATCAAGAGAGAACAAGCTTTCATGTAATTCACCACAGTTTGCGACTCTCTGGGCTCTAGACTTCAAGAAAACTTCAAGAAAACATCCTGCTATAATAGTGATGAACTAGTTTAATTCAAAACATGGACAGAACTTTAGCACGAGTATTCAACGAATACTGGTAATCAGAAATCAACTAAAAAGTTAGGACAAAGAGAAAAGGGTAAAGCTTTTGGTGTTGAGATCAATGCTTGAGGGATGCGTCAGACTTCATGGGGCATCATTAGAAGTGACTGAATGCATATCTGGCTATACAATGGCTAGCGGTGTGCCACCGACGTATTGCTGCAATTCTCCTAGACAGGTCTGGTCAATTCCAATTTGCCGAGCTTGGAGGGAAGGAAGCTCTGACGCACAAGGGCACGGAATCGAGCCGAGTACCATGTGAGATCAAAAAATTAAGCAATGTACAATCATAAATGTTTACTGCAATGTGTCTTGAATTCAATGAAACGCATGGGTCAGTGCATTTCGACGAGCTCTCGCATTGTGCAACCGAACTGGTGAAAGTTGGCCCGCATCTTCGTCATTCGTTTAGCTATTATCTCAACGCTTTCCTAGGATGAGTCTGAGAAGTCTTCAAAGCCTATACTGAGCAAGTGCAGTTGCTAGCTCTGAGATGAGGAATGGGCTTAGTCGGCTTGATTTTTGGATTTCCATCACTCATTTGCATTTGTCTGGAGATGGTACTGTAGATGGGACCTTCGTAAGAGTAGACAACTACGAACGATCGATGCGAAGCATTCCGATTCCGATCCGATGAAGGCGAAGGCCGAGAAACCATAGCCGAACAGAAATTTTATTACAACCTCGTATCAGCATATCAGTGAAACAAAACAGTGATCATTCGTACTGAAACTAAATGGAAGTCGGTTTGCAGAAGCATAATTGACATCTTTAGTGATGTCACTGCTGTCGATTGCACTGTAGAAACGCGCAACGTGCTAGTGATCGGCACTCGTACTTTTGTATGGGTGTGTGGGCGATTACCACTCCTAGATGATCCCGCCCACCAGCCGGCTGGCGTGTTTGACAGAACCACAAACAGACGATCGCACAGAAGCACCGGACCGTCGTGCAATAATGCTCCAAGCGTAGCGTCATCTCTTTCGACGACTTCGGCGACAGAATATGCGACTCCATCTACTCCTACTATGGCGGCTTATCGCCACTATCGGCCACCGTTGCCAATCCGGCGAATTCCGTTGTGCAACAGGTGGACAGTGTATTCCTGGAATCAAATGGCAAGACGATGTGGAGGACTGTTGGGACGGCAGTGACGAATGTATGTGTTTTTCTAGAATTTACAAATCTGCTGATCAAGATTTTCCTACTAATAATTTACTCGTTTATTGAATCTGACCAAAGAATTCATTTCTACCGTGGAGATAACGCAATGGAATATTTCTAACTCAAAAGACCGACTTTCTATAAACCTCGGCATATATAGTTCATATATTTATTTATGATCTTATAAACTGATCTTGTTTAGCTGGTGCGAGGTTGGTATGTTTTCGTTGTCGTTGTTGTTGTTGTTGGTGGTGGTGGTGTTGTTGGTCGATGTTGTTGGACGTTTCGGCGATTTCGCCTTCCTCAGAGCCGTGATGTTACGTGTGGGACTCCAGTCCATAAGAAGATTAGTTTATAAGGAACATTTCTAACTCGACAACTCACTACCTCGCTAAAATTATCCCAGTTTACCCCGGATTTTTTGAATAATTCTTATGGTTCATTAATTTTTCTGCCGTTCAATTCCAACAAGGGCTATAAATCCTTGTTCTTGGAAGCGAAGCACTAAGGCTTGTGGCTTGGTGAAAGTTACGACCAAAGTCACCAAATCTTTTGAAAAGACAGTTTTGAATACTTGAAGATTTTGTACACCTCGTTATAGCTAATATCTTGTCGTATACCTAACTTTTATGTACTTTCTATGCGAACAAAAAGATCTGATTGCAACTTTGGTGTAAAACCTTTCAATACTACAGTTTCTGTGATTATGACGTAGGGTGTTGATAGCCCCGTTCCTTCTCTTAAAAAGTTAGTCTGTTGGATCGAAATCAGCGATTCGATTTTTTGTCAAATTCGATTATGCCGATGGTTAATAATTGGGGAGATTACCCGCGTATGTACTGCTGAACTATAGTGATGTGCGCCGAGTTTTGTCTTGAAGGTCGCGCCACCGCAATTACCTCTCTGACACACATGCATACCATCTCAGAGAGAACGAGCAGAAGAAATGGGCCTGGTGTCCTCCACCTGAACAAAAATATCCGCCTTTAATACCTTTGTACAACACGAATTGGACAACTCGTCTTTATGAGACCGAACGTTGAATGAAGAGGCTGAGTTTCCCATTCATCCCCACTCCCACACAATCTTATTAATCCACAAGGCTAAGCATGCAGATTTACGTCACGCTCTACCTTACGGTAGATCCTTTGACTGCTGGTAAAGTATTAATGATGTTCTTGTATAGTTCACTGACAAAGGACTTTCTTGCTCAGTTCGGCATAAGTGAGGCAAAGCCCATCCTCTCACTTTTTGCAGCAAGTCTGCATCGAGACAGCTGCTTCTATTGTAGACTTACTGCAAAGACCGAAACCGACCCTTGGACGGATCCTTGCAACGAGTGTGACTTCGCGTTTAACAAGGCCTAAAGATCATTTGAGTGTTGCATCTTTGACAAATGGTTGCACTGTGAAATAAATCTCTGCATTTTCGTGCTTTTTTAGTTGTTGTAAGTGTTCACAGAGGATCGTTGTTCTCTGCGAATCTGCGGAAAATGCTAGCCTAGGCAGCAAAAGGCAAACGAGCACGAAATTTGGAGCGAATATCCACTTGAGTTGGCGAAAGTGACCGGATTATGGAGCTCCTTGCAAACGCTTCGCTCAAATTGCCCCTAGTGATTGCTTTCTCACTCCGGTTTCAGAGGACGATGGCTCGTTCCTTCGTAGTCGCAGAAACGTCGTTTGACAGTGGGCATGATCACTTGACAGGAGAACAGAGGACGCCGGTATTGGAGCTTTTCACATACGGATAACGTGATTTCGGGATACACAAGTCTAGTAAGAGTCGATTTCCTCATCTGTATTATTGATATCTCCAACAGTTGCAGTATAACCTATTTTACTTAGGAATCTTTAATTGGCGAGTGACTCGAGGGGAATCAGTAAGTTACATTTTTCAGAGTAGTTGAGCAGTTCTGAGGTCGCAAAGAGCAGCAGACGTTTAATTTGATACCTCTTTCTAGCGTTTTTTTGGCGAACGTAGCTATAGGTGGCTCAGGGTGCTTTGCTGTCTCATAGATGCACTATTCGCTTTCATTTTTCCAAGCTGGATTTCCAGATGACAACTTTGAACTGCGTCGTAGATTCAGAGGTGTCATTGAGAGACTCCATGAGGCTTCCACTGGGTATGTCGCGTGGAGACCAACCGCACAGAATTCACTTGGAAGTGTAATGTGCCCCTCCCATCAGAATAACAGGTGTATATGCTGCCCAATGTCACGCATGATAAATCCAATACTCCTATTTTTCATTCTTCAATTTTCTTACTCCAATTGCGTAAACCATAGCCATATCGGGAAGTACTGTTATTTGCCTAGTAACTTCAGTATTATTCCGATCACAACTGACCAGAAGTGAAAAATGACCGCGTAAGTAGAGATCGGAAAAGCTTTTGCCTAAAACGAGTGGGTCACTGATTCGGATTTGTTCGAACACAATTCGATAACCCTACAAGTTACTTCCACAACAGTTATTATTCACAAGGTGATCTGTCCATAGTGAACATTTCGCTAACAACCTAGGAATGGAAATGTACTTTCTCTTCTACGGGCTTAAACCAATGGTTCAGTTTGAAACTTCATCTTTTGGGAAACTGTTCTGCATCCTCATAATTATTATTCAACTGTTTTCTCCATTAGCATTACCTTCTTTAAATCCCTTATTAATACGCGTGTGGCGCAGTGGTTGGAGGTGCCACGGCGACACACACGTGGAATCGGTCCCAGCACCTACGGCTCACCAAGCCCTCCATCCCTTCGGCGTCAGCAAATTGGTACCAGACTTGTCTGGGAGGATAGAAGCACTGGCTCCATACATCGGTAGCCCACCTCGAGTCACTGTAAAGGCCAGATATGCATCCACTCGCATCCAGCGATACATAATGAAGTCGAATGTATGGCTCACCCCTCAAAGATTGATCAACGCCGAGAGTTTTATCCTTATCCTTTTAACTTCCATATTACTACCTCTTTCATCGCCACTGTTCCTAACCTGACCATCCGCGAATTGAGCACCATTTGTCATTTCATTGATTTTTTGAGTGAATACCTTCTTCTTTATTACCGTCTCCACCGGGTTCCGTCGTGTATCTCCCAAATTCGTTTCTTCTAACCTTGAAGTTCACCATGTATGATTTTCATCTTTTGCGTGTGTTTTTCAAATAATTTTAACCCTTTCTCGACCGCGGCCGTTCTTCGCGTCAGACTCGTCGGGCCGTTTGTAATTGGAGCGTAATTGAAATACGCATTTAGATCAAGATATACGGTCCGAAGCGTGCGGCAGCGTACATATTCAAATCAATGTGCATTATTGTGGATGGGTTAATGCTGAGTTAGCGGACTAGACAACGAGAGGAATCGAGTCTGCATGTTTGTTGGTCATCTTTCATTGAGTTGAATAAGATTTTCTCCCTATTTGATATCCTATGCGATGTTCGTCTGGTAACCTCCCCGATGTTCCATCGTCAAAATCCGCCGCCAGCACCCCTAATGTCTTCACTGAGCTGATTGAAGCCATTAACTTCGAGCATTGGCATCTCGATGAACGACACTTTCTGTGTAGTCATCGAATTTTCGTTTTGTGATAACCACTTCTTCAAAGCGATATAATGGAAAGGAGAACAATTGTTCTGAATGTGAAGTGCACCGTCGTTCTCTCGATCGGATGTTCCTTAACACTTTTTGTCGATCTACCGTGTCACTCGATGTAGCGCTGGTCATGTTAACTTCCCGACATAAGGCATCAAACTGAAGCATTTTTTCGTTGAAACTCTTCCTTCTGCTTAAGACAAACGTCACATCGAGTCTAGTTCGTATCTAAAGCATTTGAAAATTAGGAAGTAATGTTTTCAAGCTATACAGAATGCACGAAATGGCTTTGAAAGATTTTCATGTTGGTTCTTTTAAAGAATTGAAGACACCAGAAACTGCAATGACAATCCAACTTGTCTACGTTCTCGTAGCGTTGACCGATAGTCAGGTTTGCTCTTTTCCAAGTTTTAGGACACCAGCAATATGCTTTCATGGCTGCGAGAAGGCAAACATGAAGCAACGCCGAGTTGACCGGAGTATTATCTGCTTCTTTACAGACCTAACATTCATACATTCTAAATATAGAAGCTCCACGATTACGTCGAAACACGAAGCTGATCTGCAATGTATGCCTTCATGGCTTCGAGAAGGCAAACATGAAGCAACGCCGAGTTGACCGGAGTATTATCTGCTTCTTTACAGACCTAACATTCATACATTCTAAATATAGAAGCTCCACGATTACGTCGAAACACGAAGCTGATCTGCAATCTCATCTTTTCCTCATAAAGACTCAGTGGAATTTACAGATCAACCTTATTTATAAAACAGTGCTATTTACTTGAATACCTTTTGGTTAAAGGATAAAGCTCTCAACGTTGATCAATCCCTGTGGGATGCGCCATGCATTCGACTTCATTAAGCATCGTTGGAGGTGACTGAATGCATATCTGTCCTTTACAATGACTTGCGGTGGCCTGCCCATATATCGAGCCATTGCTGCTCTCCTCCCAGACAAGTCTGGTACCAATTTGCCGACCCCGGAGGGATGGAAGGCTTGGTGGGCCATGGGCGCAGGGATCGACTCCACGTGCGTGACCTCTTGGAACCACTATCTAAATGCATGAATTTTTTGCGAAGAGATGCATTTTGCACGGTGACAGTAGAGCTGCCCTGTAATAAACATGGATTCGATCTCACTTCCCAGGCACACCAAGCCTTCCGTTTCTTCGAGTTTGGTAGATTGGTACTAGACCTGGAAGCACTGCTCATTGTATAGCCAGATATGAATTCAATCCCCTCTAACGACGCTTGATGGAGTTGAATGCATGGCTCATCCCACAGGGATTAATCGACGCTGGGAGCTTCACTTTTTATTATTTGTTTACGAATTAAACAAAACCTTTGAAAGCCTGTAAGAAGTGCGTTCGAGCTCGATGACCATGTCGGTTTCCGATTGTTCTCATGGAAAAGTGGTGACACGAGCAATTGAGAGCGCAGTGAAATACAAGACTACAACCAATTCACTGATTTGCTATGCATTTTGCCAAAACAATTATCCCCAACTCTGATGACGTCACCCACTAAGTTATTGTTTTCAAGTGAGAGCGACATTTCATAAAAGGGTAGCAAAAGTCAAAAATGAGCTATTCGACATGGGTATTCGTTGCTGCATCAATACGAGTGAATTACATTCATGATCGGGAACTAGAATGAGTGAGGAATTGTCGTCGACGCGGACTGGTTATGCGTAGCTGGCAGTGGCGGGAGTAGCGCGAACTTGATATGACTGGAACAGGTGTCATATATGGAGCGACAAGTGATATTTCAAACCGTTAACGCCGAACGACATTTTTACTCAGGCACTTCAGTGAGGACAAGTGCCGAGTAGAGCTGAAGTGATTCATGTGGAGAAAGATTTCATCTGAAACCCAGACCATTTAGACAATTCACGGACATCGTTATCGGCTCCTATAGTTGTCGTTTTCCTCTCATACTATTGAATCAGAATTGATTGACACATTTGTTTAGAGATTCTACCATGAGCAGGCGAAGGAACGCTAAAAGTGACAGAGCTTATTTAAAATATTTGAGTAAGCGAAATGTAATTTTAAGCACTATTCTTCATTTTTATCATGAGCGTGGTGCTGGTTCGATCTCGCTGTCAGCTCACCAAACCCCTCATTTCTCCGGGTTCGGGAAGTTGGTGCCGGACTTGTCAGAAAAAAGAGTCTGAAGAGAGAGTTTCTGTAAGCCAATTCGGAACGCTCCAGCTTGACTATCTCAGGGCACCAGGGAGAATCGACTTGACGAGCATTGTACGACTTTCAAGATGAAATGAAAATCCTTAAGCAGCAGCTGCACTTAAGGGTTGGAAGACCATCGTAGATGATGGATGTGAAGAAACGAATCGAATGGGAGAAGTGCTGGGAGTCGTGGAGAGATTCGCACGGGAGTCGCAAAGACGTGTGTTACAAAATGAAATTTAAAAAAATTTTCACTAAGTGCTCCGCATTAAGCAAAGTTAAGAGCTGAATCGTTTTCTCGAATAAACACGTTGAAATGCTAAAGTATCTTTCGGTGACTCAAAAGACCGACCATCTATAAACCTCGCCATAGATAGTTGATATATTTGTTTATATGATCTTACAAACTGATCTTCTCAAACTGATGCGAGGTTGGCATAGGTCTTCGTTGTCGTTGTCGTTGTCGTTGTCGTTGCTGTCGGTGTCGTTGGTCGATGGATGACGTTTCGGCGATTTCGTCTTACTCAGAGCCTGGACGTATTTTATATTAGAATACTCAAATGGTTGCGAGCTAACTGACGGCGTAGGGTATTGGGCGGGATGTCAGTAATCGTTACATAATTTTCAAGACCATTTTTTCTTAAGCATCTCTTAATGGCGTAACTTACTTCATTTGATATGAAGGGTAGCTTAAAAGGACTTTTACGTTCGAAACATTATTTTGGGAAACCATCCTACGCTTTTGCCTAAGCTGAGTGGCTTCTACTTCGTAGCCATTGGAAATGACTATTTTCCGTGCCGGGTTTTGCGACTCCTTCCTTTCCTCTTCACCTGTGCACACATTTTTGGCCGTACGGTATATGTTTTTGATAAGTGCCTTTTTCATGTGTGAAGGATGAGAGGAGAGGTAGTGAACTGGCTTGTTTTTACTACTTTGCTTACGATACCATTTTGTTATATAGCCACTTACTGAGAGCTTTATTTGGCTGCTTAATAATGGAAGCCAGTTCTCGGTCGGTTTTTCTTGTGTAAATTTTATATACTCTGACTGTCGGTTTAACAGTTCAAAGCACTCATCCATCTGTTCTTGAGTGGAACATACGATGAAGCAGTCGTCTATGTATCGACAGTAGAGTAAGGGTCGGTGATCGAGAACTGGTGCTTCCACCTTAGACATGAAAGCGATAGCAAGTCTTGGTGCTAAACGCTGTCCCATGGCCAACCCTCTAATTTGCGCAAAATATTTCCCAGACCATCTAAAAATTGAACAACTAAGACACTGTTTTAAGAGAGTCATTAGTTGCGCAATCGACAAGCCGTGGTGAAATTTAGTCGTATTTTTTTCTCTTCGCTCCTTTTAGTTATTTATTATTACCCTTTTTCGAAATTTTAAAAAGCCTCTCAGAAGAAAAATATTTGCGATTGTCTTCATCGTTCCAACTTCTCATTTCGCTTACAGATCTGTAAAACAGTGTCGAGGTTGAAAATATGGCAGTATTTAGTGCGACTTCTTTTTGAAATGAACTTCTTGAAAGAGTGGTAGTTCTTTTAGAAATAGGAAAACTGATTGTGGCAAAAGTGTCTGGACGAGTGAGTGACTGCAAGGGATCGTAATACTTTTAAAGGATTGTTGGATAAACAACTCCAAACTTTGTTGTAGAATTGGCACGCTTGGTTTGCAAAAACATATGCATGGCAACCACAGTGATGCTTAGATATTTGCAAAGCTCCGGACTGCAGATGTCTGCGGTGAGGAACGAACGGGATATCACCCTTTCCGGGACAAGCGTGTTTGCCACCACACCATGCTGGTCCGCTTGTCTTTTAATTAGTTCTATTGATCTTTTTGCCATCAGCAATCACCCGTCAGCGGGATTGATCTGGGGAGCCCAAATCGCCAATGGACCCAGCTAAGTCGAGGCTGCAGTCTAAATATCTCGGCATCACTGTAGTTAGATCACACATAATACCCTGGCGTAAAAAATACAATAGGCAATATATAAAAAACTGACATTTCCATGGCACGGCACGTTATATGCAGTATGAATTGTATATCACTCACAAATGTTCGAAGCTGATTACCCATCTCAACAAGAATATCTGCTTTGTTGCAAGTTTTGCCAGTTGAAATAAAATCCTTTAGAATCCACGTTGCTATGAAAGTTATCCGATTTCATCAGGATGAAATTCTAGTCTTTTCTGGTCCAAAAATGGTCTTTTTTCATTTTTGTGCTCAACATGTAGTATCAGACGTATAGTGTTGGCAGCCACTGGGCTTGTCTCCAGAATTTTTGAAACATTTGTCTCGTTGCATCCATTTAAACCTAAGTTAAAAAAGTATATGGCATTAAGAGAAATATAAATTTAACCTTGTAGCACTTGGATAGATCTTTTTTATAACCCTAGGAAATAGTCACCAATTTTTTTCCAGTTCAGTTTATTTTGATTCGGTTGAAGAAAGCAGCCTTGAAG
This sequence comes from Angiostrongylus cantonensis, assembly GCA_009735665.1. NCBI lineage: Eukaryota > Metazoa > Nematoda > Chromadorea > Rhabditida > Metastrongylidae > Angiostrongylus > Angiostrongylus cantonensis. The sequence goes on along the minus strand of MQTX01000153.1, from coordinate 64,457 downwards.
AATCGCTCTCTCCGATTGGGAACATTCACGAATAGTCGTGACTATGGCTGTCATAATGTACACCGCATTCGATCTTGAAACTCTTATGCTCATCATCTGGATTCGTTGGATTCAAAGCTCATCTTGGAGCCGTTCCATCACAAAGAAATCATTCATTTTTCCAATTCGTTTTATTTTAGTCTTTTCTTCTGCTTTTTTCCTAAGACAATTCTTTGAATTCCTATCGCGCTAGGGGTTGCACAAGCGCATCATTAGGCAGAACTGCGATGAGACTTTGTAGCGCTTAGCATCTAGTGTGTAACATTGTTATGCGACCGTACATGAGATTAAGGCACTGGGGAATTTCAACAGTTTTGTCCAAAAACTCTAGAGCTCTTCATATATCTTGGGCAACCACAACTCGTTTTCTTACATCTTGAAAACGATCTCATCACCGCAATAGAATTTTCAGGATGTCCATCGCACTACTTCGTCTGCAAAGACAAAAACGCTTGCGTCGATCCGAAGTTCTTTCAAGACGGAACTCGCCATTGTATGGACGGCAGTGACGAGCGTTGGTCTTTTTTCTTGAAAACACTGAAAGTCTATCGATCGATTAGTATGTTTTGCACATATGGTAGATAGGTGTGGTCGATCGACCATTGACCACACAAAACAAAAAATTTCTTTTTTGAGGGCAAAAAGGAAGTAAGCGTTAACTGTTTTGGGTGACAGTGCTAGACGGAGCTTTGGATTTAAATAGCAAAAATGGTGATCGCACTAAACACTAAATTGAATTTTCTCGTTGAATTGGAGTGCTTAATGAAGCAGTGATTAATGAGACTTCTGTTGTTGTTGTTTCTACCACTTAACCAATGTGAAAAATTAAGCGGGACTTGTATTTGCAGCAATTCAAACGCGGATGTAAGACATTCCTTCTATGAATGTGGTGCATTTGTTTTGTGCAAGTTGAGCTGAATAGGTAAAAGGATAAAGGGAAAATCTTCGATGTTTATCAATCACTGAGAGAGCATTCATCTGCACTCATGATATCGTAGAGGTGATTCGATGAACATCCGACCTATGCAATAACTTCTGGTGGTCTACCGACACCAGTACCAATGGGAAGAAGTGCAGGATCCGACTTTTCCAGGGAGTGGGATTGACTTGTCGACCATGTGTTTGCTGTAGGGCATCTCCCTCCGCTACAGAACAGATGCGCTCAACCAGAATCCATTAGAACAATACATGAAAAATAATTATTCAACTTAGCAAGTTCGCCCTGCTTCGTCTTTCCTGCCAAAAGAAAAATTCAAGTGAAATTGGGAATAAACGGAAAAGATCTTTTGATCGTGAAGAGTGTCTATCAATAAGACTTAATAAAATAGGAGGTTTAAATTAAGTAAGTAGCTAAAGTCAAGGAATTCTCCTACAGATTACTAACTAATTTCTTCAGCATCGCTCGAAATTCTTTCCAAATTAATCGATTTATTTCTGTAAGACATGAAGGGTTTTGAAGCCACCCCTGATCAAGGGCGAGGGCTGATGCCGGAGTATTCTCAGGACTGTTGCGACCATAAAACCCGTCCATTGGTTGCGGGTCGGAGAAGTCACGAGACGCAACCTGCGCTTCGCATAAAGAAATAACAAAAGCCGTGAAACGACTAGAGGAGTCGCCATACGGTCGCTAACCAAAGAGAGACGTAGTAGAAATTTCAAATTTCTTATATGGAGAACCTCCAAACGGTTTCACGTCTCACGGTGGCTGGGTGGTCTTCCTAGGTATCGGGCTGCAATGTACAGCAGGGGATGAATCACCCTGGCAGGGTCTCCCATACTGAGAAGGAATCCGGCGTTTCCATCAGGAAACCCAGCCTAAAGTAAAGCAATAGCACGATTCACAACCGTTCTGACATCAAACTAGTCGCATGGTGGCAAATTTCCTTCTGATCCACAAGGGCTGAGACTGTCTGTGGTGGTGACGACCTGGGATAGACTTTGGCCAGGCTCTAAGCTCCAAGGAACCACAATGGCTAAACCAGCAAATCTCCGAGTAACGGAAATTATACTGGGGTCCGCGCAACCAGTGAAGACGGGCTATCCAAGTATCCAATTAAGTATTTGGAAAACGAAGGGAAGACTAACGAAAACGCATGTCTCGTAGTAGAGTTGTTTCTTTGGGTTATGTAACCTTTAGGTTTTGCGCAATCATCTTGCCTCTGAAACTGCTATGTTCGACAATTTGTAGGGCTCTATGTAGAATTATGCAATATAAAAGAAAACCTTTGCCTTAATCTAGAGCAAAGACTAAGCAAGTACAGGGCTTTCCGACCATTAAATTCTTGGAGCTTCTAGACAGCAAACTGATTTAAATATTTTTTTGATACAAATCATTCTTTTATTTAGCGTGTCCACCAGACCACTTTCCATGCAGCGATTCTTCAAAGTGTATTGTCATGAAGAAATTTCAAGATGGTGTAGAAGATTGTGCCGATGGAAGTGACGAAGGTATCCCAATAGCTAATTTAAACAGCCTCTGTTACTGCATATTTTTCTCTATAGCTGGATGGCTAATATTTACGAATAATCATGAAGACTCCAGAAGAACTCTTCTCGCTGGAGGTTCATGGTTGCCACATTTTTTGGGTGCTCTGAAGTTGTCAGCCTCATGAAAATTCGCCATCTCTTGTGAATCGGCGAGAGATGTGCCATCTTACGATAGGGTTGCTATCAATGTGGCATTAATTTCTGGCATTAGCTTAAAGCTCTAAGGGGAAAATATCGATATCCTCAGTAAACGATTCTGATGGAAATGAGCTCCAGCTGTAAATCGCAGTCGGGCAGCCGAGGTTACCCTCTACAGCTATGAGACGATCAATCATTGAGGAGGGGCTGAGATATCGTGTGCAATTAGCGTTTTACACTAACTAATTTATTGATATCGCATTTATTATTACGTTTAAAAGAGATTACTAAATATCTTTACTGTGGCTGAATTTTCTATAGCTTCATAGACATTCGTCAGAGCCTCAGCCAAAATAAGGTTTTTGCTACCTCTGTGTATCGATGAGAATACCAGCCTTCTTCCATAGACTGGTTAGATGGGACTCACTGAATAAAAATAATTAGCCGATAATCTTTAGCAATTTTATACATCGTAACATGACCTCGTAAAGGTCATAGTAGATGATGTGGATTTATGGAAAACTTCAATAACTTCTTGAATGGACTTTGTAGTAACACAGGAGCTTAAGGAGAGTGCTACTTTGATATTTATATGCATTCTATTCCTTCCTTAGCTGTCTCCTATTGAGACATTAGAAGAAGTGAAAGCGTTTGGGCTGTTGATGTACGACGCAGTTCTTTTGAGAGTCCGACGATTGGGGAACACCTTTTCTGTTCGCTAACGACATCTTTCCTCATGAATCGTTTATTGCAGGTGTTGAGCAATTTCAATGGAATTCCCAGGAATGGATTTTTATTGGTCGTGACATTTATAATCAACACCATATGTTTTTCATAAATCGTCATGAGGCTATTGTGCATTAATCGTAATCGATGGCCTTGGCTTACGTTTCTACGAATTCAATCTAGCTCAAAAAACTTTCATCCGTTAGACTCTCAGCGCTCATCTATGTTCTGAAGGACAGAAGAAAACACAAACCTGCCTAACCACTTTTTGGCGTTTCTTAAAGAGTACATGATCATTAGGTCAACTTTAACGGCAAACAAAATTTTCAGATGTCCCGGCACTTTTTCTTCACGAGGTCCGAAAAAGCCGCTAAAATTTCCGAATAGGAATATTCCTTCCATAGCTATACGTCCATTCCAGTGTAGAGGAAGGCTATGTTTCTCTGTAATGGAATCCACTCTTTTTCACTAAAACATATCTACATACAAATCTTTTTTTAATATCTTCAGCCGCATAGGACAAAAGAAGGACTGTCGTAGGATTACGGGTTTCGTCGTCCCTTCCTTACTTGTGTGACACGGGACACTCCTAGCATCGTCCTTTCGACTGTGCGTTCAATAACGCTGGTTGACTTTTCATACTCTGTAGGCAGCAACCAGTTTCCTGACACATACGTTAGGGAAGGAGGAACCGCTGAATCGAAAAGGTGGGCACGGAGTCGGCTATTCTTTGTTCTCTTCACTACATCCTCGATAGATGAAGTTTGGCGTAGTGCTCGAAGTCCACCGGCATTCCTGATCTCAGCCATCAAGCTGTCTCGCACGTCCATCGAAGCTCTTACTTTAGCTTCCTCTTTACTAGGGTCATTTGTTCTGTGCTGAGCCGAATACAATATGTGAATACGATTGGGAGAACCAACATTCGTAGAGTGATAGCCGAAACAGGGTAACAGTGGACACATAACTCCTATCGTCCAATATGGATAACGTAGCGTGTATACGTGTTTGGACCAAAGGTCCATATGGATATTGTAGTGTTCACATTAAGTTCGGTACGTTCCAGAGTCTTTCTCTCTACCCTGTGTATATTCATTCCATAACTAATCGAAAGCAAATCGAAATAGGAAGCAGCGTGGAACCAGGAAGGGCATTCTGTGCACTTAATGATTTACAAACTTTCTAACAGCTTACCGCATTACCGCCAAGAGGTGCTCCTCGGTGTCGAGCTACAATGTCCAGCAGAAGGATTCATCCCTGGCACGGTATCCTAAGCTAAGAAATAGTCCAGTGTTTCCATAAGGAACCCCAGCTAAAAGTAAACCAATAACAGCACCCGTCACTGTCCTGGTAGCAAACTAGTCGCATGGTGGCAAATCCTCTCTAATCCGTCAGGACCTGGGGCAGACTTTAGCTTGGCTGACCGTGGGACTCCTGAAATCCACAGTGGCTAAACCAGCAAAATAACTTGGATATAAGATACTTGGATGGTCCGTCCTCACGAGTTGCGCGGACCCCAGCACATTTACCACTTGTATCTCTCCCTTTCAAACTTTTCTTTCTCTCAAAACAACAAATACCCGAAAAAATGGAGATTATGCTGGGGCCCACACAACCAGTGAGGACGGGCCATCCAAGCATTCAAACACACACGTAAGAAATTATAAAAATCACCCTTTCGGACGAATTCACTTTTCGCTAGTGATGCTACGATACGACACTGTGAAGTTGCCTGGATGTATGGAATATGCCATCGAGAGAGATCTCATGCATGTTGTTCAGTTGATTACGTAAGGCACATTAATACATATCTAAACGTGTTCCTACGCTCTCCCTCGCTGAACCGATGTCAGGTTGGCATAAGTCGTCGTCCTTTTCGTTTTTGTTCCACTTCGATAGTTGACGTTTCGGCAGCTACGCCTACTACAGAGCTTAGACGTATTACGACTAACCATAGCCCTATAGTCCGATGAAAACTTTACAATGCCAACGAGGATCTGCAGTATAAGTAAAAGTCATGTTGTTTAGTTTTTATTTTCTGCCTTCTATTACTTTTGGGTATTAAGCGAAATGCAACCACAAGATTGCTGAGATATTTTCAAAACTCCGGACCGCAGGTGTCTGCGGTGGGGAACGAAGCGCTATCGTCCCTTCCGCGGAGGTGTGGTGGTGAACGCATTACTCCCGGAAAGGACAATAGCGTGTTCGCTCCTCACCGCAGACATCTGCAGTACGGAGTTTTGCAAATATCTCAACATCATTGAAAGTTATATTTAGCAATATACGCTGCCGTTAAAGAGGACAGTAAATAATAAGTTAAAATTGATACTAGGAGTTTCCCGTTTCGCACAAGTAAGGGATGTGATCCGATGCTCCGTCCTGCGTCAACGATCAAAATCAAGGATGCCGTTCTATACGCCAAACAGTTGAAGATAAGGTGGGCCGAACACATAATGCGTATGAATGATAACCGATGGATAAGAGCTGTTAGTGACTGGATTCCTCGAGATGTCAAACGTACTGCAGGAAGACCACCGACCCGATGGTCAGAGTTCTTCACGAAGAGCCTAGAAGAAAGATATGATGCCCGACGAGTCCCTAAAGCGAGGAGAACCTACTGGGTTACTCTTGCACGCTACAGGGAAAAATGGAGGATTTACTGACGCCCGCTCAAGTCACTCGACGATCAATGGTAGTAAAGGTGATAGAGGTGATATTTCCATGAAGTGCTCTTGTTGAGCTGATGCCATGTTGCTATAGTTGCCGTTGTTGTTGTTGTTGTTGTTGCTATTGTTGTTGTTGTTGTTGTTGTTGTTGTTGTCGTTGTTGTTGTCGTTGTCGTTGTTGTTTTCGTTGTTGGTCGAACACTGACATTTCGGCGATTTCTAATTCCTCAGAGCCATGCCGTTACGAGTGGAACTCACACCTGTAGTAGCCCAGCTCGAAGAAAGGCGAGGTCGCTGTAACGTCAGTCGTCGACCAACAAAGGAAACAACAATAACGACAGCTCTACCAACCTCGCACCAACTCAACAAGATCAGTTCATAAGATATTTTGGACGAATTCTTACAAGTACATGATTGGCTTATTAAAGAAAACCCATCCGATCGCTACGAGTTACTTACCGAACTACACACAAGCTGTGCTCTGAATCGGTTTCACTTCTTTCTTTAGTCAAAAAATTTAGATATTATGTAAAACACTACCATGCATTTAAATTGTTGAGCTTACACTTACGGCGCGTGTGGCGCAATGGTTGGAGGCTCCACTGCGACATGCACGTGGAATCGATCCCCGCGCCCATGACCCACCAAGCCTTCCATCCCTCCGGGGTCGGCAAATTGTGGTACCAGTCTTGTCTGGGAGGATAGCAGCACTGGCTTGATACATCAGGAGGCCACAGCGAGTCATTGTAAAGGACAGACATGCATTCAATCACCTCCAACGATATTTAATGAAATCGAATGCATGGGGCATCGCTCAGGAATTGAACAACACCGAGAGCTTTAGAGCTTTTTACACTTATGGTGTTAACCTTCTATTTTTTACCTACTGTTTCATTTCATGTTTCTTTTTCACGGTAGGGCATGGTGTGAAATACAACCACAAAGGTGCTGAGATATTCGTACAACTTGATCCCCTGGCCAGATGAGACCACGACTTTTCTATCTGGGGTCTCGTGCATTACACACTGCGCCACGGAAGTCCTTGTTCTGCGTTTGTTTCAGTTACACTTACACTTAAAATTGTTACATTTGGAAGCCTACAACTGTTGAGCTGCTGAGCCTTCCTGGCGTGACGAACAGCTGTGGACCATCAACACAGATCATCGGTTTTGATGAAGACGAAGACGTAGAAACGTTAGCCGAATAAATCTAGCTATTATTTTTAAAAAAATTGCTTAATATTGGTGAACCTCGAGTGAGCCCAACAATTTGAACACATGTTGATTATTTTGGTACTGAGGTTAAATGACGGTCGGTTTGAAAATTGTTTTAAAGCTCTACCGCCAGTTGCCCGTCATCAAAAATTTGTTCGTCTTCGAGATATTAGAGAGTGCTGTTTCGGCGTTTCAAGTATTCAAATAAGGTTTATGTACTGATCAGTTAACTGTAGCGCAAGGGATCTGATAATGACTAAGATATTCCACACTTCGATCAACGAATTTCATAAAATCTTAAGCAGAAAAACACAGGAAAAGCCTTAGAATTTTCTTGTAATTGATCTAGCAAAGAAAAGCGATGGATCCGTCAACTACGATCCTTTGCAGCTTATATAAAAAAATCCGGAAAAACCTGAAATCAACGTGTTTAATGCCGATGAAGAACATTGTAAGGCAGTATGACTTTTCTGGCTAAAACGATGCTTCTACTAGTGGAATCTCTGGTCTAAGATTCCTTTTTTTGGCACTACTTGTCTCCTTTCTTTCACAATTGACTGCAATGAACAAGTGTCTACCTATTTTGATGAACTGGATTGGAAAACGTGGTGAAGCTTCTTACAGTTTTCAAGCACTCCATAGACAGTTGCGCTATATGGTGTATTTCACTTCTACCTATATTTCATAGAGTTCAAATCAGTGTTTTTCTCTATAGAGTGCACAACATCTCAGTTGGAGTGTGGATGCGGAAGAATCCGTTGTGTGGCTCGGGAACGTGTGGGAGACGATTTCTGGGATTGTGAAGACGGAAGCGACGAACTGTTCAATGTCACTCAAGGTTTTTTGTTTCTTTAAGAAGGCAAAAACGATTGAAAAGGCTCACATTTTCCACTACACGTAATTTTTAAACTTGCAAGAAAATGAAAGGCATTTGGCACTCCACCACAGCGACTACCCAAGTTAATGTCGAAACTTCCATACGGATCTTGAAAAGAAAACGATCAAACTCACACAACTAGCGACTGATATTTTAAAATGCATTCTTAATTGCCATTTCAACTTAGTCGGGGAAAACGACCATTTTCGCAGAGCACAGTAGTCACATGGTTGAAAGGTTTCATTGTCTTAGATTCGTGATAAATTCTTCTGGAAATTCACTGCACGAACTTGAATTGTGTTGGGTGTTGGGAATGGGTTAATTCCAACGTCGTACTGCATGCACGGCAGAATCAAAGACTTCTCCTTCTCTCATGTTTTTTCACATTCTTAGTCCGTATGAGCGGTTAATGTGTTCTGTCCTGACGTTTTAAAAGCTGCCCCACTTTAAAAGTCATTTTTATCAACTGTATTTCAATTCAGGTAAAAGTTGCCCAGATGGTTCCAAGCGGAGGAATGGCGCCAACTCGGTGCTGCTCGGACAGCTGCAACTCTGCACGGATCCTAACCTTTGCCATAATAATTTCGGGGAGATCTGTATCGTAGGTTTTCGCGCAATACAACTAATGAGCCTTTCAGTAGGCGATATTCATTTCGCCCAATTGTCGTAGCATTCATTCGCACCATACCATTATCACCGATCTCCGCTAATTTCCTAATGAGAAACGGAGAAATTCTAGGTGGTTGGTGGTTCGTGGCGTTGCGTTTGTCAACGGGGAAGTGTTCGTTTGCCAGGATCCGTGAGGTGTATTCCTATTCCAGAAGTGCGGAAATACCTAAAGGAACCAATACCAAATTGTTCGGAAGCGAGGAATGATCTTCGGTTGCAATTCAACATTTCGTCAGGTATACTGATAATGGTTATACAACAATCCTAGAAGAACTGCGTGATTGTTTTTCGTTTTCGGCAAGCATTCAAATCAAACAACACAGTTGCAACAATTTCCATGACGGTGTTTGTGCTAATGCCAGCGGGCCGTACATTGGGTTCCGATTTTACAGAAATGTCTTAAAATATTCCACTGGTGGGTAATTCCTGATGGCAGCGTTAGCTAGAAAACTAGCTGTGAAAAACACTGAGCAAGACCTTCCGTGGCGCAGTGTGTAATGTGTCAGTCCCGAAGAGGGAAATCGTGGTTCGATCCGGACTGGGAAACAAGTTTTGCGAATATCTGGTTGTCTTCGTTTTTTTTTTTTGATGCTCTCTGTCGCGTCCATACATCGTCTGAAGGTTCTTTTCAGGATTTCTTTTTATTTTCGACAAACATTTAAGTGAAACAATATAAAGATAAAACTCTCGTCGTTGATCAACCCCTGAGGGATGACCATGCATTCGACTTTATTAAGTATCTTTGGAGGTGACTGAATACATATCTGGTCCTTACAATGACTCGCGGTGGCTTACCGATGTATCGAGCCAGTGCTGCTGTCCTCCGGTACCGATTTGCTTACCCCGGAAGGATGAAACGTTTAGTGGATCATGAGCACGAGGATCGATTCCGCTGTATATGTTGCTGGGCGCCTCCGACTATTGCGCCACACGCGCCCCTCGATGAGTGGAATGAAATAAAACAACATAGGTGCCACAATGCCCATTACAGTGTTTTCGTTAATGCCAACAGGCTAAACCCTTGGTTCCGATTTTGCAGAATGTCTTAATTTTTCTGATGCTTTCTCTCGTTTCTATAGATCGTCTACAGGTCCCTTGCATGACTTCTCTCACTGCCTTTCCACCGCTGTCAGTTTTGTAGTGAGAAATGGAAAACTTACACCTGAAATGACGTCTAAAATTCCACAAGATCGAAGGAATCGGTGGCACGAAGGTAGCAGTGAGAGGGAGAGGAGAGTGGGTGAAAAGTATAAAAACAACAAAGAATAGCGAACATTTCTTGCACAATGAGACGGAGGGAAGTCACTTATGTCACCTCTAATTCTGACCGTTTTTCGGTCGCTTACACGAGCATTGCTGAAGTCTGCATTGGTCTCCTTCTCTGGAACATAAATTGCTTCATCGGTTACGCTGTCCCGATTGACACACTGTTTAGTCTTCTCAACCAGGTTTTTATTATTCCTGAGCAGCTATAGTGGGCTTAGCATATGATTTTTTTTTACTTCTTTGGAAGAGCAGCCATCAATAAAATGCACGTCTTGCAGCACTACCCGCTAAATCTCCTGTGCCGCTTTCCGAAAGCTCGGAGATTCGCCGCGCTCCACAACGAACATACCAGAAGGTGAGTGTACGAACTCGGTATTTACGCCATCATTTTCTTATTTCTTTTATAATGGTAGGAGGAAATTTTTCCTACTTTTTTCCTAGGAGGAAAATAACAGCAGTAAGCCGTCCGAAGAGCGGACCATTCATTTTGGTTCAAATAAACAAGGTTAGTGTTGACGTCATGCCGTTGCTATTGTGCCCTTAAAATATACGTTGTTGACTATCAGATAGAGTTGTCGTAGTTTTGTTCAACGATAGAAGAATGGACACAAGAAGATGGTCGGTACCAATCTGATATCAGACAAAGTAAGCTACCCTGATCTATTGCAGGTCAACAGAAACTAGTTGCTTGCTCTTCCGGATCGTGTACGTGCGATTCGTCCACTACAACATTCAATGGGACATGTATCCGTAAGCAATTTTCGTCGCTGTATAATATTTGTCAATAAGAACGCCTCAAGAACTAGCCAACATCTGTAGCGTTGTACGAATGATGTGCTCGTTTAGCGCTGGTGGATGAGTGTGCGAATAGAACACTGAACGATTGCGACCCGAATGCTTCGTGCATGGACAGCCCGCTGGCGTACGAGTGTCTTTGCCGCGAAGGTTTCCTCGACATCTCCGTCGATCCAGTTCAAAGACCGGGTCGCAAGTGTATGAAGTGTTGGTAGCTTATCGGATAGCCGCAAAAAAAACATATCTTTAACGTCTAGGAAGCAATTCTGACAAAAAATGTGGTGGACAATCTACAGATGCACGTAGTTAAATTTGGAAATGGTAGTTGTGGTTTAGCAATTATGAGAAAGATGGCGAAAGCATTTAGAGCGTTTTGAAAACATCTCATCTACTTCTACTATTCACTATGATACTGCGTTGGGACATGTGGCACAATGGTCGGAGGCGTCATTGCGACTCACACGTGGAATCAAGCCCAGCGCAAATAGCCCACCAAGCCCTCTATCCTCCCGGGATCGCAAATTGGTACCAGACTTGTCTGGGAGGATAGCAGCACTGGCTCGATACATAGGTAGACCACCGAAAATCATTGTGAAGGCCAGATATGCATTCAACCATCTCCAAACGATACTTAATCAAGTCGAATGCACACATCCCTCAGGAATTGATCAACGCTGAGAGCTTTATCAATTATCCTTTATCTTTATGATATTGCAGGTATCTATCTATTAGAACAGTTTAGCTATTTAGGTGCCTCCAATCATAGGTTATTTTCCCACACTCTGTGGACCCACTATAGGCTCTGTTCATCAAATGGTGTGCTAGTTGTACAAGTTTATCTTAACACTGAGTCCTAAATAACCAACAGTATCACCGCTTTCCCAAATTCGGTCTACAGGTGATCGCCGACATCTGTAGATGGGTGGGTGGTTTGTCCCACCGCGATGAAGTTTTGCAAGGTGCCGACGATTTTTTGAACTAGGTTTATGGTTTAGAGATGGAAACGTCGAGTTTTTAATAGTGGCTGTCCCGAAAAGATGAACTTGGTGCTTTAAGTCGCAATTCGATAAGCTCCAGCTAGTTGAGCATTATGTTTTCTTACCAAGTCACAATCGTATCATGCAGGATAACATTTTTTGTCCTCGATTGAATTTAAGAATCAAATGAGGTTTACAACGCTTGGCGATTAGCGAAGTGTTAGAGGTGCCTTTGAATAATATACGCATGGTCCTAGTAGGATCCTCACCCCAGACCAACAAAGGCTCTTATCTCTCAGAGTAGGATAATCGCTATCAGACTTCCAAGAGGTCAACTCGCTCTCTGTCATCCACATAAGCTGGTGGCAACTGCATGCGATGAAGATCTACGACGTTATAGCACGGTTATTCCGTTACTCCAGAAAATGGGAAGAATCTACTTGACCAGCATTCATAAAAAGAAGACCAAAAATCCTCAATAGGTGACCGAACACATCAAAAGAGAAGGCTTTGTGGATGTTGGATGCAAGAGATCGAATAACATTTAAAAAATGCTGAGCTCATCAGAATAATTGAAGTCGAGCTATATAAACGAAAAATAACTAAAAACATTCTTAAGAGGTTGAAACTTGATCTTTATCACATTTATGTAACACACTTTGCCCTATCGCACTTAGTGTATGTATAACTCGGTTGGATTTTCACCACTTTGTCAAAATCGCCTTATATTTGCTTGGAATTCAATAATTTTCGGAGAATTTAGGGTGAAATTAAAACTGTTAAATTGTTATGCGCTAACCAATTGCGCTAGTGTTGCGCCTAACCTTTCAACAGCTTGTGACGTGGCTGGGAGGCGTTCCTGGGTGTCGGGCTGTAATGTACAGCGGGTGGATTCGTCTCAGAGTCTCCCAGGCTGAGAAGGATTCCGGTGTTTCCATCAGGAAGCCTAGCTAAGAATAAACCAATACTAGTAACAAATCCACCACCGTCACCGTATCAAACTAGCAGCATGGTGGCAAACCTCCATCTGATCCACGAAGGCCGCCGACTGCCTGTGGTGGTGAAGACCTTGGGCAGACTTTGGCCACGGTGACCCCGTGATTCCAGAAACTACAATGACCAGCAAAACTCCGAAAAAACGAGAATTATGCTGAAGCTTGCACAACCAATGAAGACGGGCCATCCAAGTATCCAAGTAAGTAAACTGTTTAACACAAATTTGGTGGCCGCAAATAACAACGAGACAGTTGACTCCATTATTTCGTCAACGAAATCCCACTGCTTCAATCGTTTCGCAGCTATAAAAAGCTTCTTAGATTCCAGAAAACAATTTCGTCCGAGTAGATTAAGAAAACATGCGCCCTGTTGGCGAAGATCTTAAAATTTTAATAGTTTCCATTTCATTTAAAACAGTGTGCTCAGGAGCTGCGATGCGATTATCAAAAGTTGGTAGTCGTGATTTTTCTCGACCACGTACGACTTGAAATGAACTCATGCTGTCCATTATGTGCAAAAGTTCGATTCTTTCTTGCTTCATTAGTTTTAATTTCAACCAGAAAAAATGGATAAAAGATTCTTTTCAGTTCCCTGTTTTGTAAGGAAATGTTAAATGATGCGTCTGATTCTGGTCATTCTGACAAAATAGCACAAGCAAATGAGAACCTGCGCAACTTATATTAGAATGGTTACCAACCAAAAGATGCAGCTATTAATTACAGTATGTACTACATTTCAGTGTTAAGAGTGGGTAGCAAACTGGCAGTGATGTCTTTCAGTATAGGTACGATGCTAGTTGCATCCTAACCCGTGTACACTTAGATTCCAAAACCTCTGAGTCTAAAAATTGATACTTGACTCGTCTTGGAGAAGCTGGCTTTCTATGGCATATAAAGATGGCACCTGCCCTTGATTTAGATCTGGGGTGCCCTAGCACGACCAGGATTTCACGGAGGATAAATTCAACCAGCACTTAACGATGTTCGAAAAAAAATCGAAAATCCTAAAGCAGTAGCCGAATTTGGAATTCTGAAAAGTTTTGTTGGTGACGGATATGAAGACGTGGATGGAGTGCATGAAGTGCTAGGATTCGTAGAACATGTGATATCGGGTAGTTTGAAAAAAGGGGCATTGACGGACGTCTTCAAGGCACTGCATGATGTCAAACAACCTCAGAGAGATGCAGTTATTATCGCGTGCCCTCGTAAAGTTACCAAAGCCGTGGGCGTGGACTAATCCTTGTGTTAATTTGAGTTTGCCTGCTGAGGAACAAACGAGTATTGTGTTCTTCATCTACGATTTTGCTTTCTGTTTAACGCCTTCAAAAAGCTAAAGAGCTTGTTTGATCAGGAAGAGGAGTACGATCGCGCGATGATGGTACTCGGGAACGGCTCTGCGCAACAAGACCCTGTCCCATTAAGGCCATCATTAGCTTCGTAAACTGATAATTATCGAATTAGATCACCACTGCGAACAATCAGTAGCAATTTAGCGATTGACGAATTTGGCGATTATTAAGAGGATAAAGGAAAACAGGATTTGTAGGAACTACCACATCATCAACCAATTATCTCCCACTTGAGAAAATTTATTATTGCTTGCTAAGCCGTTGTAATTAATTAATGAATTAATGCACGAGTGACAAAAAGCGCTAGGATCTGACGACGAGAGGATGAAAAAGTATAAATTGTCGTCAAAAACAGAATGGTGAGGAAACTTAAGAGACCTGATGGGAATTTTTTTGCTCTGACATCTTCATTTCTCTACTATACCTTTCCTCTGCAACTAAATGAATGCCCAAAGAATAATAGAGTCTAGTCGTGACTGGGAGGTGTTCTTGGGTTTCGGGCTACGATGTACAACGGAGATTCATCCCACTGGCAGGGTCTCTTAAGTTGAGAAGTCCGACGTTTCCATCAGGAAGCCTAGTTAAGAGCAAACCAATACGAGCATCCACCATCGTCCTGTTATCAAAATCGCATGGTGACAAAGCTCTCTCTGATCCACAAGGGCGATAACTGCCTGTGTGGGTGAAGGTCTGGAGTAGACTTTGGCCTGGCTGACCTCGTGGTTCCAGAGCACCACAATGGCTTAGCCAGCAAACCTCCGAAAAATGGAGATTGTGCTGGGAACCGCACAATTAGTGAGGACGGTACGTTCAAGTACCAAGTATCAAGTAAGTAAATGAATCTCCAAAGAATAATGGAATCTAGTCTAAACTGGCTTAATGTAATGGTGGACTTTACTTTATGTGAAGAAGCTACTGTAATATACTACTTGCCATGAAAATAGGCTTTATTCGAAAGCAACAATAATTTCAGTGGTAAACGAGTGTTCCGATGCCCGTCTGAACAATTGCTCTCCGAACGCGAAGTGCATCGACAAATCGGTCGGCTACACGTGCCGTTGCAGTGCCGGATTTGTTGACGACCCGTCAGGCGTCGGGCGTGGTCGCGGACGAGTTTGCACGAAACGTACGTTTACACGAATGTCGTAACGAACAAAACCCTCTTATTACCTCATTCTGCCAGAATTTTTGCTTTGTTTGACCTTAATGGTTGCTCGATTTTGTACGTTAGTTCGGGATTGTTGTTTATTTGCTATCATGAAGATCAGGTTTGGGAAGGATGCGAGAGAAAAATCGGACTCACCATAGAGATGTGAATGCGTCTTGGCTAATTTGTCATCTGACTCCAATAGTAGATTTTGAAAGCTCTGCCCATAAATATGTGCCATATGGGTTTCACAACAAATATCTGGTTAAAGAGTTGAATCACACTTCCCATTTAGCAATAAGTATTGTTACACAACATACGTGGCTGACATGGAAAAGATAGAGACAGTGTTTTTAAGTCATCATAGGCTTCTTTTTTTAGAGAGGCGTGTGGGGCAGTGGTTGGAGGGGCCCTGAAAAACACACGTAGAATCGATCCCTGAGTCCATGGCACACCAAGCCCTCCATTCCTCCGGGGTCTGGAAATTGCTACCAGACTTGTCTGGGAGGATAGCAGCATTAGCTTGATACATCGCTAGGCTACCGCGAATCATTGTAAAGACCAAATATGCATTCAATCAGCTCCAAACGATGCTTAATGAAGTAGAATGCATGAGGCAACGCCGAGAGCTTTATCCTTTGTCCTTTTTATAAGCTTCTCTTAAGCAGTCACCAGTGACCAACACGAGCTGCTTATTCAGAGAGAAACTGGGTAGTCCTTCGATCCTTTTTGCTTTTTACATGGACAACAAATATGGCCGTTACTTATATTAGGAGAACACGGATCAAAAGCAGACATCTCTTGAAAGAGTTCGTCCGAGTGGACAAATCGCGGTGGTGCATCTGTTGGGACGAATTTGAAAATATCGGTAAAACCTCTGTTGTAGTGGGGGATGGATGTTTAAGTTGGTGCTTGTAGAGTTTGTGAGTTCAAGTGTGCTAGCCATGCAATGAGTGGATGAGGTGGAGCTGATTCAGTGGTGGACGAGTGTTCGTCGATGGTGCACGACTGCGACCCGAACGCACTGTGTCGCGACGAGGCGATCAGCTTCTCGTGCCATTGCCCGTTCGGCTTCTCTGACGCTTCATCTGATCCCACCAAGCCTGGCCGAATTTGCGTGAAGAGTGAGTTCATAATCTTTGAAATCACACATTCAGAGGTTCTATACTTTATAAGAAAGTCGAAAAGAAACTGAAGACAAATGTTCGAAAGAAGTGTGGATGGGTAACTTTTTGTTTGCCTTTTTTGAGTACTGCATCGGGAAGCACCTCTGAACTTCTAAAAAACATTTAACAGGTAACAACACTCTCAGAGTTTGTTTAAATATTCTATGTGCTTTTCAACTAGGTCGACACTGAAATGTTTGCTTGCCGTAGCGATCTAGGAGAGGTAGAAA
This sequence comes from Angiostrongylus cantonensis, assembly GCA_009735665.1. Classification (NCBI taxonomy): domain Eukaryota; kingdom Metazoa; phylum Nematoda; class Chromadorea; order Rhabditida; family Metastrongylidae; genus Angiostrongylus; species Angiostrongylus cantonensis. The sequence goes on along the minus strand of MQTX01000153.1, from coordinate 47,719 downwards.
TCCGTTACGCGGACCGAGTTGCATATCACGAATTTATCAGTTTGGAAATCTGTGTCAGTGATGTGTAAATGGTATCGGATCCGATCAAGAGAGCAAGGTTACACGCCATTAGATTCTTTCGAGACGGTCAGCAACGGCGAAGTAGTCTGTGTACCGGCTAGTCGTGTACCCCTTTCGTTCCGCGCAATTCATGGGCTTGACCTCGACATGAGAATTCATCATCAGTCATGCTCGGACACCTCATCCGGGTTCATGCGATCTCACTAAAGTTTTTTGTAGTTATTTTGTTTACCAGTTTTGTGACATACAGCAAGTGGTCTGAACTTGTTCTCTTTAAGGAGTCTGACATGGTGCGGTTCTACAGAGGGCGAATAGCTGGTTGCTAGAACTTGAGGCGTCTACCAAGTTTTTATGTTGCTTTTTTAATTCTAAGGGACCCATTTTCACATCTAGCCCACCTCTACATTCGATTAGTTTTCTCGCATCCATCGTCCACGAAGGTCATCGAACTTTTGGCGTGTGGATTCACCTTCTGCTTGAGGATTGCCATCTTTACTCGCGTCGTTGTTTGAGTGGTTCTCCTTGGAGTCCTGGAATAGCCGGACTAGAGCGTTCGCAGTTGAATTACAAAGAGTTAACTGTACGCAGACAAGTCTGACACTAATTTTATGATCTCAAGTGTGAGAAACCTCGGGAGCCCAGTTAGAGCTCGAACCAGCATTGTGTTCGGGGTGACGGCATCACTATCACTGTGCTACCTGGTGCTACCTGCCCCCTCGTCTAATAAATTAGCTTTATCAACATGAACATGTGTAATGGTTATATAAATAAAGATATTTAAGCTTTTTTGTCTTGCTCTGTCAGTAAGCGGTTCTTGTCACCAAAAAAAAATTGTAGTAAAATGGCTATTCTTGAATCCTAAGCCCAGCTATGAAACAAGGATTTATCAACACTTGTAGTCAGGTTTGTTCTTCAGCACTTGCTGGTAATTTTTGTTACCTCAATGAGTTGGGAATGCGGTGGGTTCTGTTTTATCTCTGAAATTGGTTAAAAATACGTACCTACTTGGATGCTTGGATAGTCCGTCTTCAGTGGTAGTGCCAACCTTAGCATAATTTCCATTCGTTTGGCTCTCCCGCAATGCTCGTTCTCGCTGCTTGGCTGCTTCGAGCGTGATCACGATCGCGAGGGATTGAAAATGTGCTTTCAAATTTCACATTTCCTTTGTAAACTCGAAATACCAGTCTCGATAAAGAACGACAAAAACAATGTTGTTAATAAATTTAAGTTACTAACCATTTCAACTTGTCAACACTCTATTTCAACTAGTAACGATTACCATGAGTTGCGAAATGTCGGTTTTGGAACTGGCCACTGCTTTCCTACTGGACGAGAATAAGTCGACTAACTTCGGTATTGAAATTCCATAGAAAGAAATTTCCTGAAAAACCTAAAGTTATAAGAGGGTTCTGATTTGTCAAATCAGTGTAAATTTGAGGAACTATTATAGTTGGACTGTTCTCGGATTTTCGAATTTAATGCGCTCATGCGCTGAAGAACCTTTTCCGGGTTTTCGCCGGTCGCAATAAGATACGGGTTCATCCTCAATGATTTTACTACCAAACAGTGAAATGGGATAAAGCTAATTGATTAGTTTGGAATTTCTTGAATAAGCAGAATTTTCCGCTGTAGAAAGTGAGACGGAAGGCGGATAGATCTCTATGTTATGTTCTGCATTCGACGCATGGAATAATCTAATTGCCTAGAAGCCTAAAACTGTTCTATTTTGATTAGACATGTAGAAAAATAGCCGAGGAACCAGCTTAACGTCATTTCAATCAGAGTCCCTTGCAAAAGATCCTGAAGACTTTGATGGAATTTAGATAGCATCGTCCTCTCATTTTTAGTTCTTTCTCCTTCATAGGAAAGTGAAGAAATGTATTTGTGGATGATCACAGTAACAGAGCATAAAAAAGATATGGCTCTTAGTGTTGACCAATCCATGAAGGATGCGTCGTGCACTGCATTAAGCATCGTTTGTAGACTATTGAGCGCATATCTAGCCTTTGCAATGACTCACGGTGGCCTACCGATGTATCGAGCCAGCGCCGCTATCCTCTCAGACAAGTCTGGTACCAATTTGCCAATCTCAGAGGTATGGAAGGTTTGCTGAGCCATGGGCGCAGGGATGAATTCCATCTGTGCGTTGCAGATCTCCTCCGACCACTGCGTCATACCCATAGCATAGTAGTAATAGAGTATGGTAGAGAACCTTGCTTAATGGAATCAGCGCAGTTCTTAGAACTAATCGTTGTTTGTTGACCTAGAAAAAGCTTGAAAACGAACTAAGTTTGTGTGCAACTTCGATACGGTGCTTAAACCTACGTTGAGGGTTCCACTGCCATCGTGACCTGATGGTTCAATACGTAACTATTTTTTCGCATCAAACATCGTTCCCTCGTAGATTTTTCGTTTTCGATAAAAAATGACCATTGGTTCATTGAAGTCCAAAATTATTTTCTGACGCCGTTTATCTACTATATCTATCAAAAACTGAAATCTCCTACGGGATTCCCTTACGTAGCCCTATCATTTCCGGATCGTACGAGTCCAGCCTAACTGGTTCGACACCCGTCACATTATTCTTCCGCTATCTTATCGTTTTTCATAATCTCTCTATACGTGCCAAAAATGATATCGCACCTCGATTTAGGTTAATGCCCACTCGCTGCTTTCTGCGGAAACTTTAGTTTACATATTAGCATAACTGACTGCTAATCCATCGCATTGTAGCATTGGGATCAAGTTGATCCCATTCGCGTCGAGTGTCCCAAATTTTCAACTTTTCTCGTCAAAAGTCTCAAAACTACACTTCGACAGTGCTGCACTTCTTAAGATGTCGACGATTTTTTCGTTTAAGCTCGGGGATGAACACCTCTTGTTCATCTGTAACGGACCTATCGTTTTCGAAGAAAGTTGAAAAGGCAGTGAGATACATTTCCTTGGATTATTAAGCTAACATGGTTCGATCCCTCTCCTAGGGTTCAGCGAGACTACCATTTCTCCGATATCTGTAAATTGGTGGCAGTCTTGTCTTGGAGGATGGATGGCACCACTCACTCGATATATCGCTAGGCACCGTAAGTTATTGCACAAAGCTGGCATGCATTCATTCACCTCTAACGATTCTTAATGAAGTCGAGTGCATGGCGCATCCCTCAGGGATTCTTCAACGCCGAACGCTTTATCCTTTATTCTTTTATGACAGTTAAATTGCCTTGTGCCGAGCCGCATTGTTTTCTGTACATGTTGCCCGTCAGGAGAGTGCTTCCGCTTCCTATCTTATGACACCGTCAGTTTCAAAATGACTATGGATCGAGTGCCAATTAACGGACTGGTCGTACATGAGTGCGCTGGCTTGTATCACAAGTTCGAACGGCTTGTCGGCTCGGTGCACTTCGCGTACTATGCAAGACGGCTGTCCTGTCGAGTGCGGTAACTTGCTCGACCCAGTTTGAGAAATGGCGTTAAGCGCAATCTCTTTCCCAAGGGCGACTGACTCAATAGTGACTCCTGTGAATCAAGGTCGCTCCGTTTACATGTTTGAACATGAAGTAGACCCATAAAAAATAACACTATTGAAAACTTTGGGTTATTAAGAATTTTTCATAGAACTTCTGAATGAGCAAATAGGAGCCGACATCGAGAACTGACATGCTATTCGGTTCGATCCCTCTCCTAGGGTTCAGCAAGACTACCATTTCTCCGATATCTGTAAATTGGTGGCAGTCTTGTCTTGGAGGATGGATGGCACCACTCACTCGATATATCGCTAGGCACCGTAAGTTATTGCACAAAGCTGGCATGCATTCATTCACCTCTAACGATTCTTAATGAAGTCGAGTGCATGGCGCATCCCTCAGGGATTCTTCAACGCCGAACGCTTTATCCTTTATTCTTTTATGACAGTTAAATTGCCTTGTGCCGAGCCGCATTGTTTTCTGTACATGTTGCCCGTCAGGAGAGTGCTTCCGCTTCCTATCTTATGACACCGTCAGTTTCAAAATGACTATGGATCGAGTGCCAATTAACGGACTGGTCGTACATGAGTGCGCTGGCTTGTATCACAAGTTCGAACGGCTTGTCGGCTCGGTGCACTTCGCGTACTATGCAAGACGGCTGTCCTGTCGAGTGCGGTAACTTGCTCGACCCAGTTTGAGAAATGGCGTTAAGCGCAATCTCTTTCCCAAGGGCGACTGACTCAATAGTGACTCCTGTGAATCAAGGTCGCTCCGTTTACATGTTTGAACATGAAGTAGACCCATAAAAAATAACACTATTGAAAACTTTGGGTTATTAAGAATTTTTCATAGAACTTCTGAATGAGCAAATAGGAGCCGACATCGAGAACTGACATGCTATTGGAAATCATCCAAGGTTCAGAACTTAAAATTAAGTGTTCCAGTGAATATAAGCTGTAATGGATGCAATTCTTCGACGTCTCATTGTGTTGAAACCACTAGTGGAAACGTCGTCTGCGCATGTTTGCCAGGATTTGAGGACCTCAATCCAATAAATCCTGGAAGGAATTGCTCCAAGCAACATCGTGAGTTTTTTCAAGTATCTCATGTGTGAGCGATTGTTCTCTAGAAGATGTGGTCTAAAGTCGCTACTTCTACACTGCGACTCCAGCGTATGTCTGCCGTGAATTAGTTGTGTATAGATCACAATGTCGTCAGTTTTTACTATCTGCCTCCTAATTTTTAATGTCAGAATGTTATATGAAATAAAACCCTAATGTTTCTGAGATATTTACAAAACTCCAGACCGCTGGAGTCTGCGGTGGGGACCCAACTCGATATTACCTTTTCCGGGGGCTAACGCGTTCGTCACCACGCCATTATGGTTGTGTTTAAAGTTGAATTTTTTCTTTGAGACAGTTCTCATCAGCTTTTTCTTTATTCTAGACAATCTTATTGGTAGAAGCTACACATACAGCAATCATTCGCTTTTCAACGTTGTATCTATTCTGTCTCAGTTTTTCCTACTCGCAATGGCGCTGATTAGTACCAGTTTTCGCGTTTCTCGCATTGACCTCGAGCCATCCATAACGTTTCACAGTGATGTAAATTAGGTGAACAAACAACTTAGTATTGTCTGGAGATTGTACCGACTCAACGCGTTGGAGAGTGGGAAGAGATCGCGGGTGGGCTGTCGGGTGATGGGAACATCTTCTTACGACTAGCCCCGCCCACGCTCATTCCACCAGCAGTCGCGACAAGCTGTCTCCTCTGGATTTCGCATGACCTGCCTTCATATAGGGGCCATAACAGCCTCCATTCTGGGTTTAGTCCTCAGCTTAGGTAAGTCAACGATTTCCTTCAGATCACTTCACGACAACCTGTCATTCTTGTGAGAAGAATATCGGTGTGGTTTTCGTACTGTCAGTGCACCTCACTTACTTAGCTTCTTAGTCGCTTTGCAGGCCTTGATTTTTGCTCTACGTTTTGTTTATATGATTTCAATTTTTAAGTAGTATTGGCTTGCCGCTTTTTAGCTTCTTATTAATTTTTTTAGAATTGGTTCAGTTTTCATTACGGTAGTGATATTAGGGGCATGGACGAAGGCCTAATGAATCTACTTACACTAGCTTTTGTATGAATGCAATACTAAGCCGGATGAAAAACTATCTCAGGCTTGTCAACCCGGAACCCTGCTCTTCTTCATTTCAATTCCATTTCATTCGTGAACGATCGCATACACGAACACTTCACCTGCTAATAAGGCAGAAAGCAGGGCTTTAGGGTGGAGGCACTACGAGAACTTTGCTTCAAAATGGCAGTCTTAAGATACTTTTTGTTGCAAGGCTGATCTATTACGAAGCAGCGCTCTAGAATCCGCTTAGTTTTTGCCGAGTTTTTCCATTATTTGTTAGCTTGAATTTCAGACCGACATCATAGAAGCTGTTTCAGATTTTTGCGAAAATTTTGCCAGCTTTTTTGTTTGTTTGTTTGCTTTTCTGTTCTCTCAGTTTGCGTTCTTTTACCAAATTCCTTGCTTTCCATGTCTGTTCCAAAGGTAAGAAATCAAAGGGTTCGTAATCAATTCAGGATCAAATCCCTGCCAAGACTACTCGCTCCATGACTGTGATGCGGTGGCCGAGTGCTATTCAGAACAGCCTGGATACTTTCAGTGTCGATGTCCAAAGGGATTCATCGACGTCTCACCAGATACACGAAATCCGGGACGAAAATGCACTAGAGGTTCTTTACTTTACACTATCATATTCCATCTATGGAACCATGAGTTACTTCCTTCATGCAACCGTTTTCTTGGACCCCTAATTTCTTCATTTTTTTTTTGCCAATGGGTAAATTAAGCCTCAATCAAATAACGTTCTGTACAGAAACTTTCCTTAAGGATTCGTACTTTCACAGGTTCATCTTGAAGAAACAACTTCCAAAGTTTCTTGATAAGCAATCAAAATACGTCTACAGTTTTATGCTTTGTACTCTGACTGTTCCTGCTTTACTCCGCTTTCCTTATATTCTTCTCTAGTTCACACAGCTATGCTGAAATTTGAGTTTCATTCATTTTTTTCGCAATTTACCGCTTCGGTCGTCTTTTCCTCTGCAGTGGTGATATTCGCAAAACTTGGACTTTGAGCCAGATCGAACTTCGATATCCTCTTCCGGGGTGGGGCCTTGGGCCCAACTTTTGCGAATATCTCAGCATCGTTGTGGTTGAATCTCACATCATACCTCGTAAAAACTATAGTAGGCAGCAAATAAAAAGCTAACATAGTTTTTTCTTCCTTGTATTTCTTTAGAAATGAGTTCATCAAAGTCATTTAATTACGGAGCCTAGAAATTGGGTCAAAACTGTGCGTTATCGGTTTTATTGACGCTTCAAAATCCTATTGATGAATCAATCTTCCGTGGCTGAAATTCGTTTTAGTGTATAGGAACTTCTAACCAAAAAGGCTCTGAATGCACCCGTTGTTGTGACCTTGTGTGTCTCCTTTTTTTTGGGTTTTCATAAAAATCCTGCTGAAGATGACAACTCAGATATTCGGGGTTTTCACTCACTCTGGCTGAGCACCATTGAAATAGTTTATCAAAGATCATGATTGTCTCAGTTTTCTTTCACCTCAGTTTTCATCGATTTCTTTCGTTCTAACTAATTCCACACTCCGATTATACCGGATCATTGTGGTTTTGTTCGAACTCGTCGTGAACCTTCGACAGAAAGCGATTCGATGTTATCTGATTGAGATTGCTGGTCGGAATGAGTTCCGGTACGTATTGTAAGAAATCCGAACAGAATCCGTTTATCACTTTTTTGTGGCCAAGTAGCTTTCGTACTATAAATATATTAACGTAAATAGTTTTAAAAGAAAGTGAACAAGTCTTGAATCGTACTAAAGATCCTTCTTTGCAGAATAGTGATAAAAAACTCCCGAGTGGAAAAGTATTCAAAACAGGTCACATGGTCACGAGATAAGTTAATATCCGATCAGTGAATTGCGAAGCGAAGAAGGTCATTTTCGAGTCCGATGTTCCACACGGAGTTCATCACTTTTCCTCTGACACTCGATTCTTTGAGCGTTGACGCCGAAATTCCTCCTTAGTAGTGGCCTACCTCTGACTGTTGGTGTGTCGCTCCAATAACTCTTACTGAAGGCCGGTTAACCCCCGATTATCTATCAGTACGATTCTTCTAGATATGCATTTCGTTAAATTTGAGGTTCAAACCACTGCTCCTACCTTCTGGTATTGTCAACGGAACGTCTCTTTACGTTGGTCAACTCAAGATCTTTTGTGGGGCACATTCTATAGCAACACATGAAATCTAGAGAATCTTCCTTCTTCTGAATGATATCCAATTTTTCTGAGATGTCCTCGAAATCGTATCGATTTCTGAACGCTACCGCCAAATGTCTCATTATACGTATTGTCGTGGTGCCCGAACCGGTCATTTCACTTGCCTTTAGTGAGGGTCATCCCGCCCCTCTGAGATGGAGAAACACACTTGCGCCTGAGTTTTAGAAATCCACGGAAAGTGAATTGACCGAGTTTCCATACATTGGCCGTGGTGAACGCCACGCCATGAGCAATTATGAGGTCACACTACCATCGACTAACAGTGGTCCCGTCGGGAAACTATTAGAAGTGTCTTTTGTATAGGAAGCGCTTCACTGCTAGCTTTAAGTCTACAGCTTGTTGGAGTGGGTTTAACCCACTAGTTGCGAATTTGAACGCTAAATTTTACAGCTCTTTGAGTTTCCACGATATTTCTTCTGAAATTTCTTTTTGTTTAAAAGATTTTTGTTAGATCAACACTTCCGAACAAAATTTAAAAGCCAGTCTTTTTCTTCGAAAAATTATGTTCTTTTGATTTTCTATAACCACAGAGCAGATGAAAGAACGAAAAGTGAAGGAAGAAAAAGACGAAGAAAAGAAAAGACAAGACAACTTCACGCAAACGTGCGAAATGAGGCGTTCAATTCCTATCACAGTCCACACGGAGTTCTCAAAACATCTACTACTTCATTGAAAGAGTATTACCCTCACCAATACGACACATTCGTCAACAGCGTTTTTGGTAAAGTGAAATCGAAAACATAGCGAATTGTGGCCAATTAGAGATGTGGAGCATGAACAAGACTGAAACGGAAACGGCTGCATCCACGTATGCTGTCACTTTCTGACCTGCGTCGTTTCAGCGGTGAATTCAAATTTCGTTCGAGAGTCCATTCCACAAGCCACTATGAAATGATGACCCGTTCGATGACTTTGGTGTCTTCTTCAGCAAAAAATGAACTCGTGCATTTCGTTTTCAGTTAGTGTTGTTTCCTTTGTCTTTTGCAGTAACGATGAATAGTCTCCAATTTTGAGCCTTTCTTTCCTCACATCGCGTTGGCCAATTTCTTACAACCATTTCGAAGATCTTCATTCTGGCAGAACTCTTTCGATGTCGTCGATTCCTAGTTTTAGAAAGAAACCACCGAGTCTTCACATCAAGACACTGTGCGATCGAGAACACAAATGGCCGTCGTCGTTTATAATAAGTGCCGCATGGCTAGATGATCTTGGATTGAAATAAAACTTCGGTTTCCTCCAGATTTGTTCGCTGTTGTTATCATCGATTAATTGATTTCTGCTCCCGTTATAGATTTCCCGCAAAATTTGGAATGGTTATGAATTCTCAAGATCTCATTAACTGTTTAAGCTTCCCATGAATCAAAGGCGAGAAATAAGCTTCATTTCTAATGACCGCCACCATTAAGAACACCTCCAATTCTGAATTGTACATGCCAATCTGAACTGGTACTAATTGCGGTTCTTTCGTCATCTTCGCTTGCCGGCACTGGCGGCGACCTCGGAAACTGTCAGTTCACCTTGAGATTTAGCAACACGCAAATAAAGCGGGATGGCGCTGCATGGGTTCCTCTTATTGGTCGTCTTCAGCTGTCACTAGACAGAATCCAAATAGGGAACTCGTCCATGTATGGGGTTCCTTCGGTCAACAGAAAGACACTGCTAACCGGAAAATACAATTGCTTTGTTGATTTCGTTGCGGCTACGGTGCGGGTGTTGATAGTGCAGCGGTGGAATGCGTTGGAATCGCTGAGCGGAAAAATTTGAGGAGGAAAATGGGAAAAGTCACGCACATACTGACGAAGTTTCCAACAAGTAGTTTTGGTACAGGACTTGAACCCTACCCAATGAGTTTTTAACGATTTCCAATAACACCGAGAATCTTTATATGCAGACATTTGTATGATTATTTTTTTTAGTAATTGCATGCTGTTCCAGTAGTGGACGAGTGTTCATTGGGAACTCACACCTGTGATCCGAATGCTGACTGTGTGGACACACCGGAAGGATATACGTGTCGGTGCAGGAGTGGATGGAAGGATTCCAGTCGGGACCCACTCAGAAGTCCAGGGAGGGTGTGCAAAAAAGGTAAATGACTGCCCAGTTCTATTTTTCACCCATAATTCAGCATATTGTGAGTGAAATATTCCACTACTCAATGGTAATGAGATGGCGAAGTGAAAACAACGCAGAAAGATCAGCGTGAAAAAAACAAAAAATAAGATTCTAAAGATTTTTGAAGTTTTTTATTGTTCAAACATATCCAGTGTATTCGCTCTCGCATTTTCAAACCGCAGCCTTAGATATTCTCGGTGCTATTTTCTCACCGTACACTAAATTCCAATGTATTCCTGATCGTTCCATACTTTGTCGAAGGAAAGCATTAGAAGTTTTCCGTCCTTAGGAAACTGTTTCGTTGAGGGGTTAAAAGCCAAAAAATCGATGTTCTTCGCGCTCGTCCAGGATTCAGAGCTCGCTAGGCAGCTTAAATGCGCGATGTAGCAAAAGGACAATGCGGGTGCTGATGATGAGATTTTTGGAAAAGAAACACTTGCATTAGAAATCTGTCTATTTATTCATTCAGACGTTTCTGCGGATTCTGGCCTTGGAATCGTACAGCTAAACAAACGTTCTTATATTTGAGTGGGAAGACAACTATCCCATGGTTACTGAAGTATCATATTTCCTTCACAGCACTGTTTCTTTGCTCGTTTCTTCTCATTCAGCATCGACTCTAAGTTACCTTCAATTTGAGTTGTTTACTGACGAGATTTGTTGTTTTCCTTTTTTCCACTAGACTCGGTTGACGCGGTGCTTTTAAAAAGCTGACGTTCTGTACGTAACCCCCAACTGAGATCTTCACGTCGCTCGAGATACCAAGGTATGGGACCGGTTCCTCTATCTACGTGATGGGTTTTCGCGAATCGACGTTTTCTCAAGGCTTTTTACGTCGTGTTGTTGTTCGTCTTATCCTTACTGTACTAGATGAAAAACCATGCATTAGTGTAGTAGTGTGCCTTGTCTGAAATATGAGAGATCGTAAGTGGGAACAGCTCTCGAGCTGGAGAGTTAGGGAGAGACAAACAGACTTACATGAGGAACGAAACGAGGAAAGTGCTATAAGACGACCATTAAAAGTATCATGGCTCGAAAATGCAGTGAAGGTCATCGATTTCGGCTGCGGTTTCCATATTATTAAAGGCCTCAAAAGAATTGTGCTCTATGCAGAGAAAGGTCTGCTTAAGGGTCAATTTCTAGAGCAATGAAATAGTTTTGAACATCTGCTTAATTATGCATTGTTGTAATCTTTGCTGGAAGCGTCGTGTCTCAGTTGATCGAATTCGCTGAGACCGGTCAACGGAGACTTTATTCGGAAGATAATTCTTGAAAGACTGTTGCCAAAGGTTCTCGAACATTAATTGAGCAGAGTAACAGAGTGGTTGGAGGCGCCACTGCGACACACACGTGGAGTCGATCCCCGCGCCCATGGCCCATCAAGCCTTCCCATCCCGCCGGGATCGGCATGGGAGGATAGCACACCATTTGCTCGATACATCAGTAGGCCACCGCGAGTCACTGTAAAGTCCAGATATACATTCATTCACCTCCAAACGATACTTAATGAATTCCAATGCATGACGCATGCCTCAGGAAATGATGAACGCCGAGAGCTTTATCCCTTATCCTTTAACAGAGGTGGCGATTGAGGTGTACACCATTTTTTACTGGCATGGGAAGGTTTGGAATTCAAATCAACGGGATTTTTCATACAAATAAGAGTTCAGATTTTTGTAAATTCCTCAATTTTTTTCTGTTGAATACGAAATTTGGCGAAACTTCCATCTTTGTAAGAAGAGCATATCTATCAACGCTGTCCTCTTCAGTCACTCGACAGAACTGAAATACACGGCGGCGACTCATCTGGGATTCCATTAGGATGCTCCCTCGATGCGCAAGGTCGTCGGTGAATGCAGGCGCTGTTTCTGGAACAATAAATGATATAAACCACACGACATCTCGGCCGATTCAGTCGGATGCTGTTAAACGGGTACGGCTGTTATTTTCCGCGATCATTGCATAGAAAAGCAAAGAATGAACAACCGGATCCAGAAAAAGAAGGGAAGCGAACGAATGTCGCTATGCGTGGTTGTTACAAGACATACCGCACTGAGTTGCCGCGTGAGATCGCCAAGTAGGCTGTTCTTCATAAAACATAATGGTTCATATAAATATTACTGTTTGTGACAGTTCCCACGATCGACTTTCTATTAACCTCGTCATTGGGGTATGAAAAGAATGCGTTGTTTTCTTGTTCAACAGTCGCGAGGTTGTTATACAGCATACATTTACTTCCATAGATACCGTCAGCGGCTTTACGTTGGTATTATCTCTCTTAAAGCAGAAAATTGCTCTCTGTATTAGACTTCAGCTCTATGGATTTTTACCATGCCATTGCGTTTATGGGAAGAAATTACCTCACCTGTGCTGTGCTGTACCAAATGTGCAATGGGGCGTATAGCGGATAGCAAAGTGGTAGTGATGTCTGTGATCACGAATATGGTGCTAGTTCGATTTCACTTCGGGCCAACGAAGCATCTCGTCGCTCCGGGATCAGGAAATTGCTACTGGTCTTCGGGAAAAAATCACTCTCTGCAACTCAATTGGGAACGCTCCAACCTGGCTCTCCTAAAGCTCCAGGGAGAGTTGCTCGACCAGCATTCTACGACATTCAATATGAAATGAAAATCCTCAAGCAGCAACCGAAGCCACACGTAAAAACTTGGAAGGATAATAAAAGGATGCGAGGAAACGAATTAGATGTGAGAAGTGCTGGGATCCGCACAATAGACGTGAAGACGGACCAAATAAGATAAAATAAGTAATTAAATATGTGCTAAAATACATCTTTTACTTAAACTGCGTAACTCTTTTTCTCCTTGTCTATAGATTTTCACTTTTTTTTTACCCAAGACATGAACGCCGCCTTTCAATTAAGATAGTCACTAAAGATCAGCGCTCGTTCGCATCCTCTGAGGAAATAAGGAGGCTGCGCCAGAAATCAAACGCGAGCTCTTCCTCATTGGCGGCGAGAATTCCTATTCCACACATCGTATTTTGCACAAAGACACCAAATTGAGAAGACGAAGGCGGTGGACCATTGCTGGAATCATGAACTCTGAGGAAGGCGATGTCGAAACGTTGGCCGAATGAATGTTTGTTAGCAATCGTGTTAGCTTATCAATGAAATAGGGTACACCGACTGTTTATACCGAAGTTAAATTGAAGTCGGTTTGTTGAATTTAGTTTTGTTAGATGGGAAGATCCCATTCGTTTCCTCTTATTCAATCTGCGGTTGCGCTTTTTCCATTCAGGAGTTCCGTCAGCGGCTTTACGTTGGTATTATCTCTCTCAAAGCAGAAAATTGCTCGCTGTATTAGACTTCAGCTCTGTGGATTTTTACCATGCCATTGCGTTTATGGGAAGAAATTACCTCACATCTTAACGTACCTGGTTTTTTCGTGATGAAAATGCCTACCTTTAATTACCGCTTTTGGCGGCTTCTTTAGACGAAGCCTTTCGACTGATTTGTCTCAAAACTGAATCTTAAAAAAATGGCTCCCGAGATCAACTTTCTATCAACCTCGGCATTGGACTATAAATATCTTGCTTTCTCTTTTAGCAATAACGAGGTTGTTATTCAGCACACGTTTACTTCCTTATGAAAAAACACACAACACAACGGTAGCTGACGTTTCGGCAGTATGGCCTTCTTCAGAGTCTGTAAGGGTTTGCTTTTGCTAGGTCAAAACCTTCAACAGCACAAACAGAAGGTTGAAAACCTGAACGATAATTGCATGATCAGCAGATTCTCGAAAAACCCACCGCATTTTTTAGTAGGAAAGAATGCCCAAAAATAGCAATTGCTCTAGCTCCGTATCTCAGAATTACATTTTCGATGTGTGTTGGTGCAGTCATCAACATTATATGCGACTCTGAGTAGTTGTTCTTCCTAGGTGGAAAGCAGGTGAAAAACGAGGGATTTCTAGAGAACCTGCTGATCGTCTTAATTACCGTCGTTCAGATCTTTTTGTTAGTGCTGTTGAAGGGCCTGACATAGCAAACTGCGTATCAGTCTACCCTTCTAGGCTCTGAAGAAGGCGGTACTGCCAAAACATCAGCTACCATTGTGATGTGTGCGTTCTTTTCGTAAGGAAGTAAACGCGTGCTGAATAACAACTTCGCGATTGCTGAAAAAGAAAACGGGATATCCAAAAAAAAATGTCTCTTAGCGATCGGTTAATACGCATGTCTTTCGTAAGGTACATTTCGTCAAGCGATTAATGAAGTCTTGTTGCCGATGGTTAAGAAAAAACGTGTAATTATGAAGTAGTTGTGAGCGCTTTCAGCGGACGTCTGCGTGAACATGGACTGTGCAGCCGAAGCGGAATGCCGCGAGACTCCGGTCGGACCAATGTGCCAGTGCGTGAGCGGATTCGTGGACGTGAGCCGCCACCACGGACGACCACCAGGCAGGGTCTGCCGACCGGTGCTGAACGAATGCGCCGAAAGTCAGTCGCTATTTTCAAACTTGTGCTGGTTTCTTTTAGGATAAACAGGAACGCTTTTCTAGCGACGCCATAGGCGTTCATCTGTTATTTCTATCTATTTTTTAGGAAAGCATGACTGCTCAAGCCATGCGTCGTGCATCGACACCATAGACGGATTCACATGCCGATGTCACGACAATTACCGTGACGAAAGTCCGTTCCCCTCGAAGAATCCAGGAAGAGTGTGCATTAGAGGTGATCACGTAAAATTTAATTGCATTAGAGGAATAACTGGACTAGTGTTCTGTTTTTATGCTAATTCTTGAACACGCTCTTTTACATAATTTCATTTTCTCACCCATATATTCAGTACACTGGCTGGGCTTCTGCCAAGGCTTCTTGTACAATGGAAGGGCGGTGAAAAGTTTGATACAAAAAGAAACTAAGAATTTTTTCTATTTTACACAACCCGCTTTCACATCTACTGTGCGAATCCCAACCCTTCTCCCGTTCGATTCGTCTCCTCTCATCCATCGTCCCCGGAGGTCTTCCAAGATTTTCTGTGTGGCTCCGGTTGCTGCTTGAGGATTTCCAATTCATCTTGAATGTTGTAGAATGCTGGTCGAGTCGATTTTCATTGGAGTCGTGATATAAACGTGTTAGAGCGTTACCACTTTAACTGTAAAGAATGGAATTTTCCCACATAAATCTGGGACCAATTTCTCGATTCCGCTGGAATGAGAGTCTTGGTGGGCCTGCAGCGCGATTGAGCCAACACCTTGCTTATGATGATTGACATCACTGCCACTGTGATATCCGCTCCCCTTAAGCTTGCGCATGCAAACTAGAGAGCACAAGTTTTGTGACGACGTGAGTGTCAATCTTTAAAATGTCATCTCACAAAGGAGCGAAAATTAATTACGAGTTTCTTAAGTGAGTTCTTCTTCTGCGCCCGTTGTTTTTGAGTCTAAGCGCAAGGTCAAAACACTCGAGCTCCTGATTTAAATCCGTAAATCACGGCAAAACGACCAGCAAGGCAGGATCGTGTGAATGACTTGCGAAACAAGTGAAAAGTTCAGCACTAACAATTTCAAAGAGAGAACTGAAACTTGACATAGAACAATCAGAGTGGCTGATGTGGCGCATCTTAGAGAGAAAACTATCGTGGAAACAATTTTTTTAAGCAATAATCGTAGCCATCTATAGATTTTGCACAGCTCACAAATTCAAACTTTCTACCCTGCGCATAAATTTTAGCTTTTCAGCGTTTGTGCCTGATCCTCCCGAATGTGATGTCAGTGATCCGATGAGCTGTGACCAGAGCAAATCCGAGGTTAGAGCGCACAACATTCCGTCAATTCGCCGTTATCAACCTACGTTGATCTTTTTTCATTAGGTGTGCGTGTTCGTGAGCGGTACTTACAAATGTCGCTGTGCTTCCGGTTATTCGCGACTTCCTGACGGTCGTTGTCTAGCCATCAATGAATGCGAAGATAATCGTCTGAACACTTGTGGACAGAACGCCGAATGTATCGACTTAGTGAGTGTAGTGAGATTTCGTAGAGGTTACAAGGACAAGTCAAAGACCTGTGTTTGTAAGAAGAAAGCAATGAGGCATTCAGACTTTCTCTGCCCTCTGTCCTATTTTTTCCACCACTTACTCAAGGTCACATTCCTCAATTTTCGTTTGTGACTTTACGACCTGCTCGGTTTGAAAGTTTGGATCCTTGTAACATTTTCGCTTTAAAGGTGCCGTAGTTAAGAATGATCAGTGATACGCCAGGACTGAAATTTAAAATGTGATAGTTTGGAGCTCTGTTTCCAGGCCGAGGGTTATACTTGCCAGTGTCGATCTGGATTCGCTGATGTCTCACCATCGGGACAGCCAGGTCGCATCTGCAAACCTCGCATCAACGAATGCTCTAACAAGTATGCCATTTCATTTTACAAGATAGTAATTGAAAAAGATGTCGCTTGTTTTATCTGAGCCTTTTTAAGAGAAAAGTATCATGTCGACTGCGATGAGAACGCTATTTGCATCGACACCGACGACTCATTCAACTGTCAGTGCCGGCCAGGATTCGCCGATATTTCTGCTGCATTTAACCGACTGCCTGGTGTGTCGGTTATAGTACGGGCTCTCGAAAAACAAGTTGCTTCACATCTTTTTGCAACAATCATAAACAGATGAGGATTTCGTCAACTAGAAGAGCCTTTCCCATCGGGCGTGAAGCGGAATGATTAGAGGTTGTCTACGTCATACAAAGAATCGTCCGCTGGTTCGATTCCGCAACCCTTCCTCACCAAGTCTCCACCCCTTTGTGATCAGCAAATTAGTACTCAAAAGAGAGAGTCACTACAGAGGCTCGATATGCTATCAGTTACCTCTAGGAAGGTTTGATAAAATCGAATATGTAGCTTATTCTTCAGGGATTGGTTAACAGCCAACACTTTGTCCTTATGCTTTATTCTCTGATTTTGTCCTACACTATCAAGAACGTCCAAATGATTAATGTCAGTATCCAAGTATTCTTAACCCTGAAAACGCAGCAGTTTTTCTTCAAGGTGTAACCATTCGAATAGTACTCTTTAACACAATGCGTACTTGTTCTTTGAGTAGAGTTGTTGTTGAATGCTAAAGGATGCGGTAGACCTGTAGAAGAGGCTTTCTGCTATCTCTGAGGGTACAAACGGTTTCCCAAAGTGTTCCCTTGAATTGGGCGCGTGTGGTGCAATGGTCAGAGGCGCCCTGCAACACACACATGGAATCCATCCTCGTGCCCGTGGCTCAGCAAACCTTCCATACCTTCGGAGTCGGCAAATTGCTACCAGACTTGTCCTCAAGAGACTTCTCTGGTATGATAGCAGCACTTATTCGATACATGGGTAGGTCACCGCGAGTCATTGTAAATGCTAGATATGCATTCAATCCTCGCCAAGCGTTGCTTAATGAAGTAGAATGCATGGCGCATCCCTCAGGGATTGATCAACGTCGAAAGCTTTATTCTTTTATTATCCTTTATTTCTTGATTTTAAATCTGTTTGAAATCCAAATTTACCAAAAATTGGAAAAAAAATTTATTTTTCAAAGATTTTCCACTCAAACATGACATACACAAAGATTAACGATGCAGTTAGGGACAATATCGTGTCTTCGTCAAGTGGATTCTGACCGTTTAATCACATCGGTATTCAAAGTACGCATCTCGGCGGGAAAGAAACGACGGAAAAAATCTTATACGCTCAAAAACCGGTTTTTGTTTCCGTTTTAGAGTAAGACAGTAGGAAAACTTCTATCCTGTAGAGAAGACATGTGAACTGTAATGATTCTTATTTCGATTCTACAGTTCGCTGTGGAGTGAGACATATGCTTATCTGAAGTTGGATGCTTCAACTATAATCATTTATGTGCGCATTGTCACCACTGCGCATGGTCGGTAATATGCTAGGCGAATTCTGTTAAATAGCAATCAATGCTTTTTCTAATATTTTTATCAATTGATAAATAGCTAGAGTAGTTGATTTTAGGTCGACGTTGCATCGAGGCGGTGAATGAGTGTTCTGTGAAATCTCTTAACGACTGCTCTGAGTTCGCCTTTTGTGAGGATGCCAAGGTCAGGCCAAATCGAGTCTGATCATCGTAAAACTGGAGAACTGAAATTTTAGTCTTTTCCTTAAACCGAACGACTTTTTGTCTGTTCACCAGACGTCACAGAATCTTATGTCTGTTTCACTAAATTAGATAGAGATAGAGTATAGAGTTTACAAATTTGAAAAGATCAGTTCATGTTTCTGCTTCTAAATTCCAGGTGGGCAGGTAAGTTCTAATTCTTGTGAAAGAATTGCTTCTAGGAGGGCTACGTTTGCTCATGTCGAGTAGGCTACGTGGACGCATCACCAAATGTAACTCATTATCCAGGACGGATTTGTCGCAAACCTACCGAAAGATTGACTTCCAGTGACATTGTCTCCTCCTTCTCAACAGATTCATGCGACCCAAAGGTGAGTCTACAATCAAGCATCTTTCCAGAAGAGGCTTCTATGAGAGGCTTTACTATAGACTCAAGGTACTTTAGTGGCTTATGGCCTGAGGTATCTCAAGAGCCTACCCATCTATAAGGTTGTGAAAGTTTCAACGCAGGGACTGAGCTTTTAAAATGTCGAAATACACGATAATAAGTTCTTACACAGCAAATGTCGAATAGCCTCCAATTCAAACGTATTAAGCCATCGAACTTCTAATGGACTTTGCACTTGATGTCGCGCCCGTCTTTCTATTTTTTTAAACTAGTTTCCCTGATTGATTGCTAACGCAATAAATTTCCGAACGACTCTCTTCCAGAGGTCACAGTGTGGCACGAACGAGGCTTGCACAGATCGAGGCCAACGAGGTCATTACAGTTGCCAATGCGCTGACAATGCCTTTCGCTACTCAGATGGTACTTGCCGAGGTAAGTAGCCTCGTTGGCGATGCACAGTATATTCAAATTACTTAAACAAGCCTCATGCATTCAAAGAACCCACCTTCCTTCGGCTTATCGGTAGTGACATAACGGAGATTCATCAATCGTCGTGCTTGTGAAAGTCGTAACAACCGCCTGTCGTAATTTTTCATCGCAAATTCACACTATGGTGAAGAGAAAGAAGACGTCAAAACGTCGGCTCAATAAAACTCTTTATAATCCCTGTGTTAGCTTAATAATCCAGTAAAGTATTGACTATCAACGCCGAAGTTAAGTGACGATCGCTTTTGAAAAACAGTAGTAAAGTGTCATGACCTCGTCGAACATCATTTACTGCAGACATTCCTAACATGACTGGTTTTTCAGCTTTAAATTTATGAACAACTACATAAATCTAAATCATCTACAATACAGCGTCGAAAAACCCCATACAAACCCTTCTGAGAACTTTCTGATTAGTCTAGCTCGTTGCCTGTCCATCCACTTTATGGGTTTGTCTTGCTGCAAATGACGAAGCGGCAGGAAGAGTTAAAAAGTAAAGTGTATTAGTATAGCTAGTAAATGAGTTAAAGAAAGAAACTGAAGGAACTGAAGGTCTCGGTGTTGATAAATCCTTGAGGGATGCACCATGCATTCGACTTCATTTGGAGGTGATTGAATGCATATCTGACCTTTACAATAAGTCGCGGTAGCCTACAGATGTAATGAGTCAGCGCCGCTATCCTCCCAGACAATTTTGGTACTGATTTGACGATCCCGAGGGGATGGAATGCTTGGCAGACCATGGGCGCGGCGATCGATTACATGTGTGTGTTGCAGGGCGCCTCTACCACTACGCCACATGCGCCTTAAAGTAAACGAGGTAAAAGTAAAAAATCCTCGGACAGATTTTTGGTTGAGCCAATCGGTTTTTTGTTTAGTTGAGTAACACTTGACTTTGATTCGTCCGAATACCGTTTTTCGACTTAAGGTTTTGTTACAGTTCCAATCAGAAAGCGTTCAAGTCGTATTTCTACGCTCTTCTAAATTACATGATCTGTATGAGCGTTTTCTCTGAATCACAGGATCTTCCTAGGCGTCTTTATTTTAGGAGCCAAGCTTTCTATTCAGTATCTCATGTATTTTTTAAGCGTTCATACCTCAAGACCATAGGCGCCGGACGGCGATTCGCGAGTGCCTGGACGGGAGAGGAGAAATCGACTCTGATCCGTTCTGGTGATCCTACCGTACACAATGGAACTTTGACCGGATGTGTAGCGCAACCAGCACCAAAAATCCGTGTCATAACTTTTATTTACTAACTATTCTTTTATTATGTCAGGCTGGTACGTGAAACACAATCACCGGGATGCTGAGATATGAGAGAACGAGAGATCCTAGGTGGTCTTTTAACCCGCGACTACCCTTACTGAAGACTAACGTGCTATCACTACACTGACCGATATCCTTTGCCTTTCATTCGGCCAGTTGTTCCAAGTTTTGCTCATACCTCAGCATTTTTGTGGTTGTATTTCATGAAACGGAACTTTGTTTATATTCGCATTTTCTAGCTATTTTTTCACATCTTTGGAAACGTAATTGTTCATAGAGCGATCTGTATCGGTCAGTTGGAGAGGGAGATCATTTCGCAGGATTTCCAGAGCTGGATAGTTCAGCCGCAGCTCTTATTTTAGCTCCTAATTTCGATCTAACCATTCTTCGGACCTGATCTGCTTTATGTGAAAAAAATTGTAGTATTAAGTAAAATAGTATAGTAATATAGTAGTAGTAGTATAGTAGTATAGTAGTAGTAGTATAGTAGTATAGTAATATAGTAATATAGTAGTATAGTAGTATTGTCGTATAGTTATCAACCTCGTGCAAGCTCATCAAGGAAAGAATACATATTGATTAGTCACAACGAGGTTAAAGGAAAGTCGGTTTCGAAATATTAATACGCTTTGTACTAGCTGCAAATCGTAGTGTTTATTGTCGGTTTGTTTCATTGAGAGTTCCTCAGTAATTCATTAATATCAGCTCGATTTTACGCAGTACTCGTGCAGTTTTCCCGAATCGTATGTGTTACTGGAGTTGACCACAGCTTCTGCTCCGAAAATCTTATAAGAACGTCGTTAAGACAGTCGGTCACGTTGCTCAATGAATAAAAGCAAGTGTCGGCGAAACTTGTTTAGTCTTTTGGCCCAACTGACAGCACTTACCAGGGTCTACGATTTCATGATCTCCTAATAAAATTTAATTTAAATACCAGCCAATTTTTCCACACTTAATTGACGATTGTTCTGTGTTGTCGGAAACTTTCTACATGCTAACCCAAACGAGGTATTTATAACGAGGAAACTTTAACTGATCCAGTAATGATTAAGATAGGAAAGCACAATGTTCTCAGTACATGCTCTGCTTATTACAAGAGTTCTTCAGTGTTTTCGGCGTGCTCGAAGAACACCGAATGTGACCGCAATGCCGTTTGCCTGAACGTTTTCGACTCCTACAGCTGCCAGTGTCGTCCGGGTTTCATCGACATGTCGCCGGATCCAGAGCGAAAGCCGGGTAGACTCTGCAAAGAACGTACGTACATCAGCTTATCAATTCACCCAACCAAAATGAAACTGAACCGTCTCCGTATTTGACATGTTCACGACAGTACACGTTTTCCAAGTTCTGCTTTACTTACACATCTTATTTTTCAGGAATCAGAAAACTACAAACTCTGTTACACAATAATACGTAAAAATTAATTTTTATAACAATGTGTTTATACTTATGTGCGAATCCTATAAGCACAATAGCTCTGAGCCATGTGGAGCTAACGTTGTTCTCAAATTCTTTAGGAAATCAAATTAATAGTTGTTGTTAGTAAGCCTTAAGCCGAATGATTAACCTTGGGTTAGATTCATCGTATTAAATTCTGAGGTTAGCTAATAAGGTTAATTAAGGTTGCAATGTTTGTTAACCATTACCAGGATCCATCACCGTCTGGGTATCAAAGTCGCATGGTGGCAAATCTGCCTCTGATCCACAAGGACTGCGACTGCCCGTGGTGGTGAAGACCTGGGGCAGAGTTTGGCAACGGTGACATTGGGATTCCGGGGAACCACGAAGGCTTAACCAGCAAAACTCCGAAAAGAAGGAAATTATACTGGGGCCCTCACAACTAGTGAGGACGGGCAATTCAAGTATCATATATCAAGCAAGTTCATACGCTTGACATACTATGTAGTTCATTTCAATCATTTTTTCCGTGAAGAGCAACAAATTAATGCAATAATTGATTTCTGCTGATGGCAAAGATAACGAAGCAATATTCTACTCATTAGGTATCACAGAGTCACTAAAATTGAGCAAAAACTTTGAAATTATCCCTTTTTCTCATCGGAGCATCGATGAAAAGATTGTGACTTTTTTGATTACTGAGTTCTAAAGAAAAAAAATTTTCGGAAATCATTTGTGATTCCATGGGATTCGCTACCTATTACTGAGAACTTTACAACAGCGATTTTATTTTCATGCCGTCTGTGCTTCCTGTACAACTACGTGTTCCAATCACCTGATCGCAGATTGCCAGGCGTATCCTATTCTGCAACCAAACGAATAACTGTATTGTTTAGTGGTGAACGAATGCGTATTTTGCAACCAAACGAATAACTGTATTGTTTAGTGGTGAACGAATGCGCAACGGCGTCAAATGAATGCTCAAGGTTCGCCAAGTGCACCGACCTCACCGAAGGCTACGCTTGCCAGTGTCTCGACGGCTACATCGACGTTTCCTCCAAATACAAGCATCCACCCGGACGTAGATGCACAAAATGTGAGTACGAGTCCACACGGACATTTCTTCGCAGTGAAGCTCACCGTGGCGAACAACTTGCCCCGTTCTGGACATTTGCTGCCATGAGACCTAATGGGGACCAGTTGTGGCTACTTGCCAACGAGCGGCTGTTTACTCATTGTCAAACGGTGGTGGTAAGAGTTTCCAAAACACCGAGGCAAATTGCTCGCTAATAGTCCATCTGTGGCACCAAGTGTCCATCATTCTCAATCTTCTCTTAGAACATCATTGGTTATTCGGTGGAGAATTTTGGAGGGAAAAATCAACTCTATGTAGAGATTTGCCTGCGACATAAGGAGTCTTTATTCGTTGATGTGAAACGTAGCTTTTTTGTGTAAAACCATGTTAGAAGAGGTTTTAAAATTGAGTTACGAGATGTCAGATATCGATCGAGAGGCATTAACTGCAGGAATGTTACGGTTCACCACTTAATTCTCTACACAGCTACTCATCTGAGCTGATTTTCAGACAATTTTCCGTTTTGATCTGAAAGATTCCATAAATTCTTACTGTGTTTAGCTCATGACGAATGCGCTATCAAGAACTTGAACACGTGCGACGAAAATGCTGACTGCATAGATACTCCGGATGGATACATCTGCCAGGTAGGTGCCACTGATATCTGAAGCGGATAAGCAACCTCGAGCCGTTCACATCGCACCACAGCTAACGGCTTTGCTCTAAAGCTTTCATATATGCATCTCCTTGATAAGAAGACAATTACACCCGTAGCAATGCTGAGGATTCTTCGCGATCGCTGCTCGACCATGCATCTGGGCAGGTTAGAAGCGGGGAAGAGAGGGAAACAGATGCAGAGTTCACTTCCGGCTTAACAGTGTGTTAAGCTGGAATCGTGAATCCATGAATGCTATGAAGAAAATCCTTCTTCTATTTCTTCATTTCATGCGATTTTTCTTTTCATTTGACACTTCCAGCTTAGGTTAGTATGGAAAGAATTTCGTATTAATGGGCTTCTCATCGATTATATTTTGGTCTCTAAAGGGGAAAGGGACGACTATTTCGTGGAATAACTCTGGCAGTCACGTATTAGTGGCTCCTAAGCTCCAAGTTTCTATCAATATTCATTTTTTTTGTGTGTATAGGAACTCACATGACCTTGCTTGTACTGCTTCAACGAACTTCTTAATGAGAAAGCTAGAATTTCTTGCATCTGGAATGCTAACAGAAAAAACCCAACATTTATTTTGCTAATGCCAGGTTGAATATAGGCTTTCTCTGCAATTTCGCAACATCTCCAGACGACTACGATACAAATTGCAGTGCTTCGCCGGCTACGTGGACGTGTCATCAAACGCGAACCTGCCTCCGGGACGAGTATGCACCGTACAAACGACTTGTCCGAAGCAGAAGACCGACCTCGTGTTTCTGATTGATGGTTCTGGTTCCATCGGCTCGTATGTCTTCAAGAACGAGGTACCTTTGTCGTTACCCTCAGAAACACGTATGACTACGCGTAATTATTATACTTGGTACTTGGCCTACTGCGACGAATTAGAATGTTCTGAGAGCTCAATGCAGTACAATTAATAATTTTAAAACAATGATAGTGAGATATTTGCAAACTCTGGACCTCAGGTGTTTGAGCTGGGGATCGAACACGCTATTGTCCTTTCCGGATGTTAACGCATTCACCACCACACCATGCGGATCCTTCGTCTCGCCTTTCTCTCAGCCGTGTTTCACTGTTGCTATCACAATCACCTGTCAACGCGATTGAAAAAACATAGGCAGTAAGTAAAGAAATGATTACATTGTGATTTATAAAAAACAGCTTCAGCGTAACTGGGTTCAATGTCAATTTGCGCTCCCCAGACCAATCCCGTTGACCAGTGATTGTTGATCACCTGTATCACCTCTATCATCTGTAGTCCCGTTGATCGTCGAGCGTCTCGAGCGGGCGCCAGTAAATCCTCCATTTTTCCCCTGTCTCGTGCAAGAGTAACCCAGTAGGTTCTCCTCGCTTTAGGGACTCGTCGGGCATCATATCTTTCTTCTAGGTTTTTCGTGAAGAACTCTGATCGGTGGTCTTCCTGCAGTACGTTTGACATCTCGGGGAATCCAGTCACTGACGGCTCTTGTCCATCGGTTATCATTCATACGCATTACGTGTCCGGCCCACTTTATCTTCGACTTTTTGGCGTATAGAACGATATCTTTGATTTTCGATCGTTGACGGAGGTCGGAGCTTCGGATCCCATCCCTTACTCGTGTGAAACGCGAAACTCCTAGCATCGTCCCTTCGACTGCGTTCGATAACGCTGAGTGATCTTTCATCCTGCTTACGTAGCGACCAGGTTTCTGACCCATACGTTAGGGCAGGAAGAACCGTTGAGTCGAAAAGGTGGGCACGGATTCGGGTGTTCTTTGTCAAATCTTCTGTCGAGGACTCCGATGCAATTGTACGTGCATTATAGGTACAGATCTTCGCCATAGTTCTTCGTGATCCAATCAGCTTCCATTGGCTCTGAGATTTTAGCAGCCTCTCCGTACTCATCCTACCCAACGCTGCGAAATTTGGGGCTCTTTCGGGGTCAGGGGAATGAGGCCCGTTTTTTTTTTACTGTTTAGCATTTTGATACCAACGTATAGCTTGCTGGGCTCAGAACGTAGGGCTGGGTATACCCACGGGTAGCTTGCCAGGCTCTCCCAGAGTGGACATGGAGCTTATTTGTTGGAGGCGACCCCTAGCCGCCTCCCATATACTTCCCTGTCACTTGATTGCAAACTTTTGGCCGCATTGATTCGTAGAATACAATCCGCATAAAGCGAGAACGCGTTCACACACACATGCATGAATACGCCTAGCAAATACAGAAAGTATGTGCCAAATCGGCGCAACAGAAACAGGGAGTCCATCCCCTGGATCCACCTGCGTCTCAGGAAAGCAAACGTCGCTTTTGGTCCGCGATTAACCCCCTATCCGCCACCTGGGGACGCGCCACGTAGCCTCGCGACTAACCGGCTCGAGATCCCTCATATGAGGGAGATCCGTGGGATTGTTGATAGCACCTACAAAACGCGGCTGAGAGAAAGGCGAAACGAAGGACTCGCATGGTGTGGTGGTGAGCGCGTTAGCACCAGGAAAGAATAATAACTTGTTCGATCCCCACCTCAAACGCTTGTGGTCCAGAGTTTGCGAATATCTCAGCATTACTGTGGTTATGATTCACATAATACCCTGTCATGAAAAAGAATAAGCAGTAAATAAAAAGGCGAACACATTGTGATTTATAATCCTAACACAATTTTTAGCTCTACAAATAGTCTGTTGACCTGTTATTGTACGAATCCCGTATTCTGTCATTTCACCAGCCAGCAGTTTCTGATCAGCTAACTACTATTGGATATTAACGATTAGTGAATAAGCCGGAAGTGATCAAATCTGATGAGTTCAGGTACTGCGATTCGTGCGAGAGTTCGTGGAGTTATTCGAGATCAGCCTTAATCGCACACGAGTCGCTCTGATCCAATACTCGGACCAGATTCGCCACGAGTTCGATCTGAATCAATACACAGACAAGGTGAAGATGTTCATAGCTTCTCTATATTGAAATACCATTTAGTTTTCACATCGCAGAAAATTCTTTTACTTCCAGATTATTTCAAATCTTAAATTAGTCGTGACTTCCGATTTTAGAGGCAAAAGACGGAAACATCAAAATCTCGTAACATTTTGCTTAGAACCATTGAACACCATTGGTACACTTTTCTGTTTATTCAGTTTTCTAATACTGAATATAAATGAGAAAAGAGAAACGAAGGACCCTCATGGTGCGGTGGTGATAGCCCTTGGAAAGGGTAATAGCGCTTTCGTTCCCCACAGCAGACACTTATGGTCCGGAGTTCTGCAAATGTCTCAGCATCATTGTGGTTGTATTAAATACAAAGTTTCTTCACGATTTCGTCACACCTCTGGAATGCTGCAGCTTACATAAGCAATGTATTGTTTTCATATAGCCTCTGTAAAATCTCCTTCGAGTGCAAATCTTTCGGTGCTCGGAACGGTGCATTTCCAGGCTGCCGTTCTTCGAGCGATTACGGAAACCCAGTATTTGACGGGTTTGACTAGAACCGGTGCTGCCATTCAACACATGGTACAGGAGGGATTCAGCGAACGACGAGGAGCTCGACCTCAAAAGAACGATATCGCCAGGTTTGTTTATTCGGGTTTTTCTGAATGAAAAATGCTGCCTTATCTTTGATCTTACAGTAAGCACTTAGCCCATAACAGTTTACCATTTATCGGTCATTGTCGCTACTTAGCTGTGGTAACGTGCCACTTACATGGCGACCACTAGCATAATGAACCTCACACGGATTATTGGTTCATAGGTTTAGTGGACCATACGTTTAATCATTTTCATTTTCCTATTCATTTTTTTTCCTTTTCCTATTTCCTATCCTATTCATTTTCTTTCCTGGTGTTCCTTTTGCCACAAAGTTTTTTCTTTGTTAAACTTTTTGTATTTATTCGTTAGTTTGCTTCCCATAGATGTTGACACCTAATAATTTACAAAAATCTGATTTTTAGACAAGTTTATTCACCAAGCGATGGACGCTGTTACTAACTATAAGGGTACGGTCACAGCGAGAATATTACGAATGAAGAGGGTACTAAGGTGTCCATGTATTTCATGCTGATTGATTGATTTTGTCCTGACAGAGTAGCACAATGAACTTTTACAAATTGGGCGGATACTCAGTTTCTCTAATAGATGGCTGTTTTTACAGGGTGGCGATCATACTCACCGATGGCCGTTCTCAGGACAATGTCACCGGACCAGCGGAAACGGCTCGCAAACTCAACATCAACACCTTCGCCATCGGAGTCACCGATCATGTACTGGCCAGTGAACTCGAGGCAATCGCTGGCTCTCCGAACAGATGGTTCTACGTTGACAAATTTAAGGTTGCAATTTTACCCAGAGATTATCCTTTTGGAAAACCATTCCTGTAGTAACTCATAATTGATGTTTCAAGGATAAAAAAGGTTAAAGCTCTCGGCGTTGATCAATCCCTGAGGGATGCGCCATGTATTCGACTTCATTAAGTATCGTTGGAGGTGATTGAATGCATACCTGGCCTTTACAATGACTCGCGGTGGCCTGCCGATGTATCGAGCCAGTGCTGCTATCCTCCCAGACAAGACTGGTACCAATTTGACGACACCGGATGGATGGAAGGCTTGGTGGGCCATGGGCGCAGGGATCGATTCCACGTGCGTGTCGCAGTGGCGCCTCCAACCACTGCGCCACACGCGCGCCCTAATGTTTCAAGGACTAACTGAAATTTCATGACGAAATATATCCTCTCTACCCTGCTGCATGTTTAAATCTGAACATAGTTCTTTAAATTACTTAATGGTTTTTCTTGATGAACAAATGCGATATTGTCATTACAGCCTTCATTAATTCACAGTAGGTTTCGACGATTTCACTTTCTTCAGAGCCTAGAAAGGTTAAATTGACATGCAATCTACGCAGCCAAGCACTTTCATAATCTCAGGAGATCAATCTTCATGCGTAAATTTTTACTCGCACATTAAACACCTTCTTTCAAACGGTCAACGTTTTGGTCTTTGTACGCCTCCCGTTTATTTGGTGGAGACCAGCCGCACAGTCTTTTTTGGGTGAGATGTATATCTGGCTCAAGCCAAAAAATAGCCTGATGTACGACGCAAGGTCTCGCGTGCCCAGAAGACATTCCTAGTTGCAGTTCATCCTTAGACTTTCGGAATTTATGAAGAATGCCTTAAGGGTTTTCCGGGCAGATGTTTTCGATTTCTGTGTTAGGATAATGACCTTTACTTCGGAATCCTCTTCCCTGTGTCTTTGTGTCCTATGCGCACCTAGTGGAGTGTTCGGTTACAATTTAAGTTTACTGACTAGGTGCTCTTTTATACGGGTCTAAAGTGGTCTATCCGTTTCGCTTGTGTATACGAATACCACACGTCCCTACACGTTTGCACACCGTACCCGAATTCAAGTATTCACCATCTCAACGTTAGGACATATTATACAATTTTATGTTGTACATAGACGGTCGTGTAGACGGATACTAACTAGCTGACGTCTTTGGATGTTCGGTGATATTTTAATCACTTTTTCCGAATTCTCTGATTTGCGCTTCTTAAGCAACTTATTGTAGCTATACCTATTTTGTTGGAAATAAAGTAAAGGACAAATGGGGCCTTATTATCGCTAGAATTATCGTTTGGGAACCTGGACCTTCCTCTACACCTATTCCGAGAAGCTACAGTTTCGTAGCCATTCGAAATGGATATTTGCCACGCTAGTTTCAAACATTCTTCGCTCTGCTCTCTTTCTGTGCACAAAATGGTGGCTGTCGGAAACATGTTTCTTACAAAAGCCCTAGACGTTTCTATCAGGTAGTCAAGCTAAGAGTAAATCAATATCAGGATCCACCACCACCCTAGTATCAAGCTAGTCGCAGAGTGGCAAATCTCCCTTTGATCAACAAGGACGGCGACTGCTTGTGCTGGTGACGACTTGGGACAGACATTGGCCACGCTGACCTCGGGACTACAAGCAAACACAAAGGCTAAACCGCGTGCACGCTATTAGGATGCGCGTTATGCAGACGATCCAGGAATAGTTGGGTATTCGTGAGATGGGCTGGGATGTATTTGAATCAAGCTCTTCGTAGCAATAAATGGATTCGCTGTAAAAAGTTTTAAAATCTTTATTGGTCGTTCGACAACGTATTTTATTTTCGAGCATCTTCTGAGTTATTTCGAGGAATAGCGAAGTTGTCTATGCATCTTTTAGTGTCCATTCTATTCTAGGATCTGGATACTCGTCTCCGCTCGATGATCCAAAAGGCTGCATGTCCTTCCCCGCTGAAAGCTCAGTCGCCTTCACAAGGTACATGCAATTCTCGAACCCAGACCGGATGTGATCGCTCACTGAATGAATATTGCATTCAAGAAAACGGACGGTCAGTTTACCTTTCGTCGTTACCACTGTGTTGCTTAAAAAAAAGGAAGAGTTATATATGGCTGGATGTGCCACGATTGCGGTGTACGCTTCCCCATTAGTACAGCGCATCATCCAAAGTGTGCGAAACTGTTGTCGTCAAATGAAGATCCAATATACTATTTGCAGAACACGTTGCACTTGCCCTAGGGGATTCAGTCGCCATCCGACTACTCGTGTATGTGGTGGGTCGTTATGCAATCCACAGCTACTCACCTCATGCACTTATCCTGAAGAGTGCCGCATCACGCCATTCAACAACTACCGTTGTGCCTGTCCAAGCGGATATGCCAGAGAATATAGGACCGGATTCTGCGGTATTGTTATCAACATTTGCATTGACTTCTCCAGTTTTTTTTATAGGCTTGCATCCGTTTAATATGTTTGCATGGATTCACTAACGAAAGACACGCTTTAGTGTCCACCAAGGAAGTTCGTATCTTCCCACAACACGATGCCGATTGTCATAACGGTGGTCAACGCTGTGGTGAGAATGAGTACTGCACTAGTGACGGGACAAACCATTGGTACTGCGAATGTATGAACGGATTTGAGCGAAGTCATGCCAACGGAAAGTGTAGCTATCCAGGTGGGAATGCGCTGTTCGCTTCAATTTCAGTCATATTTTTGCCTCAACATTCCGTCAGATGTCTGAGTGGATTTAGAGCATTAATATCTAAGGTTTTTGAACTCGAAAAAGGATCGTATAGCAGCAGTCCAGTGATATGCCACTCGAACCTACACGGCCGATGGCTTCATCAACACCCCGCCTCAACCAAACCCTCTGTTGTTCTTCGATCGCTCAATATAAAAATATTTTGCAAGTAGTAAAATAGAGTCGTTATCTATCTGCTTCCCATAAATGTTGTTGAAAAACCTAATCTTTAGTAAGGTTGATTAACACGGTAAACACTGCCTGATGGTTTGTTTTTGTGTGCTCTAGGATCGTGCCTTCCGAGTCAGCCGAACTCTTGCGATATCCGCAAACGGGAAAAATGTCTCCCGCACAGCCAGTTCTTCACGTGTCAGTGTGGTCAATTCGAGAAAAGACATCCAGTCTCAGGAATTTGCTGTGAGTTCGAATACTGGCAATTTTACATAGTATTTAACTCTAAAGATGTGTATTACTGATACTGAATTGAACCTCTGTATAACTTATCAAACTTACTTTACTTAACTTACTTAACTTAACTAGTAGTTGGAGAATTAGCCCAGAGTGCTTAAAATACAGGATATATTCTTCAAGCCAATGTATTTCGAGAAAAGAAAACGTCGCAGATTTTTTAAAATTTGTTTAGACCATCTCATTTTATTTTATTTTGACTCTTGATAGGAATGATAGAAGCACTACTTTTAGCAGGCTGGTTCATTGCTCATGCTGGCTTGGAGTTTTCAGAGGATATAGCAAACCGCTAAAAAAAACTGTAAAATACTGAGTTTATTGTCGATTTGTGCCTCCAAAATTGTTCCCGTTAACGGATGATTGCTGGTAGGGCCGTTGGGTTAAAAAACTGGCTGGATGAAAGACAAAGCAAAAGCATCGATGGTGCAGTGGCTAACACGTGAGTCCCGGAAATGGTAGCCGACGGGCTCAGGGCTCAACTCACCTGAGGTTCCGAGCTGTGCACATATCTTAGCAACATTGTGACTATAAAATACTGTTATCCGTAAGAAGCCTTCACTCTGATTCTCTATACCCTATATGACTTTTTGCCTACTTATTGTTTAACAAAAGAATTGACTTCTTTGAGATTCGATGATTCAGCTATTACAAATATTTCTCATAGGTTTTCATTTTACTTTCAAGTCATGCAATTGTTTTCTAGTGAAGAACGAATGCGAACTGCGTACTCACAACTGCGATCGTTCCGCACGATGTATCGACACTGATGACGGCTATATGTGTGCTTGTCCTTCTGGATTCATCGATAGATCTCCGGATCCAGTCGGCAAGCCAGGGCGCCTTTGTGTTGCCGAGCAGAATGAGTGTCTCGACGGCTCCCACAGGTTGGCTTCGATTTGTTCTCCACGATCAGGCTGTTCATGATTGCTACGGTGATATGATGAATTCCTCATGAAGTCAAGAGATTAGTACAAATTTTATTCCTTAATGTCGTTTGCACATACCAAACCTTATGTTAAACTTCATTAGCCCCAACTGAAATTGCTAAAACTAGATTTTTTCAACGAGAAGTCTTATTATGTTATTGGCTTGAAGTCCGGTGATCTATTAAAGGTTTGAAACTATTTTCACTAACATTTTAGGTTCTAAAGAATGTTCTTTTGAGGACTTGTAGAGTCACATAGGAAGATTTACTGAACGACAATTTTCTGCGCATTTGTAATATTAGCGTCGAAATTTTTTTAAGGTCAGCATTTCAACTGGGTTTGTGGTCTTAAAAGAGTGTCACCATATGGTTCGTCAAGTGGTTACCGTAATCCTTTGCTAGTGCAACATCAGCTTTGAGAAGTGTTTTCAATACATTTCTGTTTTTAAGAACATCTACGACCATCCTACAGAAATCACATTTGATAGATGTGAGGCAAAGCTGAAAGAAAACGAAAGCTTTTTTAGGTAGAAGCAGACAAAACATTAGAGTATGTTGCCGTTGAATTCTTGCAGTAGCCTTTCACTTCCAGATTACACTTACGCTGTCAGAAACTATTTCTTCCTTATGCTTACTACCATTTCTACATCTTTAACCACCCTTCAAAAACGATTTTCTATTGGTGTCTCCGGCAAAATGCTGGTGTTAAGCTGACCAGCAGGTCGATCAAAAGCCATGTAACCCAAACTCGTTATTTGATAGTAGGACTCCGAGTGAGAAGAGTCTCGATTTCTATGACAAGTTTTCCTATAAAGGTTTAGATGTTATGTTGTCGATCCCAAAGTAATACCAGAGAAACTTAGATGGTGGCGTGTGGTCGAACCAAAGACCATGTTTCTAGTGCAAAGCACCTCTAACGATTGTACTACACATATACTACACACGGTATAAACACTGTGCAAAATTTTTTCTTTCAAACAACACAGTGCTTCTAGAATAGTAATGATTTTGTAGTGTGAAATATGATAATAATGTCTGAATGGTTATGGTGAACGAGCAATTGTTTTAGCTTTTGTAAAAAGCCTAAATAGTCTTTTTAGGTGTTCGCCAAATGCTCTGTGCACCGATACAGAATCTGGTTACGTGTGCAGATGTAAATCCGGCTTTGTCGATTATTCTCCGAATCCTCAGAGGTTTTTCATAGCTCGCTTACAGGATGCTTCTGTGTAAGATCACGTGTGTTTAGCTTTCCCGGACTTATTTGTAAAGAACTGGTGAACGAGTGCTCGTCATCAAAACTAAACAATTGCGATAAAAATGCCATCTGTGTCGACACCATTGAAGCGTACACTTGCATCTGTAAATCCGGCTATATCGATATGGATGAGTTTCGTAACCCCGGACGTCACTGTCAGAAAGGTGAGTAGATAGACAAGGTTTAGTAGGCGACACTACTGGAGCTTAGCGCTGGTTATCTAATAGCCTGTGCAACCTTGTTTGAATGCAAAAGCTCCGAAAGTTTTCCAGTTTCAGCATTCTTCTTACGTACTTTACCCTAACACACCAAAATATTACGATACATTCTGTCTTGCAAAATGTGTAACATTAAAGGTGTTTTCTTTTTGCGTTTTGTATCCTTTGCCTACGATTTTAACCCTGTGCATTTTGAGCGAAAACAAATGATCGCTGCTCCGCTGGCGGTAACGACTGTGACCGAAACGCTCGCTGCATCCAGATAGGTGGGTGCTTTCTCAAGACAATCCGATTCCGAATCTCTAGAGTTCTACATGGAATCTTATCTGTGCAGGCGATGACGACTATTCGTGCATGTGTCCTCCCGGCTTCAAAGACAAATCGCCGACGTCTTCGCGTCCTGGACGACTGTGCATCCCTGTGATCCCTGAATGCGACAATCCTACTCTCAACGACTGCGACTCACCCGACCGTGCGATTTGCACCGACACTGATGACGGCTATATGTGCAGGTGACTCCAGAAGTGTGCCGGCTAGCACTAGCAGCATCAGTTTCTTTCTTTAAAAAACAATTGCAACAATTTCTGTCATATATGACCAAAAATTTAGAGGGCTAAGCTTTCAACTTTCCACACAAGCATCATATCTCAAATGATGATATCTAACCAAGGGTGCGTGTGGCGCAGTGGTTGGAGGCGCCACTGCGACATGCACGTGAAATACGCCCATGGCCCACCAAGCCCTCCATCCCTCCGGGTTCGGCAAATTGGTGCCAGACTTGTTTGGAAGGATAGCAGCACTGGTTCGATACATCGGCTGGCCACCGTGAGTCATTGTAAAGGCCAGATATGCATTCAGTCACCTCCAACGATACTTAATGAAGTCGAATGCATGGCGAGCCGAGCTGGAGCGTTCCCAATTGCATTGCAGACAGTGATTTTTTCCCAGACAAGTCCGGAGCCAATTTTTCGACTCCAGAGAGATGAGAGGCTAGAAGGCCTGGAGCGAACTCGGAATAACACCATGCTCGTGATGATGGACACCACTACCACTGTGCTACTCGCTCCCTATAGTGGATATAGCGGATTTAAATATTACGTGTGCCTTAAAACAGTAGGATGATGTCTCTTCTATAAATTTGTCACATCCTCACATATTCTTATCACCAAGAGATTGTGAGCATTTACCAGAAACCGGTGCTATCGTCCATATTTCAAGGACAGTGTTTAAGTCGATGATTTTTTTTCAGTATATAAAAGAATAACTCTATTCTCTTCAGTTGATAAGTCTGAAGCAAGATCCGATGAAGGATTGAAGACATTCTGAGAACTGTCCATTTAAAACACGCGATCCTACTTTCAGATGCCGGCAAGGATTTCTTGACATATCTCCCAATATCGCTACGAAACCGGGAAGGCTGTGTAAACCGCGTACGTTTAAAGCCTGTGCATTCAAGAAATATGTTTGACCGTTTTAAGAGCGTGATACAGTTCTGTGATGAGTTTGGTTAAATGAGCTTAATTATGATGAGATGAACTTAATTCCTTCAAATCCAAGCCAATTTTGCTGTCAGTTAAAAACTGGTGCAGACATTAAAACCGAACTTCCCGTCAAATATTGACAAATCCTTTACCTACAGTGCAGAATGAATGCGCTCTTGGTACGGATGACTGCGCTCGGGACGGTGGTATCTGCGAGGACACGCCGGATTCATTTCTGTGTCGTTGCGCCCTTAACTATTTGGACGTGTCGTTTGATAGACAGAATAGACCTGGCAGAAAATGCAAACGATGTGCGTTTGAGTCGTTTTTCTTTCATGATCCATACAAATTTACTCATCGTTTTGTAGTGGTAGACGAATGCACAACCGGTCAAAACGATTGTTCCCGTGAAGCGATCTGCACAGATACGGAGGACAGCTACATATGTCAATGCCCACCTACTCATATTGATCTCTCATCAGATCCCGTTAATAGGCCTGGAAGGAAATGTCTGCTTAGTAAGTAAACTTATTGGGGAGATGCAAATATTTTTTCCACTGCTAGAGAGCAAGGCCTTCTCACAATCTTTAAAGGAGTGAACGAATGTACATCGGGTCGCCACGACTGTTCACCAAACGCTGATTGCTTGGACACTCCAGAGTCTTTTAAGTGTCGCTGCCGTGATGACTTCGTCGACGAGTCGCCCGATATTGTTCGACGCCCTGGTCGAATCTGTCGACCTGCACTCGTGGACGAGTGTAGACTGGGTAAACACGACTGCCACAATGATGCTATTTGTCAGGTGCGATTACAGTACAACAACCTCTTGGCCAAGCAATTTCTGCTGTTTTGTGCTTTAGGACTTGCCCCAGGGCTACACTTGCCAGTGTAAGTCCGAGTTCTTGGATCGCTCACCACATCGCACCACCCATCCGGGAAGACTCTGTGAGCCTCGTCCAACTCCACCACCACCAGAGTGTAGAATCGACGGTCCTAATCAATGCAAAGCTCATCTGAATGAAGTGTGTCGGCTAGTGAATGGTGAACCGAAGTGCTCTTGTCCTATTAATTACCAACGAGATGCTACGGGGTCGTGCTCAGGTATGTTTTACTCGAGATTAACTGAGCTGAGGAATTGTTGTTCTTTTGTCAGGGCATATAACTTTTGTTTTTTAGTGATAAATGAATGCGACTTTCCTCAACTCATTGACTGCCATCCATCGGCTGAATGCATCGATCAGTTGGTCGGATACACATGCAAGTGTCGGCAGGATTTCAAAGACATCGGAGAGAAACCGGGTCGAATGTGCAAACCACGTATGTCATCAGCTCAACGTGTTTTATAAGAACTCTTTGGAGATTGTAGCCACGTTTTTTAGTAGTAAACGAGTGTCAGTTTCCTCATCTAAACGACTGCCATCAAAATGCTCAGTGTATTGACCAGGAGGAGGGCTACGAATGCAAGTGAGCATCGGATTGACTCACAGCCCGCTTTTGTTTAATTAATAGCTAAATTTAGCTGGAGTTAACTTCCAATCTTAAGCCACAATTTTCTGATATAAAGCAGTGCCGCATAAAACTTTTTTATTGCTATAACTGTAAAGGCATACATTCAGATGCAACCATGGGTTCATGGATCGCTCTCGTGGACGACCAGGGCGAATTTGCAAGCAACTCATTAACGAATGCGGTGTAACTGGTATGAACAGTTGTGACAGAAACGCCAGGTGGAAATTCCTTCTTTTGCATAAGTTTATCACAAGCTAAGCAAAATGTTTGAGATGCATTGACGAGGAAGAAGGTTATCGTTGTGAATGTCGTAACGGGTTTCTAGACGTGTCGCCGTCTCCTCAACTCAAAGGAAGGAGCTGCAGAAAATGTCGGTGACCATTGATTGGTCTAGTTAGAGAAATGGCTTTGATCTTATTAAATTTAGTAATCAATGAATGTGGCGATCCGAAATTGAACGACTGCGATCGAAACGCTAAATGTCGTGATACAATGGATTCGTACGAGTGCGAATGCCCTGCGAATTCAAAGGACATCTCACCAAGCCCTGCATTCCCAGGACGTGTCTGTCTGCTATGTGAGTTGCTAAACAATTATTAGGTGCAGGCTGCTTTATTATGGTTTCATTTGGATAGAATTGAACTAGTCGACTCATTGTAATGGGGAAAAATAGTTCAAAAGGTACAGTGCGAAATACAACCACAATTATAGATAGATAGATAGGTGCTTAGATATTTGCAAAACCGGGCCGCAGGTGTCTGCTAGCGCGTTCGTTTCCCACTGCGGACACCTGTTGTCCAGAGTTTTGCAAATATCTCAGCATCATTGTGTTTGCATTTCGCATTACACCCTAACTCGAAATATTATAACAAGAAGCAAATAAAAGTTACCATTGTGAGTTCAAAAGAATTTTTTTTGATTACCCAGGTTTAATTACCCAGGTTATTTCGAATTATGAAAGAATAACTCAAAGAACCGAGTATTTATGAACCTCGGCATAAATTGTTGATGTATTCATTTCTATGTTTCTATTAACTGATCTTACTGAGCTGATGCGAGGTTGGTATAAGTCTCCGTTGTCGTAGTCGTTGTTTTTCTTGGTCGATGGCTGACGTTCCGGCGATTTCGCCTTCCTCAGAGCCAGGACGTACTTGTGTAACAATAGTCTTATATTCGGTGAAATATTTGCAGT
The DNA here is from genome assembly GCA_009735665.1 of Angiostrongylus cantonensis. Taxonomy (NCBI): domain Eukaryota; kingdom Metazoa; phylum Nematoda; class Chromadorea; order Rhabditida; family Metastrongylidae; genus Angiostrongylus; species Angiostrongylus cantonensis. The sequence goes on along the minus strand of MQTX01000153.1, from coordinate 10,283 downwards.
ATTAATGAGGGTCAAACTTTCAAATAGATGCCATATTGATCGAAAAGGCTACTCACAATGCTGCTACGAGTGGGGCTGGTCCACGCGTTGTTCACGCGTGGTCGCGAACGAGACCCACCGAGGTCAAAAAATCATTTTGAAATAAAGTGCCAGTTCACGTGTGATAGCGAGGCATTCGTCTTTTCGGTTCATCTTTGGATTTTTGAAATTTATCTAGAACGTCTCAAGAGTTTTGAGCATTGATGTTTTCGATTCTTTCGCCAGGATTCGCACAGCCACTTCAACACTATCGCCGCTGTGCTTTTGTGCTCTATGCGTGCCTAGAGGAGTGTTTTGACGCATTTTAACTTTCCCATCCTATGTACTTTTATGCGGACGCAAAGTGCTCTACCCGTTTCTCCAATATATTCCTCACCGCATGCGTTACATGAGATTAAATATATTATACTTGAACTCATGCAATCTCCGTCTAACCCATTAGGACAGATTATAAAGTTTTTTTGAGCTGCACAAACGATCATAGAGACGGTTGCGAACTAACTGACGCCGTAGGGTATTGGGTGGGATGTCAATAATCGTTACATAATTTTCAAGACCATTTTTTCTTAAGCATCTCTTAATGGTGTAACTTACTTCGTTTGATATGAAGGGTAGCTTAAAGGGAATCTTACGTTCGAAACATTATTTTGGGAAACTACCCTACGCTTTTGTCTAAACCTAGTGGCTTCTACTTCGTAGCCATTGGAAATGACTATTTTTCGTGCCAAGTCTAGCGATTCATTCCAACACACAACGACAACTTATACCAACGTCGCATCGGTTCACCAAGATCAGTTCATAAGTACATATAAATAAATATGAAAGAAGACCACGCCAACTGCTTATCTAAGACTCCGTTCTTTGACACTGAATTGGTATTTTCAACAAAAAGACAGGTTACCATAACAACTTCCCTATTGAGCCGCTACATTTCATGCATTCCCACAGCTCTACTGCGTTTTACCTACCTCCTCGTGTCATCCCATAAGATACTAAAACGGCACTGCACCGATCGTACCACAAAACTTCTGAACACTGAACGATTTACGAATTCTGTAAAATGCATTGCTTTCTGAAAGCATAGGGATCTTAGGATTCCAACTTTTGCGATAACATATTCGTACAAAGTTAACAAACAGTAATGCGTAGTTTTCTTGTTCATCAATCGCGAGGTTGTTATACAGCATACATTTACTTCCATAGAAAAGCACAAGATCGACTCCGCTATAACGCCAAAAAAGAAGCAGTGAATAAAAATGAAAACGAAAAAACAGCGCTATTACCACCATCTCCTTTCCCCATAGCGTTCTTCAGACAGCAACGGGCTTAAAACCATCCGTTATTTCGCATTTTAAAGTAAATCGACCAACATGTCCCGCTTTATACTTACATTTTAAAACACATAAGTTAGTATCAGCTGGTGATCTTGCGTCTACCAAAGCAGCCTAATGACCAATTTGTTACGTACTTTAGTTGCCTATTAAAGTATATCAACTTTGCTTTGGAACTAAGAAATAATTTGGATACAATGATTTCCAGTCGAGAATGAGTGCGAGACTGGCAAGCACGACTGTGATCCGTCGGCGATTTGTCGCGACAACGAGCAGTCGTTCTCCTGTGAGTGCCCTACCGGCTTCATTGATCGTTCGCCCAACAAACTAAATCGTCCAGGCCGAGTCTGTGTTAAGCTGGTGAGTTATCATGATTTCTCACCGGTCCGTCAAAGCAGATTTATTGCCGAATTGGAGTTCAGGTAGATGAGTGTCAAACTGGACGTCATACCTGCAGTGCTCAAGCAGACTGCCGTGATCTGGAGGAAGGTTACACGTGTGAATGTCGCGAAGGCTATGTGGACCGTTCACCAAATTTGGCTAGTCAACCTGGAAGGGTCTGCAGTGCTCCAGGTTCATTCGGGTCATCCATTTCACCGTTGTTGGTGTTATCTGAAGTTGCTTCATTTAGAAGTGTGTCCGTCGAACAACGACTGCAGTTCGGCTGCTGTTTGTGAACCTCTTGGAGGCAATGAATACCAATGTTCGTGTATTCAGGGCTACGTTGACCAGTCACCAGGTGAACAAAAAGGCCGCGTTTGTGTTCGAAGTGAGTTTCTGTTAAAACGCTACTTTGGGAAACTAAAAGAAACATATATTTACGGAATAACTGCGTATAATTTCCTTTTGTAGGAAAGTATTATGAACAAGCAAACGCAGACACTTTTATGTTCGCACAATTTGAAAACATTCCGGACAATTGCATTGATTCTTGGAAACAGTTGTTTTTTGGAGAGGATGAGAGAAAGGCGAAACGAAGGACACGCTTGGTGGTGGTGAACGTGTTAGCCTCCAGAGAGAGTAATAGCGTGTTCGGTTCCCACCGCAGACTCCAGCGTTCCGGTGTTTTGTAAATATCTCAGCTCCATTATGGTTAGGATAAAGGATAAAGGATAAATCTCTCGGCGTTGATCAATCCCTGAGGGATGCGCCATGCATTCGACTTCATTAAGTCCCGTTGGAGGTGATTAAATGCATATCTGGCCTTTACAATGACTCGCGGTGGCCTGCCGATGTATCGAGCCAGTGCTGCTATCCTCCCAGACAAGTCTGGTACCAATTTGCCGACCTCGGAGGGAATGGAAGGCTTGGTGGGCCATGGGCGCATTTCACGTGCGCGCCCCACTGCGCCACATGCGCCCCATTATGGTTATATTTCACATAATACCCTCTCATTAAAAAAGTAGGCAGTAAACAAAAGTGACGAGTTGTTTTTTCCTCTACTTATTTTTATGGTGAAATGCTTTATCGATATTTATTCATTAAATACTTTGCAGAATTATTAGGACTATAGATTTCAGTGCGAATTATTCGAAATGTCCTTCTGCTTTTGCAGATAACGCTTGCCGAGACCGCAAACTGAACACGTGTTCGCGGAATGCGATCTGTTACGACGAGGCCAAGGGCTACCGATGTGAGTGTGCCCGAGGATACGTAGACCGATCTCCCGATCCGGCGTTGCGTGGACGCGTTTGCGAGCCTCCCCCACCACCGTCACCTCCACCTCGTCAGTTGTTTTGTTCTTCTCTTCGGTAGCATATGGGTCAATTACTAACATTATCACAAGAATTGAAGTCATTGTAACTTTCTCATTTTTTCTAAGGCCTCGACTGTATCTCTCTCTCTCTTTTGAAAGTCTTGGTCTCTTTCGTATGAATTAAGTGTCCCACATTCCTCATTATGACGACTGAATACAGCACTAAGAAATTCACTACGATAAGGTTTCCTTTGTCTTGCAGGCCATCCTTGTCAAGATCCGAATCTGAACGATTGTCATTCGGCCGGGACGTGCAGAGCTACCGGTGTGCAGACCTACACCTGTGAGTGCCTGCAGGGTTATGCCGACAAGTCACCCGATCCAACGAAACCAGGACGAATGTGTGTTCTGACGGAGCCCGTCTGTCTAGACAAAACGTCAGTGTTCAGCTCAGTGCTTTATCTAATATAGCTAGACTTACATAACAAACAAAATATTAAGACGACAAAAGTGCCAGCCGAAAAATTTTCGTCATTGAATGTTGAGGTGCCCTTTTCATCCAGAAAAAGAAAGCATTTGTCAACTTACTGAAAGGGCGTAATGAATTTGAATACATTTTTATCCAAGATAGCAATCATTTTTTCTTAACGACTTCTATTAACGTAATGAATCTTTCACATTATGTTGGATGAGAGCCGATATTAAAGCAGGCCACTTCACATCACTTCGTTTTTTCTTTTTGTGTCGCCGAACACTTCATTGATGTTTCTTTAGTAGTCAACTCCACACAAGTGTATTTTATTTCCTATTTTTCAAACATTTTTAATATATGTATA